>VYXB01002624.1:269204-285291 GCA_013397135.1 Pachyramphus minor | reverse complement strand
CTTGTTATTGCTGCCACAGTGTATGACACACATCTACAAACTCTTCAGATTTTTAATCATCTTATGATTAATTTTTTTTTTTGCCAAGTTGACTGGTTGTCAGTGGACTTATCTGTGAACGTAAATGGGAGAGGTTTCCATGGCTGCTGTCCCTTCTGTAACCATGGTTTCACAACAGGAAGCGACTGTGTGAGCTCAACTGAAGGAGAAGCATCTGCGTTTGCCAACAGAAGATGTGAAGTTTGCTGGTGTCTGAGCTACAGCCTCGCAGTGTGGAACAAACCTTCTGCAGGACAAAAGCATTTCCAGTAGAATTCCAGGCTTTCAGGCAGACTCTCCATTACAGCTGAAGCATTCAACACCTCAGTCAGATGAGCTAGATCCTCAGATTGACCAATAGCTGCTGCTTTCATCCTTTTTCAAGGGGTTAAGTCCCAGGGGTGCGTTTGTGGGCGTGTGTGTGTGTGTGTGCAGTATGTCCATGTGGCGTGGAACCTCTAGCAAAATAGACACTTCTGGTTTTGTACACGAGTGACAATGCTTTCAGGCACATGGTGGGACTCTCGGAGTGTCCTGTGCAGGGCCAGGAGTTGGACTCAATGATCCTGAAGGGTCCCTTCCAACTCAGTTGTTCTGCGTTCTCACAGGAGCTTTCCTCTTCTCGGAAGTGTGTACGTATCTTTCCCTGGAGGGACTGAATCCTAAACAGATTCTTTTTATACTGAGGACTCTTGAGAGTAGGTTTTCTCTCATTCACATATGAAGAAAACATACTGGGAGCCAAAGGAGCAGAAATCTGAGATTTGTGGGTACTTTTAAGACCAAACGGAGTAGGAGTCCCCTGACCTGAGACATGGAGTTTTCTGTCCTTACAGCATTGAGTATATATATTGTTTGTTGTAACATATTTAAAGATGTTTTTAGTTTAAATTTTAACTTCATATAAATTATTGACTGTTTATGATCCTTTCAGGGAGGGGAGAGTTTGGGGGATTGTTTGGTCTTAAAGTGGTCCAAAAATTTCAGAATGAACTAATTTTAGCCTCAGAGGAGTGAATGAAGCACATGTTAAGTTCATACTTGACAAGGCTTTGTAATAGTTCCGTGATTTATATAACACAGTCAGCTGGCTCCAGTCGAAGCCCGGGTTTGGGTTTTGGGAGCTGAAGACACCAGAACGTCCCAGCCCTGATCCTGCTTCTCCTGTGCCCCCGTGTCCCTTGCTTTACCTTCTGTGCCACAGATGGAGCTGGTGTAGAGGACGGGCACGAACTGCAGCCAAGAAAGAGATACGATGCAAAGAGGGGAGCACAAGGCTCTGGGCTCTGCACATGCAGCAGAAGCTGGAGGTGACTGTGGTTTGCTGCCTGTCCATGCTCACAGGTGTCCAACCTCGTGTTCCCTGAGATCCCCGCTGCAGAATTCCTGGGACGCGGCGTTTTGGCTCGTCGGGATGTCGGTTTTGGCCTTCTGGACTGTGCTTTGTTGTGCTGCTGGTTGCATAAAGGCAGAGGTGATTGATTAGCAAATGATGTTAGAGGGTAATTGTGGAACTACATGTATCTCGTGGTGTGGAGGGAGCAAGTCCAGCCAGAGAAAGGCGGAAGCAGGAGATGAAGATGATGAAGATGATGGATGTTGCAGGCCCATGTCAGACAGGAGATGGTTTAAAAGCAGGGAAAGAGTCCTCCACTTCTGGAGAAGTCCAAGACTAATTTTGTGCTCTCTGCCAGGAGAAAACAAGGCTCCCTGTCTTGGGGAGAGCAGGGAAGCTTAGCTGGTGTGTGGGGTTTCATTCCAGCCCAGGCAGAGCTGCTACTGTAACCCACAGAGAGGGCCTGGAATGCGTAGGGAAGCACCTCTGCCAGCCCACACCCATGGGTGCAGCCTCAAGGGGCAATGACGAACTCTGGGCACCACCACGAGTCCTTCGTCGGGCCCTTTGCTGCTGGAGGCTGCTCAGTGCAGACGAGGTGGAGGGCACAGTTCGCTGAAAAATTTTGGGTGGAAAACACAGTCCAGACATGGGTGAGAACCTCTGGATTTCAAAAGGCCTCGTTTACATTTCTTCTGCTTTACGAAGTTGTAACTGTTTAGCAGCTCTATACTACACTGCAGGAAAGAAGACATATTCTTACACTTTTCTAAGGAAGAGAAGTTTTTCTTACTGAATTTTTTAATTTATTTTAATATATAAAACACTGTAAAAAAAAGGCAACAAACAATTTGTTTTCTTAAACACACAGAACATGTAAATTTGTATCCATAAAACCTTGGCAGATGGATGTGGTGGGATTATTTTTGTCCTGTTCTGGTGCAGTCTACCTCAGTGTTTCTTAAGGATATTTTTAATACTACGCACCTCTAAACCTGTTTAAATATTCTGGTCTGGACCTATTGTGGATCAGGGAAAATCAGTATCAGCTGATTCCAATACCAGGGACCATTCATGAAGGGAATGGGAAGGAGAACGGCTCATCACTGTTGATCTCTAATCTGAGCAGTAGAGACAATGAACCCATTTTCAAATTTGGATCTGATCTTGTCCTCTTAGTTCTGTTACGATTTTTAAAAAACAGAACAACAAAAGAGCCATTTAAATGTTTGGACTTTAGTGAACTCATGACCTGAAAGAAGCAGGCTACTTCCTCCTGGAGCAGCTTGTGCCAGTTGCAGCAGGGACTGGGACCAGCCCTTGCTCTTGAGGTTGGACTGGGGTGGATTTGATGATCTTGGAGGTCTTTTCCAACCTAAATGATCCTGGGATTCTGTATGAGGAGTCACACTGGAACAGTGGTGAGAGTCTTGGTCCTGCCAGTGATCTCCTGAAATAAATCTTTCCCAGCACACCCTTGCTTTGATAAATTTCCAATGGCAGTGATCATAACTGTGGAAAGAGAAGCTCTTTTATCTAAAGGAATATTGGAACCTCGTATTGGGTCTGGCTTTTCCTCGTGGTTGATACTGGTTGGCCCTGTGAGTACACACGGTTTGCAACGCTCAGATCACTGAACCAGGGAGCATGTGTTGCTCCGTGGACAAGACAGTCCATTCCCATGGCTCATCTTTCCTCTGCACCGAATGGAGCAGTTGTTTGTACCCAGCACTGAGTGTAAAGTTTCCTCTAGTCAATCCTTCCTACCTTGTGCCCAGGATGTGGAAAGGTGTGTGATACTAGTGGGGGAGGGTGTTGTGTTTCTCCTTTTTAAAAACAAGTAACACTAGTGGTTGCTGCTCATGGCTGTTCCTGATCACACTCAGCTGTAGAATTAGGAAGAATAAAAGAACATCACCCGTAAAGCCCAGCTCTCACTGCTGGAAAATCCTTAGTGAGCCCACACCCACAGGTCTGTACTGCTGGAAGATCCTCGCCCCAGGGATGCCTCAATCCTTCCTCAGATCTCACTGATTCCTGCTCAGACACATGAGGGTTGTGTACAAGTGGAGACTGCATGTGCCAGATGAAAGGTCTGGGGTGCTGTGAGCGCCCTCAACCCGTGCAGGGTATTGGGCTGAACCTTTCTTGAGGGGAGCTATTGCTTTTGCTCCAACCAGATCCTTATGGGGCGAGAATTCTCAGCTGCAGTGGAAGCACAACAGTCACTGTTGCTGCTCAGGAGGAGCAGGAGAGCAGGTGGGATGGCTGGAGGAGGGCAGCCAGCACCAGCAAGTGGGAAGCTCTTTCTTTCCTTGCATTAGTATTTACTGGAGGGTTGGGTCCTGCCCTTTGTGTGCAGAGAATGTCCTACTCACACCACGACAGACTCTTCAGCCTGTCCAGGAGCAGCTGCAGCCTCCTGGGCACAATCTGGCACCCCTGCGTAGACAGAACTTCACTCTGTGGTGAATCATGAGGAGCAAGAAACAGCTCTCTGTGCTCTGCTGAGCCGTCAGTGAGAAAATGTCTGAAGTGTGAGGCTGGAGAGGTTTCTCAGAAAGGTTTCCACATAAATTCAGTTGCCATTTCCTGAATGGCTCTTGCCAATCTGGAACTTCTCTTGCAGGCCAGTGCAGTGCTGCAAAGCTTGGCTGCCGGGTTAGGAACGTGTCCGTCTTGGCTGCTTGTAAATACTCTGTAAAATTCTATTGTAAAATAGAAGAGCTAAAACGTAAATTCTGTGCCAGCACTGGGTTGGGAAAGGTGATGGGAACTAGACCATGCTGCAATGATGATCGTAAAGCAGGTGTGTGGGTGTGGAAGAGGCTGCTTTTAGGTTGCTAAAGGGTACTCTTAATTTGTGGGTAGTTTATCTCTTTCCTCTTAATCTGTATTATAGCAATGAGACACTTTGCTTAATTTTAGTATGTTGTGTATAGTGTTGGGAAACAAAAAATCTCCAAGTTGCTTCTTATGTTACTGAGCTGACTGTGATGAAGGCAAATAGGAAATGACAAAAGCCAAAAGGGTGCTGAGCCTCTGTTTTAGAGGAGGGAGGGAGGGAGGTAGTTGAGATCCCTCTCAACACCACTGTGACACAAAGACGGACCCTGAGGTCACCCAGGCCCTTCGCTGCGAGCGGCAATTCCTGCTACCAAGACTGGAACCTTGTTTTTACAAGTCAGAAAGTCAAATATCATTGTGCCATAAAACCTTAGTCTCAATGCTGTGCTAGGTGCTCCTGTGATCCGTGTGGGATCGGTTCTGAGCCTGGAGTGAGCCAGGAGCTGCAGATAAACCCTGTGGTCTTCTTGCTGTGCCCTCGGAGGATGAGCAGGAACCCCAGTCCCTCCAAAAGAGCCCCTCATAGTGTCCTGTGTGTGTGGTCCAGGGAAAGGAACTGTTGAATGGATTGGAATCAAGAAATAAGTTACTTCATGAAATTCAAAATAAGATTAGTTTGGTTATTTTATGAACTTAATGGAATTTGGTCTTTTTATTACCTTCTGCTTGGCTCTGTGTTCCCTCCGCTTGGATTCTGTCTGTGAGTGTCGGTGCAAGGCCTTGACGTGTTCAGCCTCATTACAAGAATCACAAGAGTGAAGCCAATCATCCAGTTGACTTCTGGAGGAACCTGACTGTTGAAAAACAACTCTAAAGTTACCATTTTTAGCAAATCTGCTGTCATTAAATGTGTATTTCTTTTTAAAATGAATTTGCTTGTCCTTCTTGGAAGGAAGCACTTATTCTTGGAAGGAAGGAACACTTATTCAGTTTGGGCAAATTCACTGCAGCACAATGTATGCTGTAAGGGGACAGGTAAAGAAATTACTTCTTAAATATTGTATAATAAAGTTAGTATTAACTCCTATGGTGTTGTTATTTTTTTGCCAACAGGTTTGCAATTGGCAAAAATTTCTGTTCCTGGTGGTGGGTTTTTTTCCCAGTCCAGGTTCCAGCTGGTGAGATTAAAATAGTTTCTTTTCTCAGCCCTGAAGGTACCTGGGGAGCAGGTGGCTGGGAGGACTTGGGATAGTCCTGGCAGCTAGAGAGCCAGTGGGGGTTAAATGTGGGCACAGATGCTCTTACTTAGCTGAGCCCCAGCCCCTGGTAAGTCCCAGCAGCACCAGTAAACCGTGAGCTTAGGACTAATTACCTGAGAGCTCCAAGCTGGGCTCTACACCAAAGCTCTGTTAATTCAGACTCTCCCAGAAGGATTCCAAGGCTTCCACCATCTCTGCTTCCATGGGCTTCTCCTGTGAGAAAAACTGATGGAGAATTTTAGAAAGGCCACCTCTAAATCAGGATTAAAAAAAAAAAAGCCTTTGGCTTGAGTTTTGGGAATGATTTTATTCTTGGAGTATCAGAACTGGTTTGTGTTTGAGAACCCACATGGATGGGAGAAGTGGGCATCGACTTCATCAAACACAGCCCAGAGCAAATGCTCTTTGCTTGCACTTAAATAAGCCACAGTTTCGTGTTAAATTATGTTCTGTGAGGCCTTGGGGTTTTTTTTTATTTTCTTTCCCAGTTTATTCTTGCACTTCCCATCTTTCCCTCTGCATATCTAAGGTTCCAGAATACAAACACTACTGCAGATACCTCTCGTTCGAAATAAAGGATCAAATGTGCCATGATTTATTTTTTTAAAGAAGGAGGAGAAAGAAAAACCTTCCCCCTTGATTTATTTTTCAATGTTTTCATATCTAAGAGCCAAGCAGTGACATGTTCAGAAAATATCTTTGAATATGGAGGGAAAAAATTCTTGCTGTGTTAGAGTATTGAACAATTAACTGTTTATATTAAAATTATGAATAAATAATCCAAGAATAACTGTTAATTTTTTGTCTGCTGTCTGCGCAGCACCTGAAGGCTGCTTTGCCACAGGGAAAGCACTAAACTCATGCCTTGGAATAAGCCCCAATAAACCCAAATAACACAGATCTGCTAGTTCTAGGCATGTGGTATGAAGGCAGTGGAACTCTCCCTGATGGGCCGTGCCCACATCACAGGGTTCTCAGCAGCCTGATGCCATCGGGTGGACGTTGGTACCAAGGGTCCTTCTGCCTGATGTGTCAAGAGCTGTGGCTCTGTGATGTAATTCTATTATTTCCTGTGCACAGACCAGGTCTTCCCTCCTCAGAGGGGGACAAACTCCTCACAGGCAGCTTTAAAGCACGGAAGTCAGGATCAACTTCACCCCCATCCTGTGGTGGACCTGCTGGAATGGGATGTGCACCAGGACCTCCTGTCTCGCCTCCTGTCCTGCCCAGGCCCCTTCTGGTGTGTCGAATCTTTCTAATTTAAACCTGGTTTTGTTTTCCCTCCTGATCAGCTGCACCAACGAGATGAGGGACTTGTTCTTCCTCTCCTTAGCTGCTTAGTGAAGATGTCCTGCTTGCCTTCCCTTCAGTGACATCACTAGGTGGGATTGCCATGGCCATTTCAGCAGGAGCAGGAGCTGCTGCTGGTGCCAGCTCCTCGTGGGGCTGCCAGTCAGGTGGCGTGGTGCAGCCAAGCAGCTGGTGGAGTCAATATGATGGCTTAGTATTTCCTTCCCCATGACTCCATCCAGCCACAGTATGGTTTGCTGAGCTCCTCCCCAACAGCTGCTCTGGCCCTGGCTCTTCCTGCCTCAGCCCGACTTACGCTCTTTCCTTGCGCAGCCTTAGAGTCTGATTTGGACACGTGTGGAGCTTTGCTCCCTGACTTGCCCCTCAGGAGGACACAGGGAGTTGGACACCCACGCAATGAGTTGCTATAAAAGCAAGTAGCATGATTTTCTTTTTGCAAAAACACTTACATGAGTGGTGACTCCACCTCCCTGGGCAGCCCCTTCCAATGCCTGGCAACCCTTTCATTGAAGAAATTTTTCCTGATGTCCAGCCTGAACCTCCCCTGGCACAGCTCGAGGCCTGTCCCTTGTTCCCTGGGAGCACAACCCGACCCTCCCCAGCTCCCCCCTCCTGTCAGGGAGTTGCAGAGACCGAGAAGGTCCCCCCTGAGCCTCCTTCTCTCCAGCCTGAGCCCCCCCAGCTCCCTCAGCTGCTCCTGCTGCTCCAGTCCCTTCCCAGCTCCGTTCTCTTCCCTGGACATGCTCCAGCCCCTCAATGTCCTTCTTGCAGTGAGGTGCCTGGAACTGGACACAACTCAAGGCCTCACCAGTGACATTTCTTTACTGAGCCCATCTGGAGTTCTCTTACTGGGAGAATGATGACAAACAAATTCGTATTTTAAGACATTTTGGAGTTTCTTCTTCTGGCATAGGCTTGTTCTCTGGGGATCCTAAAATGCAAAATTGAGCAAAGCCACAGAGCTTGAACTTGCTGTTCTGGGAGCTTTGTGGCCTGCTGGGCTCTCTAAGATGCCGTGGGGAGGCTACTGAGGCTCAGACAGCCCTTCTGCCCTTATCCCTCAACCCTCTTCCAGGCTGCCTGCACAGCTTTGGCAACCCCCAAACTTTGTCAGACATGTGCCAGGAGGAAAAGAGCTTGTCCTCATCTGAGCCAAGGACAACTCACCATCCCATCAGCTGGAGCAACTGCCTGGTGTTTAGGAGCAGCCCTGATCTCTGATACTAATTGAGCTCTTGTGGATTTCAGAGAAATTAAACCTTAATTCCTCTTGCTCTTGTGGTTTCCTGGAGCATGGGGTAATTGCTATTCCAAGTGCTGCCAAAGCTGCGGTCTCTGAGTAATTGGAGTGTGAGTGGATCTTGTTCTGATTAGGGCTTGGCTGGGGCTGGTGAGTGCTTGGGGCTCCGGGATGAGTAGTGTGTGTGCATGGGGCTCCTTGGGAAGGAGGGAATGGCTGTGTGGACAAACCTGAGCCTGAACCAAGGGCAGGAGCGTCACCCCTTTGGCCCTGGAGCTCAAGTCCCTGTCTCTCACCTGCCTGGATGAATATGGCCAGCACAAGCATTTCCATGCTTTGCTATTTCTTCATCCTGTGTAAGACTGAGACCTGCTGGGCTTTGCGTCTCTGCTCCAGCCCAAGGTCAAACCATGGCAGCAAAGACAAGGCGCTCATTCACAGGAGGTCTGTGAGGCTCAGATGGTGCAAGGAGCCCCTGGGCTGGGCTGGGTGTGCCGGGCTCCACACACCTACACACACACACACTCACACACAGAGTGGCTTTTCTCTGAAGGGAACAGGAAGCAGTTGTGGCAATAGCTGTTCCTCACAGCCATTGTGAGTTCAGCAGCTTCCAGGGCCCCTGGGGGGTTTCTGGGAGTTTGCAACCCCCCTGGGGACTCTGGTGGACCCTCCTGGAGCCCAGACCCTCGGAAGGGTGGCAGGGATTGTTGGGGCAGTGCTGGGGCCGCTGTTGTGGGAAATGGCAGCGTGGGAGAGGTGGGTTTGTTTGTGCCGTCAGAAAGGGGAAGCGGTGAGAGGGTTGAGCCAACAGCCCTCGTGAGCAAACCACCCTCATGGACGCTACTCTCCTGGTGAGGCTCCACTCCTCGCTTTGCTCCAGCAGCTGGAGAAGAAGCTGGGGGATCCAAACGTGCACAGGTAACCCACCACAGGGATTCCTTCAGCCCTCAGGGTAAGTCACTCCCTGCACAAGCTCCATGCTACAACAACAGGGTAGTCACTCGTCTTCCTCAAGGCCTTGTGAGGAAGCAGCTTGTCCTGAAGCCAAAAGTTCCAGTGCTGGGTTTTGTGCAGCCTGCCCCCTGCACAGGCTTAAGGGCACAACACGGGCTGGGAAGTCTGAGCTCAGGGGGAGCTGCAGTCTGCTGGGAGTGAAGAGGAGGAGATGAGGTCGGGATTTAACGCCCAGTTTAACCCCATGGCTGGTTCTGAGGCAGTTCTGGGCTGTCTGAGCACCCTTTGGGTGCTGCTCTTGGCTCCTGCTGTTCTGTGCCACAGCTGAAGGTTGGCAAAGACACCCTGGCACTGCCCGCAGGTGGGTTTTGGGCTGGGCACACGACAGGTCCGTGCTTGGGACCCCCAAATTCCACTCCAAATTGCCCACTCCACAGCACTCATGTTACTGGGGAGATGGAAGCAGAGGGGATGTGGGGAGGGGTGTACTGATGATACTTTGGGTTTTGTGGCCAGGTGAGGGAAATGATTTTTGTCATCTGCCTTTGCACAACACCAGCCCAGCCTGGGCTCCAAGCCAGGAGGTACCTGTGGTTGTTCCCAAACTCGCTGGGCTCTGCTCAGTGAGGCCACAAGTGTCAGGTAAACAGCAGGGAGGAGGTTTGGTCTGGCCTGAGAGCCCAGCAGCTGCACTGGGGTAAAACTTGACTTCTTCAGCCTAATCAAGGGATTGGGAGCCAACTTCGGAGCCAGTCTTGGCTGTGGGGATGGTGCCAGTCAGGAGCAGTGGCCTTGGAGACCTCAGGGTGGGGAGTTTGGATTTGGCTGAGATTGCTCCCACCTGCCTCCCTGTGTGGGAGAGCTGGAGGGCTTGGAGAAAGGTCCTTGCCAGGGGATGGAGACTTGCTGCAAACTGCAGGAGGATGCTGATGTTGCAGAAGGACAGGGTTTCATGTGCTCCCTTGCAGAGGTTCTACCACAGGACTTGAAACCAAGAACAAAGGTACAAACATCAAGCCTGTGGTCTTAACTCTTACTCTGCAGAACAGCTGGGAAGGTGGTGATTTGCCATGCTGACAGCCGTGAACAGAGAAGGGAGGCTCTGGCAGAGGGGAAGGGGGTTGTGATGTGCTAACAGCATGATTTCTGTTTCTGTCTGCAAGCCTCGAGCAGCGCTCGGGGGCTGTGTGTGTTCTGGGGCTGCTGATCCCCAGGTCCAGCTGCAGGAAGTCACTGACCCATCACACAGGTGGGAGCGCCAGGGACCAGGAATTTCTCCCTGGCTACAACTACCATCAGCTGATACTTCTGACAAAACACTTGGCTCCTCCACTCCCCTCCTGGCAGCCCCTGGGCTGCAGCCCTGCAGCGCTGCCTTAGAGTGCATTGAGCTCTGCCGTGCTCTGTGCTGGTGTCTCCTGCTCGGGGCTCTCAAATGTCATACTCGCTGCTCAACCACTCCTGGCCATCGTTTTCCAAGCGCTGGAAGAAGAGATGGTCCTTTAAGCGAGGTAATGGCCTGTGTGTGGGGAGAGTGGGCTGAGAGTGTGTTGGGAGCTGGGCTGCTGCAGGACAGGGGTACAGCCTGTCCTGGGCTGAGCAGGTACCAAAGAACACTGGGGGCCCCAAGCAGAACTTGTTTTGGGGTGCTCCCCCTCCTGCACGCAGGGGACACTGCCTAAGTGCTGGTTAATGCTTTTTGTTCGCTTCACCTTCTTTTCAAGGCACATGAATGCCTTCAGGAGGTGGGGAATGGGTTAAATATCAGCCTTCTGGTTTTGTATTGTTTGTTTTGTGGCTGGCAGTGAGCTGGAGGTCCTGGTTCTTGGAAACAGCTGTCTCTGCATGCTGCCTGGAGAGAGCTTGGGGTTTGAGCAGATGCTAGGGAAAGATTCTTCTGGTCTTCCAGTGAGAGCTGGTAAGCACAGCCAGAACTGTGTGGTTTGGGTGGCCCTGGCTGGGCTTCCCAGTGTCCGACAGCAGGGATAGGAAGTGACAGATCACAGTGCGAATTGGCCTCATTCATGCATGTGGTGCCATGACTTGGAAATAGGGAAGTGAGAGCCTTGACATTGGCAGTCCCAGAGGAGCAGGACACTGCTGTCCTTGCCTGCAAATGCTACTTCAGGCTGATGATGTCGAGTACCTTTACCTGTGGCATTAGAGCTCCTGGCAAACTGAACACTTGAAGGAACATCAGAGCAGGAAGCAAGGTCATGCGGGCTCTGATGTGTGATGAACCCCAGTTGGACACCCCACTCCAGCCTCCCCAGTGCCATGCCTGCTGGGGTGGTTATGTGCTCACTGGGAAGGCTCAGGTGGGCTGATTTCTCTAACAAATGAATCAGCCTCATGGTGCTCTCAAGCACTAACTGCCTTGGAGAAGACCTGGGTAGAATCGGCTGCTCTCAGCATGTGCTTTCAGAGCAGTTTGTCCTGATGGGTTTTGTGCTGTGGGCACAAAATATCGGGGTCTCACTCAGGAGGGAATCAGAGGGGTTGCAAATCCCCCTCAGCCCCACCAAGACCTTTCAGCTGAGAGTGAGCAGAAAACAGTGCTGCCTCCCTGCTCCTCTGCCCTCTGTGCCCAACAGCCAGGCCCCAGGCAGGGTGATAAGGCAGCAGCTCCCTGTACAGTGTGTTACAGTGTGGGACAGCTTATCCTCCCCCTACCTGGGCTGCAGGAGCCAATCCCCACTGCTGCCAACACAGGCAATGAGGGGCCCAGGCCAGACCAGGGACTGCTCTTCAGCTCATTTTGGCACAGGGTGTTCAGCACTTGGTTTCCTGAGGTTTTTCACTATAGCTCTGGACATCCTGCAACACAGTATGTGAAGAGCAGCTGGTGCAGGGCCAGCAGGGCAGGGGCCAGGGCGAGATGGAATCGCTTTTTTTGTTGTCCGTGATGCTCCCTGTGATTTCCCAACAGTCTCTACCCTGGCTGCTGGGAAATGCCCAGACATTCTTGTCTTTCCTTCCTTCTGGGATTGTTTCACATAGCAGAACTGCCCAGTGCCTTTGTTCCAAAGCGTTTGGTGTGGCCTTTCCCTGGTGGGAACGCAGAAAGTGGTTGATGTTGGAGGATGTGACTGGCGTGGTGAGAGCTCCCATCCGTTTTTCCTCTGACGTGTTCCCTGCCAGCGCCAGCCTGGCTCCAGCATCTCTTGGGGACCTGCAGCATCCTGCACCAAGCTGGGGGCAGGTGAGGACAGGACACTGCTGGCAGAGCTTGTTCCAGTGCTGACTGCTCTGGTGCTGTCACCTGCTGTGACCCTCATGGGTGCATCTCCAGTGACTGGCCTGTCTGAGGGAAAGCAGCATAGGTGGTTGTAGGAGGGAGGGTTTGACTGTAGGTCTGAGTTGGAATTATTAAAATCTCTGTTGGGTTCCCAGTGGCCTTGCACAGAGTTACAGCCAGGACAGTTCAACCAGCTGATCCTACTGTCCGTCCCCACAGCATCAAAACACCTGAGACTGTCCCAGACTGTCACATGCACTGGACACCTGTCACTGCTTCCTTCCTCCCCACACAGCAGCCCAGAGTCCTCATGTTTCACCCGTGGGAAGCTCTGGCAAAGTGCAGGTCCCAGCCCAGCCCAGCTTCCTCCCCAGCTCTGTCCTGGGAATTCCTCAGAGGAGGCTGCTCCCTGCAGCAATAACCTTTTATGGTTCCTGGCCAGAGGCAAATTAAGCAACTGCAATACCTAATCTGCTTAACGTTCTCCTAAAGCAAACAGCATTTGTTCTTGAAAGTGTCATTTTGTCATCCCATCTCCAGCTTCAGCTGAGGAAATGTGACTGCTGCTGTCTGCCAGTGCTTGGGGGGGGCAAGATTCCCCATCCCCTTATCACCATGCTGGACATGGATCCTTCCAAACAGGCTTGAGCACACAGTCCAAGAGACTCAAGGGGCTCCAGAGTTTGCCACACTTGCTGATACAGGGTGATCACCTTGATGGTCACTATAGAGATGTTCACAGCCCCCCAAACCTGTATCCCTCCTGTGTGTGCTCCACACTGTTCCTTCCTTGCTCATCATCCCACAACCCTCCATCACCCCCTTGCCCAAGCGCCCTCACAGCTCAGATCTGCTTCTGGTGCCAGCCCAGCATCAACTGGCTGAGACTGAGATGTGGGAGCCTGGAATTGCTGTGGCTGGTGCTCACACATTGCCTAAAATGGTCTCCTCATGGCTGGAGCCCATGAGCCTCATGCCTCTACCTCATAGCCACCATGCTCCCTGGAGCTGATTTATTGAGTGTTGACCCAAGTGTTTGAAGCCCCTGAGAAGGATTTAAATCCTTTGGTGGGTCTGGAGGGGCTCTGTTGACTGCAGCCTATGCCTTTGGCCAAATCCTGAGCCCTGCATCGCACAGGCAGAGCACTGTGAATATTTTCCAGGCCTCTGAGGAGCTGACTCTGTTCCAGGGATCCACTTTAGAGCCGCACAGAGCCTTGTGCAGGCCCAGAGTAGCCTTGGCGGGACGGCCGGACCTTGAACGCGAGGAAAAAACTCTTTGTTTTAGCTAAACCTGTGGGCTGGTGCTCTGGCCTCTGTCAGGCCACGGACATTGTGAGCTCCAGCAGCCACATTCCTGCTGCTTCCCAGGGCTTTGCTGCTTTGACCGTGGGTAGTTCACTGCTAAAGGGATGGTGAGAACAGGGAACCTCCTTTTTCTTCCTTTCTTGTACTTGTATGAGGGTCCTGGTACCCCTGGAACCTTCCCCACCTCCTGGTTGCTTTCCTTGGGTCCATTCTTCCTTAGTCTTCATCCCAGCCTGTTTGGATACTTCAATGGCTTTTACTGCCCACTGACACTTTTAGGTGCTGTTTCTTACAAGCTCATGCCATCCTGTGCTGGTTTAAAGGTGCATTGACTTCAAAATGCTGATTTTTCATTACAAGCTGAATCCAGATAAATTCAAGGAAAGCAGAAGGTGACATTCAATAACTTACTAAACCTCTGCAATTTGCAGATGTGGCTCAGGGACATCCTGGGCAAGAATTTGTTTATTCATTAAAAATGTCTTGTGAAGTAAATTTTACAACCTTGCTAGAAAGCCTATTTCAAATTTTTCCTGCTCTTATAGCTAAAAAGCCCTTAATTATCATAGTGCCTTCACAGAGTATTTTCTTTCTGTATTATTTATAGTCCCTTGCTTGAAACCACCACAGACATTTAAACACACTAAATGCCCCTTAAAACAGAAAATCTGGCATCTGCAGAATGCAGTGGGATCCAAGGAACAAACATCCCAACTATCCCTCACGTTTGCTGTCTTTTTTTAGTTGGCACCATGCAATTCCTGGCTGAATTGTGGAGGTTTATAACCCACAGCAGGATGCAAACTTTCCAAAAGTATGTTTCTTAACAATGTCTTCCTCACATTAATGTTTTTATGCTTGGCTTTCCTGGAGTGTGAGGGGTTTCTAGCAGTTTCCTGATGTTTTTTCCTACTGGATAGATATGGCTACTTATAGTCTCTTGCTGCTGCTTTCTGCATGGTTCCATGGTTCTTCAGCCAACAGCCTGTCTGTTTTCCCTTCACCTCAGCTGTATGTATCCCAAGGAATAAAAAGACCTCTGTGAGTCATGGCGATGGTTTAGAGATTGTGGCTGAGATTTACAGTGTGTCTCACTCCATAGGAATGTGCCTCACTCAGCTGGAAGATCTATTGTACCATGAAACACATCCAGACGATGGTTTTGTTTCTCAGTGAGTTATCCAATGGTGTGCACATACTCAGCTTCTCTCTCCTGCATGGGGAAAATCCGAGGGAGTGAGCAGTGCTCCCACTATTGCTCTGCACATTCAGTGTTTTCTGGAGTCAATAATGTGCCTCCAATTTGCCTCCCAGTGGCATCCTTTATTCCTTAAGGATGAAAACAAAATCTCTGACAGTATTTTTATTCCTAGATTTCTGCTTCAAAGGTTCATAATATCAATAACAGACATCAAAATGTACTTGAGTCTTCTTTTACTGTGGAAATGGCCTCTGCAGCATAGGACATCCTACATAGGTCTGGTTGGGATGGTGCAAGCCTGGTCTCTGTCCTTGCACATGCTGCAGCTCAAGGGATGAGATTTCTGCTGTCAGGGAATCCCTGCACCACGATCAAGGCTGCTGTGGTCCAGAGATTGCCTGGCACTGCCTGTCTTCAAGGGGCAAGGAAGCAGAAGGCTCGATTGCAGCTGATTTTCCATCTCTCCCAGCTGTCTGGTTACCTGCTGTGATCTTCTCTGTCTTGTAGGGTCTGACTGCAAGCCATGTTTACGGGAATTCACTGATCACCGCAATCCTGCTTTGGAATATCCCACCCCCAAAAGCTTCCTCCCATCCCTGATTGCTGAGGATGACTCCTTCTGCACCAGCATGGCAAGTGTTCTCTTTCCTTCTGCTATTCCATGAGGCAGGAGCCAGGGTCAGCAAGCTAGCTGGTCAGCTCCACATCCAGAGGGGTTTGTGGTGGAGTAAGAATGGGGAAAAGGGGTACTGATCCAGACTGTCAGGGAATACAAGGTTATCACAGAATCAAACTGGTTAGAAAGGACTTCTGAGATCATCAAGTCCAACCCTTGATCCAATACTGCTGTAGTTACCAGACCATGGCACTAAGTGCCCCATCCAGTCTCATCTTAAACACCTCCAGGGATAGAGAATCCACCACCTCCCTGGGCAGCCCATTCCAATGCCTGATTACCCTCTCTGGAAAGAATTTCTTTCTAATATCTGATCTAAACCTCCCCTGGCATAGCTTCAGACCATGTCCTCTTGTCTTACTGCTGGTTGCCTGGGAGAAGAGACCAACCCCCACCTGGTTCCCCCTCCTGTCAGGAAGTTGTAGTGTGTGGTGAGGTCTCCCGTGAGCCTCCTCTTCTCCAGGCTGAGTCCCCCCAGCTCCCTCAGCCTCTCCTCACAGCACTTGTGCTCCAGTCCCTTCCCCAGCCTCGTTGCTCTTCTCGGCACCTGCTCCAGCCCCTCCATGTCCTTCCTGAGCTGAGGGCCCAGAGCTGGACACAGCACTCCAGGGGTGGCCTCACCAGTGCTGAGTCCAGGGCAACAATCACTTCCCTGCTCCTGCTGCCACGCTCTTCCTCAGCCAGGCCAGGATCCATTGGCCCTCTTGGCCACCTGGGCACACTCTGGCTCATGTT
>VYXB01002624.1:256246-269056 GCA_013397135.1 Pachyramphus minor | reverse complement strand
CCAGCCAGTTCCTAACCCAGCACAGAGTGCCCCTGGCCAAGCCCTGGGCTGCAGCTTTTCCAGGACTGTGCTGTGGGAGACGGTGTCCAAGGCTTTGCTGAAGTCCAGATAGACACAAACACACCCTGCCCCTCATCCACCAGGCGGGTCACTGGATCATAAAAGGAGATCAGGTTGGTCAGACAGGATCTGCCCCCCCTAAACCCATGCTGGCTGGGTCTGATCCCTTGTCCATCCTGTGGGTGCTGTGTGATTGCACTTAGGATGATCTGCTCCATAACCTTGCCAGGCACTGAGGTCAGGCTGACAGGCCTGGAGTTTCCCGGATCCTCCTTCCGGCCCTTTTTGTGCATGGGCATGACATTCACCACCTTCTAATCATCTGGGACCTCCCCAGTGAGCCAGGACTGTTGGTAAATGATGGAGAGTGGCTTCTGTTGCTGGGAAAAATAATTCCTGGGTGCTTGGTATTGACATTGGGGGGGAATAAGGCACAGAGGGACCCTGAGGTGGTGGGGCTGGGGCAGGTCTGGCTTTGAGGGGCAGTAGCCGAGGGCTCCTGTTAGAAAGTCTGGTTTGAGAAACACATCTGCAAGTCTGGCCCTGCTCTGCACCCTGAGTTCTGCATGGGAGGTGTCCTCTCTGCAGGATCAGTGCAAGGCTCTCAGGTGGGATTTGTGCTGCCTTTGCAGGAGGACTCCTCATCCACAGAGCTGGATGTGCTAGCAGCAGACTTGCACAGCAGCACGGAGGATCTCCTCTCAGACTCTGCTCTCCACGGCACTGAGTATTACAAAGACCTGGGGCTCCTAAGCCTGCCCATTGCCAAAACAGCTCCAGAGATGGCAGCACAGCCAGAAGAAGGATCCCAGGCTGTGCCTGCTGTTTGCTTATTGGAAGAGAGACCAGGAACTCTGAGCAAACTGTCTGTGGATGTTGCTTTCTCCAACCCCATTTCCTGCTTGATGCGTTACAGCGAGGCCGACTGCCGCTTTCTCAACAAAGGCCAAGTGTGCCCCCGTGAAGTGGGGTCAGGAGATGGTACCAGCACTCCTGAGTGTCCTGCAGAGGCAGACAAGGAACTGAACCTGCAGGAGGCCCAGGATTCCTTCCCCACGCTGGTGAGATCTATGTCCACCTCTCGGAGGCACAGCTGGGAGAGCCCTTTGTCACCCGTGGACTGCAAGCGCAGGTACAGCGGGACTGTGAGAGATACTTTATATATACAGTGAAATGATGGTGTGTGAGGCTGGGGCTGCTGCTGGGTGATCTCCCTCACTTGTCAGCATCTTCCAGAGCAGTTGGACACCCACTGTTCATGTTGGGTGGGATGTGGAGGAGCAGATGCTAGAGCAGCAAGAGGATTTAATGTCTCTTTGACAGTAGGAAGGTCCACTTTTCCTGGTCTTTGACACAGGGATGAGGATCTCTCATCTGGAGTGAACTCATTTCTGTCTGCAGGTAACCTTAAACAGCGTTAGCTGCTCTGATGACCTTCATCCTCTGGCTCAAAGGGAATTTTTCCCATCACAGAGAGATTAAGAGATCTCTGTCAAATCCTTTTCCTTCTTGTCTGTGAGTTGGCTTGGTGAGGCCTGTGCCTGCAATCACTGTGAGGGAATGGCCTGAAGTTGTGTCAGGGGAGGTTTCAGTTAGATATTAGAAAAAGATTCTTCCCCCAGAGGGTGGTTGGGCACTGACCAGGCTCCCCAGGGCAGTGGGCACAGAACCGAGACTGCCAGAGCTCCAGAAGTGTTTGAATAATCCTCTCAGGCACAGGGTGTGACTCCTGGGGTGTCCTGTGCAGGACTGAGGGTTGGACTGGATGATCCTTGTGGGTCCATTCCAACTCAACATATTCTCTGATTCTGCGTCCTCCAGCTCTCTGCCCTCCATGGGCTGCAGAGGAGGTTGTGTTTTGTAGCATGATGGCTACATATAGCTACAGGTAGCATGTAGCTGAGCTCTCAGAGCAGAGTCAGTCCTGTCATTCCCACCATCTTCTGCTCCTGCCACATGAATGCCTTGACCTCCAGGTTCCTACATGAATGCTTTCCCTGCTGACAAATGTATTGATCTCCCAGCTGACTGGGATTTAGGTGCAAGCCAGCAAGGACTATTTTTATCTCTCCTCCTTATATGGTACCCTCAAATTATCTCAGCCCGAAATCTTGGCAGTTCTTTTTCAAGCTCAGGATTTGATTCTCAGATCTATTGTTGTCCCATGCGCCGTGGCTCATTCACAGTTTATGCTGGAACAGGCACAGGAGGAACAGCAGCCTGGAGCAGCTACGTCAGGGACATGTTCTGTCCCCTTGCTGGGTGATGAAGGACGTATGAGTATGAGGCCAGGGAAGGGGAATATGCCCCACTGTTCCCTAAGCAAACACTTCCTGAAGCCTGTCTGTGGCAGTAGGAATGAGGTGACAGTGATCTGCAGACAGAACCCACGAGAGGCTAAGATTTTCCACTGAGTTCTATCCATCGTTTTGCTTCTGTGCTGTTGGCACTGCAACAGCACTTGGTATGCAGGACATTGTGGGGCACTGGGGGAGCTGGTCCACCCCTCATTTCCCAGAAAATAATTTCTTTTTCCTTCCTCGAACCTGGGCCCTAGTGGGAGCAGGATTTATGACATGATGCCACAGTGGTGATGTGATAAATAACATCATCTGCCACTTCTAAATGCCCAGAGGGAATTTCCTGGCATGGCAACTGGCAGGGTGGCAGGCCAGTCTGCAGCCTGGGTGGCTGCACAGTCTCAGGGGTTGCTAAGAGATGAGTGTGAGCCATTCAGCACTAAACATCCCAGTTGACCAAGGAGCTGAGGGACTCTCTGATGGCAGCCAGAGGAGCTGTTTTTAACCCGCTCAGGACTTGGTGTCTAGGCTGACGCCTCCTGGCACTTCATTTTCCATGTGCCTGCTGTGGTGAGCCTCCTTGTCCCAGCTGCACGAGCTCTTTAGGACTGTCCACCCAAGGACAGTGCAGGGGCTGTGCCATGCCTGGCACATTGGGACAGATCTGCTAAACTGGCTTGTTCCTCTCCCCTGATCAGGTTCAGCCTGGATGTCACAGAGACGGGCAGTGACCCAGAGCAGGAGGATGTGGAGAAGAGGAGCCAGTCCTGCACGCTGCCTCACGTGTCCCTTCAGCTGCCCAAAGGGGGACTGGGAGCCTGGAGGAGCAGCAGGGCTGGCACGGTGATCAAAGTGGAGATAGAGCCCCTGCTCCCGAAGATCATGGTGGGCCCCGGCCTGCAGGAAGTGGTGAGTGGGGAAGACTGTGCATGGGGGCAGCAGGGAGAGCTGGGGGGCAGAAGGGTCAGCTGCAAGCTGGGTTCCTTCAGTGTCAGCATTGAATCAGGTATGCCAGGAGGTCTGCAGGAATCTCAGCAAGGATGAGCCTTCTCTGCTCCAGCACAAACTGCCGTCTTGCAGGATAAAGGCCCTGGGAGCTGGCTGAAGCACACCCCTCTTTTCCCATATATCTAGCTGGAATTTCCCTTAATGCAGCCTGTGCCTGTTACCTGTTTTCCTGTCACTGTGCACCTGTAAGAAGAGTCTGGCTCCATCTACTTTATAATCCTTGTCAGTGAGTTGAAGGCAGGAGTGTCACTCCCCTTCTTTGGACTCAACGAATACTAAAAGGACAATTGCTATGTGTTCTAAAAAGTGAGAAATGCCTTAGAAGGTTTCAGCCACAAGTGTCGCTTCCTCCAGCTTCCCTGGAGCCCAGACCTGAGGCTAGCAAAGAACTGGACCTAATGTGTCCTGTATCATACACCTGACGAAACAGGAGGCAAGGGGTGAGGAATCAGCTGTGATGGAGGCTCCCTTGGTACACAAAGCACCAAAGATGTCCATGACTTTTTACTTCTCCAGAAATGTGTCGGCAGTGGGAAGAGATTGAGGTCCAAGTCTGTCCCAGCAGCTTGTGAGACCGTTGCCTCCCCTCAGATACCTCTCAGTTTCAACACTTCTCTTCCAGTTGTGGAAGGTTGGTATAGACTATATCTATGGCATTAATGAGTTCAAGGTGTGATTAAGAAGATAAAAAACTGGAGCTGTAGCCTCTGCAAGGCTGGACATCCTCTGCTTACCCTTCCATATGGTCCCAGGAGCTGCAGTAATATAAAGCCAAGCTGACTTTGAGTCTGGCCCTGGTTGACAGTGCAGTCTAAGCTCAGACCTGCCCGTCCCCAGTGACACAATGCCACACAAGATCTCTGTGGCAGTGTGTTGGTCACTCCCTACTCACACAAGGCCCACATGTGAGAACTGGCCCAGAGCTAAATGTAGAGACTTAACAGCACAGCCTGGGAAGTGGAGGGGAAACTGGCTGTCACGTGGAGGGTCTCTGGGGCGAGATCAGCTCCTACCCCTGGACTGCAAAGCAGGATCCTCAGTAGTTACATTAATACAGACTGGAGGGGGGAAGGGTAACATAGAAAATGGTACAGCCTTCACCTCACCCACAGAAACGCAGAGCAGCCTCTTTTTCCCTAGCTGTTCACAGCATTTCTTCCTCCTCATTAAAGGCAGAATGTGAGCCCAGCAAGATTAACAGGGTCCAGTTGAATATCTTGCAATGTGGTTTTCTACAAAGGTAAATCAGGCTCCCTGCTGAGAGTATTTTGTGTTCCAGATGTTGAACTCCCTGCTCTGGAGGTGTTGGAGAAGGATCACGTGCCCCCAGACCACGTGTAGGTATTTTCAGTCCTGGCTCTTTTGAGAGGAAGGAGATTCTTGGGTGTATCTGAGCTACTGGGGATGCAACAGCAATGGAGATCCCACTCCATGCTGGGGTACAGCTGAGTAGCTGGTCTTAAACCAGCACTTGAGGCTTTGTGGGGTGCAGAATGTCTGTGCAAGGACATTTTCTAATCCCTCTCTTTTCTCTTGCCCCATCCCTGGTAGCTTAAATGTCCAGAAGGTTCTTCAGGAGCTGAAACATTACCATGGGTAAGTGTGTGTGGGAGAGAGACGTGGGTGGGGATGTCACAGGATCCATCTGGCAAAGGACACTCGGTTCCTTGAGGGGCAAAACCTCAGGGTACCAGAATCACTGATTTCTTCCAGTGAAACTATGGTAGAATTGCAAGGAGAAAGGACATTTCACATGCCCCTTCTGTAAATCTAAAGGTGTTCCTGCCCCATCTCCAAAGATGAGACTTTCTGCTAACCCAGAAGTTCTGCTCTTGTGTTCTTTGCTGTGTATCTGATGCCTTTTCCCTGCCCAGGGCAAAGCGGGGAGCTTGTGTGCAAGAAGGCAGAGACTCTTCCCAGCAGAACATCACTTGGTTTGAGTTCCTGTCTAACGAGTAAGTGACATAGAGGGTAACCCAGACACTTTATGTTCCCAGAGCAGACTGATATCAAGCCCCTCTCCATCTAAGCTCTACTGCCCTGCTAATCCTGAGTGCAGGACACTGGTATTGCAGGGGTTCAGCCAGGATTGGGGAACTGAATAACACCACAAACAGAATTTTTGAAAGTTCAGCTCCTTATTTGCAAGTGTCTCTTTAACAAATAACATGGCTGATGCCAAACCAGATCCTCCAGGAGATGGAAAGCTCAGACTTGGGGTTCTAAAGTAATGCTTTCATGACCTTCATCAGTGATCTCCCTGAGCTGGGCTTGGCCAGCGGACTTCCCCTTCATTAAGATGTTTTTGTTTTATTTCAGAAATGAGGACAGTGGGAAGAGCGATAAAGCAGAGAAAGGCACGAGGGTGATGCGACGCCTGAGTTCCCTGCGGAGCCGAGTCACTGGATCCTGGCAGAAGGATAAGGTGAGGGAGAGATGCTGAATTTGTGGAAGGAATTGTGAAATTCTTCAAGTAGAAAAGGGGATCTGACCCCAGAAAGCAGTCAGCTGGCTTGCTTTTGAGTGGCTGAGGTCTCTATCTTAGTCAGCAGATGCACTATGCCCCTTAACATAGTGCATGGGGCAGAACGATCCCCAACTTCCATCCCACCCTTCTCCAGGACATGTTCTAAATGCTCCTGTGCTGCCTTGGTCGTGCAGAGCAAGGGGAGTGCCTTGGCTGGGTGACTGCCTAGATCACCCTCTGTGGCAGGGAGGAGCCTGCAGAGACCCAGCCAAGTGCTGTGTCCTGCCCTTTGTCACATCTAGCCTGGACCTAGACTAGAGTGACTTGTTCAAACCTTTGGGAAAAGCACTGCCATCACACTGTACGTGAACCCACCAGCTCCCTGCACACTCCTTTGTACCAGCAGGGAAAGGAACATGCGGGCAGAGCAAGGCCTGTGATGAGCTGTGTTCTTCTCTCCTTCCAGGGTAAGAACAAAGAGCAGCCAAAGGAGAGAGAGAAGGAGAAAGACACAAAGGAGCCAAAAGAGAGGTGGAAAGAGATCAATGGGCACCAACTTGTGCCAGGGGTTTTCTCCAGTTGCACCAGCTGCTCACTGTGTGCCAAACCTCTTGTGAACAAAAGTGGTCTGCAGTGCCTGAGTGAGTATGGCTGGCTGTCGCTGCCTGGCTCTGCCCCAGCCTTTGGTCCCACCTCTCCTCTGGCCCAGTCTGGCCCCTCACCTGCCTAAACCACCTCCTGGGTTGCTTTACTTGGCTGCCTGGCTTGGCTCTACCCCACCACCCTGCTTGGCCTGGCTTGGTTGTTTCTCCAAAGAGTCTAAACAATCTCTAAATCGTACACGGCAGTAGTTTATCCTCATTTTCTTTGGTCACTTGACCATTTCCTGCCCCTTTCCTCCAAAGAGGGTTCTAGGTCAACTTCTCCTTCACTAATTTTCTTTTTCCATTAAGTTCTGCTTTGCCTGAACAAATATCCCAACTGGCTGAGTGCAGCTGGATCTTTTAGGCTGCTTTACACAGTTGCAGTGATGTTTCAGCTCAGCATCTGCCCATATGCATGGGCACAGGAATTTCTAGAGCATCCAAAACTTTATTAACAAACACAAAGGTCAAATGGTGCCTCCCAGGACCCGCATGGGTGAGACTGTTGCTTTTTACCTCTGAGTAGTGCCTGTGTGCATGGGCATCTGTGCTCCCACTGCATCCACTGTGACATGGCTTTGGCTGACAAACCCTGTCCCTCCTCTTTGGGGCAGGTACCCAGGGCACTGAAGAACACTTTAAAAGAGGGCAGAGAAAATTTTCTGGAACTGAAAGAATTGCTCTCTTTCTCCACCCTGCACCCTCAAGCAATGCTCGGTCTCCAGTGAGGGTTTCTCAGAATCTCTTAAGGTCAGTAAAACCTTCCTGGGACGTAAGAGGACTGGCTGACCTCAGACATGTGTAGCGAGAAGTGTGTTTTCCCTTCAGGGCAGCTGGAGGGAAATAGAAAAGGGGCATAGACCTGGCTATTAGTGAATGGTTTTCAGGCGTCACAGCAAAAAGCAGGGAGCTGAATATGAGCTTTGTGGATTCTTAGAGAGAACCTAAATATTACGAGAGGAGGCAGAGTTATTCCTGTCTGAGGAACCTCCTCTGTTTGCAGTCGTGCAAAAATACCTTAACCTGAGAGGATACAAACAGTCCCAGTGCACCAAGAGCTTGGAGCCATGTTCCAAGCATGGCCCTGGGAATGCTGATGTCATTGTTAGTGTGAGTGATTCTCCTCTGGACAATTACTCTGAAGATCTGTGGTCTGGAGTTGGAGGTAGTTGTCGAAATAAGAGTGTGGCTCAGCATATTTTTATCCATCATAAATGTGCGGGGATCGGACATAAGTTATAGTAACTTTTACCTTGTTTCTCAGCCCTTCTATGAGGAACCTGTGTTCAGTCTTGCTAACATTCAGAAGAAAATGTCCAAGGTGGCTGACGCACTGGTTTGTGTTTGGGACTCTATGGCACCTCCTTTGGCTCTCAGCTGCTCAGGGATGTGCTGCCCAGGATAACATGGGCAGCAGAGCTTGTGTGCTCCCTTTGCTTGAACCGAGGCTAAATTGGGCAGGGTTTGAAGATGTTCATTAAATTAATGGTCTGTGTGTGGTGAGATCTGGACTAGGGCTTGTTGTGTGACAGCTGTTGGGCTGACAGTGCCTATATTTGGATGATGCTGGGCTGGAACCTTTGCAGGCTGCCTCTGAGCTGGTAGCTGCTATCACCAGCTCCCATTATTGCAGCTCAGAGCAGTTTGTGGTCTCCTGAGCAGTCCATGATAGAGCTCTGGGGCCACGAGGAAGCTGGAGCAGCAGGCCTACTTTTCAGAAGTGTGAGCTGCTCTGTCAGGGCTAGGTCTGAGCTGTAGTTGCTGCCAGGATCTGAGGAGATTTGGCTGCTGCTCTTGTTTTCTTATCATGAACTCACATTTCACCATCTTTCTGCCTTGGCCCCCGGCCAGCCCTCAGTCCATCACTGGTCAGGTGCTGCTATTGATGCTGTCTCCGTGGTATTTTTAACTGCAGCACCACCACGTGGTACGAGGCAAAATGGGCTCGTGGAAAACACAAGAAAAGATGGTGGTTAAAGAAAGGGATGAGATGAAGCTGGGAGAGGAAGGATGGCGGAATGATCAGGAAGCCTGAGACGTTCCACTGTCTCACAGACACAAAAAATCTGGCGGCTTCCATGTGAAGAACTAGAGAAGTGAGAGCACTTCTTATTACAGACAGTAACGGCAGGAGGAATTCAGCTTTTAATTTAGAACAAAGAACCATTGCTCTGCTAGAAACATGCATGTGAGCTGTGAAGAAGGTAGGCAGCCCAGGTGGCCTGGTACATGGTATCTTGTTTCCCTGTCTCATCTGATTCCTCCCATCTATCCTTACATCACGTGATACAAAGTATTCCAGGGATGGAGGGAAGGAGGTTGTGCTATGTGTCAAGAGTACGGATATACAGGAGAGTCTCTGCAGCTCATAGATGTGCTGTGAGGAGCCTGGCAGAGATGAAAAAATAAAGAGGAATTGTTGCAGTCTCTGGGATCTCGATAACCGTGGTCACCCAAACTCTGCACTACGTAAACTTTGAGCTGAGAGCTTCTGGGTTCATTGTTCACCTGGAAATGAGGAAGCTCCTTTTGAGCCTCTGCTGTCAAGGGTGGAGAAGGTTCTGTGCCTAAATTAATCCTCTCTTATAAACATGCTTCCAGAGTTTATGCAATAAGAGTTAGATGAGTCCCAGGAAAGCCCTGACAGGAGAAGAGCTCTCCAAGCAGGAAGCAAGCCAGGGATGTACTCTGGAATACAGATGGAAAGGAGGACTGCTTCCCTCCCTTCCCTTGAGCACTGCCATGGAGGTGGGTCTTCCACATCCTGTTTAGCTGACAGTCACATCTCTATCACATCATAGGAAAGGCAGAGCGTGGGCCCCATAGTGTGGTCAGATCAAACATCCTCGTAGCTGCAACCAAAGGTTGTTGGGCTTCAGACAAACTCCTTAAGAGAAGGTGCTCGATTGAATAAGTCTTCTTGAACAACACAGGCTGTGCTGGACTGTCCTAGGCTGACCCTTGCTGGCTGCTTCAGTGCACTGGCTGATCTCTGACAGATTGCTGTAACAACTGGTTGCCAGGACTTATTTAAGGCGTGTTGTGAAAGAGGTTTGGAGACCCATTTCCTTTCTCACAACGGGTAAGTGAGAGGACATGGGTCGATGAAGTTTGTCATGCAAACATCCTCCATCCGTGGCCAAGGAGAGGCCAGAATAGCTTTTGGTTTGGACTTGAAATTTGGTGTGAAATTCACTTCTCATCTGGCACTTGTGCTTGCACAGTTTTGTTTTCTGGATTCCCAGTGGAGCACCAATAAACTAATATGGGAATATAGTTTTGGCTTATAATAAGCAGGAATTTCTTGATTTTTTTCTATCCTGAAATTTCTGCTCATAGCCCACATGGAGTCCTGAGAAATCTGTAAAGCAGCAGACAGCCTGGAACTCTGCATTTCCAGAGAGAGACACAGGCACCAAAACCCTTCTATTTTGGGGAGGGGAAAGGAGGTTTAGCTGCTGTAACATGATGACAGTGATAAATGGACTGGGAGTCCCACTTGGAATAAATGATGACTAACGGAATTCCAAACAAACAGAGGCTAAACCAGAGCGGCTGCGTCGAGCTGTGGATTGAACTGGTTATGAGCCAATGGAGAAGGATCTGAAGCAAATGCAAAAGCAGCTGCAGCGCTGGTTGCAGAGGAAACACTGACTGAGCTATGACTGCTGACACAGAGCTGGTTCACCCAACTCAAGAGATTTTAGAAAAGGAAACCAAAGTACATCCTATTCTCAGTGCTTCTTCTTTTCTGCTTTTCACTTTCTTCTTGTATCTGTGTGGGGTTATGAGCGAGGCAGTGCAGGATACTTGTTGTATAAGGGTCGCAGTGCACACTGGGAGTTGAAGTTTACTCACTGCTACATATCTGGGCAGTACTGCCTTTGTTTGGAGCATCTCCAAGTGCTGCCCCTTCCATTCCCTAATAAAACCTCAGAATCTTGTACACTTGGGCAGACAAATATATAAGGCTGCAGGACAGTAATCAACCTCTAACACATTCAGCAAGAAACCTTTTGTTATTACAGAATTACACGGGATTAAGTGTTGATGCTCTTCTCCTCTTTGCAATCCAAACCTTAGCTCTAAGCTATAGAGTTTTTGAGCTGGCTGCTGTGCCAGATTTTGCATCAATTTTGTGGCAATGCCCTGAGGCAGCTGCACAAGCACATCATGTTCTCTCTGTGACAGCTGCAGTTGGGCAATCTGCAATGCTTTACTTTTACATTACAGCAAAGCACGAAGTTTGAAGTGCCTAAGGATAAATCAGTCACCAAGTGACAGCCAGCTGTTTACCCCCAAATTGCTTTATTAAATGATTATGTCGCTGTAGTGCTGACAGGCCCCAAGAAACAACTGGGACCTCATTGTACTCAGTCCTGTGGAGAAGCTGCACAAAAGGGAACATTTTGGAAAACTTGCAACTATGAGATGAAGAGAAAAATAAAATCAATTAAACAGGTGGCAGTGTGGCAACCAGAGACCACATTGGTCCCATGGCAGGATTTCAGCACATTTCAAGCCTGAGCTGTGGCAGGTTCTTTTAGAGCAGCATGGGAAAGCTGCAGGGTGGATTTTGAGAGGGAAGTTTGTTTTGCAATCATGTATGCTGTTTTCAAGCTCAACAGGCAACTTGGATATGTGTGATTTAAAATATGACATACTTTTGGTCAGTACTGTAAATCCTCAGAGTGAAATTGGGAGGTAAGGTTGGATCGTGACCTCTTCCCATTTTTTCTACCTGCACTGAGTGCTCCAGCAGCCCACTGTTAATACATCAAACCACAGTGGTGTCAGGGAAAAGGTGTTTTTTCCAGCAAGCAATTTGGTTCTACAAGTCAGTGCATGGATCTGCTGCTGGTGAAGATAATTCCCCTTTGCTCTCCGTTTGTCTGTGCAAGGGTCACTGGCAAAGGCCTGGGCAGGCACTTGCTTGAGGGTAGATAGGGAAGCCAGCATCTGCCAACCCACTGGGCACCCCAGCCTTGCCTTGGTAAGGGTGTCCATAAACACTTCAGTACATTGGGATAGCAAATCCCACCAGGCTTTTAATATTGAATTATGTATTTCAAATGCCAGGCTACGTGTTGTGTACACATGAAGTATCATGTTAAAGCTGTCATTGGGGATGCCACATCCCAGCTGTTATGTTATGGATGTTGGGGGAGAACCATGTGCCCTCCCTGAGGAAAAAGCGTGGGCTGCGGGTGGTCGTGCCCTCCCTGAGGAGAAAGCATGGGCTAAGGGTGGTCGTGTGCTGTCCCTGAGAGGAATGTGTGGGCTAAGGATGCTGATGCCCTTGCTTAGGGGATGGGGGGGCTGGGGGGGGTGGCGGGTAGCTGTGTGCCCTCCCTCAGGAAAGGCATGGGCTATGGGTGACCATGCCCTCCCTGAGGGAAAGGGTGGGCTAAGGATGGTTGTGCCCTCCCTGAGGGGCAGATGCAGGCTGAGGGGCACACACTGTGTGCCCTCCCTGAAGGAAAGTACAGGATATGGGTGGTCGTGTGCCCTCCATGAGGGAGAAGTGTGGGCTGGTCATACCGTCAATGAGAGGAAGGAGTAGGCTATGGGTGGCTGTGAGCCCCCTCAGAGGAAAAAGCATGGGCTCAGGGTGGTCGTGTGCTATCTGTGAGGGAAGCCACAGGCTAAGAGGGCTGTAAGCCTTCACTGAAGAAAAGGTGTAGGATTGGGGTGCTTATGCTTTCCTCGAGGATAAAGTGTAGGTCGGGGGGATCATGTGCCCTCCCTCAGGGAAGGCATGGGCTAAGGGTGGCTGTGAGCCCTCCACGAGGAGAAAACAGGGGTTGTGGGTGGTCGTGCCCTTCCTTAGGGGAACATGCAGGTATGTGTGGCCGTGCACTCCCGGCTGGTCGGCAGTAGCCATGTGCCCTCCGTGAAAGGAAAGCATGGGCTAGGAGGACTGTGTGCCCTCCCTGAAAAAAAGCGAGAGCTATGGGTTGCTCTGCCCACCTTGAGGGGCAGGCGCGGACTGTGGCGGCTGTGCTCTCCTTGAGGGACAGGCGACGGTGGGCGGTGGCCATGTGCCCTCCCTGAGGGAAAACGCGGCCTGGGAAGAGTCTGTGTGCTCTCCCCGAGGGCAGAACGCGGGCTGCGGCTGCCCCGTGCTCTCCAGCACGGAGAGAGCCGGACACGGGCTGTGAGCGAGCCAGCTCCCGCCCGCCGTCCCCCGGAGGCCGGGGCCCTCCCCCGGGGACCGGGACCCTCCCTGGCCGTGCCGCCCGCGCAGGCGCACCCTTCCATCCCGCTTTTCCTTCCGGGACACGGGGGCGTTTCCTGTTGCTGTGGCGGCGGCTCCGGAGACCGGGAGGGA
>VYXB01002624.1:180486-256187 GCA_013397135.1 Pachyramphus minor | reverse complement strand
CGGCCACCGGGACCCCACACCGGAGCCGCGGCGACCGCCCGCCCCCGGTCGCTGTGCGGGCAGCGCGGCCCCCCGGGGGCTGAAGGGGCCCGCGGGGGAAATCCGGAGTTTCGCCGCGGCAGCGGGTTGATCGTCCCCTTGTGAGAGTCCCTTAGGTTTTACAGGCGTCACGACCTTTACAGTTCAGGGCTTCAGCTGCGGAGCGGGACGCAGCTTGGAAGATCCAATGTTTACGTTAGAAAGCTCTTTTAGGGGCTAAAGAAGGAGTGAAATGTTGCTGTGTGTTGTTAGGGACGCGAGTGGCTGTAGCCTGGTGTGAAGCTGGGTCCCTTTCTGTCACAGTTTTAGTCTAAGCATCCTTGTGATCGTTAAATCCTGCACCTCGTCCTCTGGGCGCTTACACACATTGCTGGTGTGCCTTCAGAAGTCCGGGATATATATGGAAAGACCTTAAATGTGTTCTGAAAAAAACGGTGAAATCTTCTCCTTATCCACAGTTGCAGTGCCTGACCCATTTTAAATATTCCCCAGCCCTGGCACCTTAGGGAGAGAAGCGGGAGATGGTATCAGCTTAGCTCGGTGTGCTGGAAAGGAGCCCTCGGCAGGAGGTCAGGGCGGTGATGGATTTTGGAGGAGGTGGTGGGAAACAGGAAGTGATTTGAACAAATAACTTTCTGAATGTTTCTTGTGCTATATCTGCTCTAATAAATAAGCATAATTTCTGAATATTGTTTGAAGATGTTGTGTGGCATCTACATAAAACTAAGAGGAGAAATGGCCAGCTGTGAACTCTTTAGAGAGTTCTGTAGGTGCCCTTTTTAATTGGCAATTTTTGTTTAAATTTATGAAATTACAGGTGGTAGTTTCTCTTTGACATGGTAAAAAAAAAAGAAATATGGCTGTCAAACAGGAGCCATCAGACATTGTGTGTTGTAGTTCCACCTCCTGTTTACCTATGAAATATTTTAAATACCTTTTATGATTGTCATAGTTGCTGCTTCATTTCTGTAGCGTTCCTGTACAATGGGGGAAGGGTTCAGCATGAGAGAATTGAATTGGGACTTATCTTTCTTTAGGATAATATGCAAATTTTACTTGGTGTTGTTTGAAAAACAGAAACATCAGTTGTTTATGTGTTTTTGTAAAGAAAACCCCTTGGCCACCAGAACTTGCAGTGTTGGGAATAACACAACCCTCTCCCTGACTTGTTTTGCTGATATTTTGACAATAAAACCAGATACAGTGAGAAAGTAAATATAGGTTGTTTTGGAGACAAAGAGAAATGCTCTAGAGGGAAGCTGAAACTTGATAATTTAGTGCTGTTGCTCTCTGGTGTGGAGTGTCTCTGTTTCAGAATGCGAAGTATCTCATCTCCCTGCACCCTTCCAGTTTTTGGTTTCTGCCTCTGTGTAATTAAGCAGATGAGAAGACAAGTGACCACTGGCCACCAGAGCCACTAGGACAAAGTTAAATCTGCTCAGAGTTCCTGAAGATACCTGACCTGGGTTTACCCAGCACAGAAACTTCCTTGTGTTCCACTGAGACTCCTCCTCTTTCCTGAGGAGATCTATCCCAAAGTCCCTCTACTTCTTCTGGAATGCTGTAGTGGTTCAAAATGTTTCTCAGCTGCTGTCTTGTATATCTCTGGGTATAAAATCAGATTTTGTATTCTGGATTAATCATTGATGTTCAGGTTTTTAACTTTGTCAGTTCAAGAGGGAGGAGTTCCTTATGTGATGTAAGGGCAAGGAAAGAGGGAAGAGGCTTTCTTTGATCCCTGAAGCATTGGACACTTGAAAATAGGAAAATTATTAATTTCACCAGGAAGTTCTTTTGTCCTTGGCTCTCTTCTGCTGATTGGATTTAATAGGTGGCAAATAGCATTAAAATAGTGCTTGAACTGCTTTTACCATTGGAATGTTACAAGGTGTCCCTGCCTGAACTTACACTGCGTTTAAGTGGGGTTTTTTAACCTGTCATTTACAAAACACACAAAAAAATTCCTTGAGGGAAAAAAAATCTGTAGTTTAATTTTAGATTAATCACAGTGTTTTTGTGTGTTAGTTGTTTGCAAATGGCCTTATAAGAGTTATTTTATTGGGCAGTACTGTTCCAGACCAAAGGTCAGGATTATAGTGCTCATAATGTCTGGTGAGTCATAGATTTGTCCTGGAATCCAGTTCTGGGAGATATTTATAGGATATTGTCAGTGTCTGATCTCCTGAAATTCCAGCTGGGGAAGAAAATGCATTTGCCTGCTCCTTTCCAGCCTGGTTTGGTGCCTTCTCACATACTGTGAGGAGGGTGATGCTTTTGGGTGTTATCATGTCTTGTCCAATAAATACTCCTAAGCTGTGAATTAGTTACTGTGAGCCTTTGGGAAAACATCTCATTAATAAGGGAAGGTTTTTGGTTATTCCAGATATTAAATTCATTATTCTCAATCATGAACAGGACCTTTTATGGTGTTTATGAGCCTTTTACTCTTAAATATTTTGTTGCTGGTTGAGGCCCCTGTTTCAGTTTCTCTGTCATTAGATCATCACTGGCAACTGGCCCCTGCAAAATGCTTCAGAGGGAGTGACAATCCCCACAGTAAGCAGATCTGGGATAATGTGATGCTCCCAAAATTCTCAGCCTTAATTCCAAAGCTGTTGATTAAAGCCCAGACATAACCAGAGTGGGTTTACTCAGCTCCCACCCTCTGTGAGGTGTCAGTGGCTCTTGTACCTTTAGCTCTAGGAATGGTGCTGTTCCCATCCAGTCGAGGTGACCCAAATCCTTGGATCCTCTTGGTGTGTTGGCACTTTACCTGGTGTTCTCAGCACTGGCCAAAGCTGTGACCCTTCTGTCATCCTTCAGAGAATCTGCTTTTCCTTGCCAAATAGATCTTCTTGCAGTTCCAGGGAGTGATGGAGGGAGAAGGCAGAGAAGAGCCTGGCTGCAGTGCTCTGAGTTTTTATCTCTGCCTTTCTCAGGAATACCTTCTGTGCCTCTCCAGTTTGGGAAGAGCTTGCCAAAAGAACTGTCCATTTAATTTTTGTACCTTCCCTGATTCTTGATCTGAATAAGACCAAATGCTGTCAGTTACTAATGGTACATGCCAAAATATTTGCCAGTTTTGAGTTTACTGATGCTGCTTTTCTTTGGATGGCAGGAGAGGGTAGAGTTTCATTGTTTCTGTACACCTGTTAGAGATCTGTTATTTCTATACACCTGTAACAACCCATCACATTCTTAAACATCAGCCTCCATATGTGTGGGTTCCTGTCACTCCTTCACTGTCCCATGTCCCTCATTCTTCTCTTCACTGTTTCTTGACCCGTGCAGTTCTCTGGTACTCTCTTCAGAGAGGCTGGATAAGAATGCAGAGTAATAAGAATATAGAGATCTTAAATGCAGAAAAAGGAAACCACATTCACTAGTATTCGAAAGCTTGTTATAATCTTGAATTGGGCTGTCCTTCCTTCAGCAGTGACTGCAAAAGTGTGTTGAATAGGGGAAGGTGGAGCATGTCTTATAAAATGAAGTGTGCTTATAAAACAGTCTGATTCTTATCTCAGGTTTCAAAATTGTGGGCAAAAATAATGACCCTTGGAAATCATGGACTATATGCATTTCAAATAACCTCATGAATAATCAAGTCCTTGGATTCAGCTGCAGTTTTCTGGGGCTTTTCTGTAGCATTTTCCCGTTTTCTAGTATGTTCCCTCCTGTTGTGTAAAGAATCTTTCTGCAGCACAGGAAAGTCATGCACAGCACTATTAGATATGTCAGCTGATTAAGTGAAAAATACCTACTGAGAGCGCAGTAAGTTGTTATCTTTAACTGAGCAAGTGCATGGTTTTAAAATTGAAACCCATTTTTAAGTGAGATCCCTTTTACAGTTACCTTAACGAGGTTCCCAAGCTTTGGAACTGGAATTGGTCCCACTAATCTTTGACATGAAAAGAATTACTGAATGTAATCACTGAAAATAGGTGAATATGAATGTCTAGTTGAAGCTTGATAAAATGCATAAAGATGACTGTATTACAGAATTCTAGATAAATGCAGTGGATTCCAGGACTGTGTGGGAAGGCAGTGGCTGTAGGAACACTCGCTCCAGCAGTCCTCATATTCTGCCCTGTCTGTGAGCAGGACTCTGATGTCATGGAGAATTTTCTCTGTTTTCTCTTGTGTGGTGATTTTTGTTGTCCAGTTTGTTCCTTTGTCTCAGGAGAAAAGTGGTTTCCATTGTTAACTGCTTGTTTGTTGTTGAGGCATGTCTTTTAACAAGCTCTTCATTTCCTGGGGAGAGGGGGAGACCTTATCAGTGCTGAAATAATGAATATATTTGTTATCTCTACATGGTTTTAGCAAGGGAATAATTTTGATACATTTTTCTCATGCGTTTGCAGAGGCACTTACATTTGAAATTAGATGAAGTGACTTTTGGTTTGTGGTGTGCGGTGTGGTATTGGTAGGAATATCCCAAATAAGAGAGAAGTTGTGGGAGGTGATTGTTTTTGTGGAATTTTTTTGTGAGCAGAACTGTACACTTTATTTCCACACTCGAGGAAGCTGCATAAAATGTAAACATCTTGCAAGTCTGTGCACTCAGTCTTTCTCTGAGTCCTGTTTTTATATCTTTATTAATTTATTTCTGTTTAAGTATTTTGGCCCTATTCTCAGACTCTGTGAAATTATGGAAAACACAAGTGAGCATTTCTGTAGGTCAGCCAGGAGCCTTAAAGCAGATCCCCAGTCCTGGCGCCAGGCAGGGGGGATGGTTCTGAAGAGACCTTTAATAGTTTTTCCTCTGTGCTTTAAACATAAACAGGCGTTTCTCTGGCACATATGGAGTTCATCTTCCCACTTTTGATCAAGTTCTCTTTTAACAGGCATGCCTGAAATATATGGGAAGACACAAATCCTGGTGTCCTTTACTTAGTTGCTGTGTCCTGCTTTGTTTTTTATGAGGGACCTTGATCATTAGGTGGGCTGAAAGACTGGGGAAAATATTTGACATGACCAATTGCCACTCTGTTTTGTCAAGCAGTAGTTATCACAAGGAAAAAAAGGGATTGGATTTTACTGTGCTATTAATGGGTTTATGGCTTTGGTTCCTGAATTTGGGAGCAGTTCCTCTGTGAAGCTGGAAGAGGGGTAATGCTGTGGTGGCTGGCAGTGCTCTGACGATTCTGGTGTGTGTGTTGATCTTTAATTTACTCGAGGTGTCTCAGCTCCCAGCAAAACTCCGTGCAGAAAGGCAGCTATTCCTATGGAGCCAAAGAAATTGCTGCCCTCTTGAATGGTGTCAATTTTGATTGGAGAGACAGGGGAAAATAGCCTTTGCAAAGATGAGGAAGGCTGTGCTCTGAGCGCAGGTCAGGCAGAAAACTGTTCTTGCATTCCAGAGTGGCTCTTTGTGCCTCCATGTGTGACTTGCACTATCAGCGATCCTGAGTCTTACTGAAAAAACCCAAGTATTTGGTGTAAAATCAAGATCACAACAAGCACAACGAGGATGCTTGCCAAAGCACCTGAGCTTACTCTGCATCTCTTTCAAAATTAAGATCCATTAATGTGTCACTTTTCCTTTCCTTCGATGGGAATTACAAGGATAATTAAGACTTTGTGTGTGTGTGTGTGTGTTTCAGATTGTGCAGTGAATGTCCATAAGAACTGCAGGAGTTTGCTGGCTGAATGCAGCAGCATCAGACCCAAGGTGGGCTTTAACATTTGTTCTTCTTTTATAATGACAAAGCTTGACATAGTAAGATTAATTTGTGTGAGTGGTTTAGTTTACATCAGTACAGAATCTTGCCCTACATCTTCAAGACATCAAGTAGTTATTAACTTGTCATTACAGTAATTAATGATACTGTATGTAGGGAAAATAAAGTGAAACATTTTTTTGCTGTACTGAAAATTACTTATCTTGTGCCTCAGAACTGTGACTAACCCTTACAAGAATGCTCGAACCCATCACTTTTTTGGGGAACAGAATTAAATTATATGGTACCTGTGAGTTTTGTGCCATCTCAGAGCTGAGGGGTGGAGGGTAATTTGGGCATAACAGTTGCATGTTATTTTTAAGCTGAGCAATGCAGAATAAGTTATTTCATTTGTGATGAACTGTGATGAACTTTGCCTTGCAAAGCTGTTAATTTTTAATCTGTGTCACTGTGGTGCCTGTGATTGCATGTAAGGTCACAGGTTGGTTTCAGATAGATGTCTGTCTGCCAGGGTCTTTTATTCTGGTATTGGTTTTGAAAAGCATTTCTTCCCCCTTATAACTAATAATACTTGAGGGAGTTTTAGTTTGTTTTAACCTGCAAGTGTTGATGATTTCAGAGACTGATAGCAGATTAGGGAGTACTGTGATGGGGAAAAGAGAGAGCAGAGCAGCTTAGACCTGAGCAATTAGAGGTTAGAGGAAGTGCTTTCAGCCATTGGTGATATAGAATGTAACACTTTTGGGGCCAGAAATGTTCTTGTGGGGTTTTTGATATATAATTTTAAACATCTTGGGCCATTGTGCATTTTCCTTTTAAACCACAAGATTCACTTGCTCTGTTGCTTTCATTTCCACTCTTTACCATCACCCAAACTTTCATGGCTGAATGAGCCCTGACAAACCACTCCTGAAGAGAGCAGAGAGGGAGGGGTGGCACAAAATAGGGTGAGGAAGGAAGTCAGAAATGAGAACCCCAAAGGGAAGCTCCCCAAAAGCCATTTGTTACAGACTGTGTTACTTATTTAATTGTATCTCAATGGTTTTTAATATGGAAGAAGGCTGTAAGAAGGAGCAAGTTGTACAGATTACCAAAGGTGCCATTTGAAATTTTTATGGACACTGGCTGGGTTAGTTTAGTCAGTATTGCTGTAAATTAAACAACAGCAGAGAGTAGGTGAAGACTGTCAACGTAAAAGGTCTGCTTTCATTTAATACATTAATTATCATAGCTTTAGTTCAGCTGTATCTTCATTTTCAGTTGTATATCAGCCTGATTTATTCTTCATGGGATTTTTACTCCAAGTATTAATGTCTATATACCATTCTTCTGACACGTGAAAAAACCCAAAACTGTTGCTGTGTTAAATCTTTTGTATTTTCAGTGTACACCTTCACTTACAGTCAGTGCCATAGGATAGGAAAAATCTGATTCATTTTGGACTGAAAGTTTGGTCTGTATGTGTAAGAATATTGTCTTTTTTTCTATAGCAGAAAGATCTGCAGCACAGACCTTCTGGATCTCCGCAAAGTTCGCCCCAGTGCATTTCCCCAGGTTTGTACTAAAGAATGATTTCTGTGCTCAAGGCTTATCTGTTCGATTGTATTTTTTTCTTTAATATGTTTTAAAGGCTATACACAGTGTGTTATTGAAGTATAGAGAAGGTCTCTTTTAATAAGATGGCTTCGGGTTTTTTTCTGTTGGGAATGGCTTAGAGGCTCCTGGCAATCTCCTGTGTGTTTTTATCTCTTTATCTTTTTATTTTTCTTTATACCTTCTTGCTGTGTAACCTCAAAATATCATGGTGAAAAGGGATCAATAACCCCGTTTTTCATTGATTGTCTATTCTCTGGCCTCTGAAAAGACTAGAACTGTGAACTTTGTTTTACATCAGATTTTCATAATTGTCTATTTAAAACTTGCCTGCGGCTAGTGGTTGCTAGAAATCTCTAAGACAAGCTAGCACTAATGGTCTGAACATAAGTCTTTGTTGAAACAAAGTAGGAAAAAAGGATCTGGGAGGGGAAAAAAAAACCAAGAAGAAAGAACAGCTCTCTTGCAGCATAGGCTCTGAAATATCTTTTTGCTCTTGGAAAAGACCATCATGGTCACAGGTGTGTTAAATGGAATTTTAATTTGTAGATGTTACAAGGTCTGCATTGAGAGAACAGACTTTTTTCCTTTGAGGTGTTTGAGTGGAACTAGAGCAGATTTATTTGATTGACAGCTGTCAGAACACAGCTGACATGGGTGTCTGGGCCTTGCTCTGGGTATTTCAGATGTTTTCAGGTACCATTTACAGTAGAAGGCATCTTTTTCATGACACAGTTCTTACCAAGAAGTAACACAGGGAACAATTGTTATAAGGAGATAAGTGGCTGTTTGCATTACCAGGAATGGGTTTGTGCATTTAGGAGAAAGTGCAGAGGCTAAAATAGGAAAAAGGACTAATGAAATGGCAGAAGTTGGCTGTGGGGCTGGTGGTAAGCAGCTCTGTGGTACCACAGCCTGGTCTGTGTGAGGGTAACAGCGATCGATGAGGGCTCTCAGCAGTGAGCAGACAGTGCTAATTGAACTCAGAAAATGGCTTTTTCTCAGTGCAGACTCTGCCAGGCAGCCAGTGCTCATATTCCATAGTCAAAAGCAGAGGCTTGAAATTAAAGGAACAGCTAATAGCCTGAGGATTGTATGTTCTTACCCACAGCATTACCCTGCATGCTGCAGTGCCCCACAATTGAATCCCAAAGATGTTGGTCAGGTCAATATAAAAGAGAAATTAATTTTAAGAAAGGTGTAAATCGTGTGTCCCCTATCCCTCTCCCCATGTTTTGCCTCTGGAGATTTTTAGGTTTGGCCTATCATTGTGAAACCAAACTTGACATTCCTGGCTTGTGGAGCACAGAAATAGAACTCGATGGCCATGATTTCAGTACTTCCCCAAATGGAAATGGGAGGGTGTTGGTTATTAAGCCTTTGTTTAAGAAATCTGCCTTGACAAATCATGCTTATATCTAATTAGTCTCTTCCTGGGGCTTGATGCTCATCACTTGGAGCTGATGGAAGGGACTCAGTTTACCCAGTTTATTGTAGACTGAGAATGTGCTGTGTATATAGCCAGGAGCTTTCAAAGCCAACCTTTTGGGGAGGGTATTTCCAGCAGGAAAAGATGTGGTGATATAATTTCTGTTAAATGTCATTGATGAAACTTCCCCTGCAGCCCTAAAACAATTCGTATGTCAATGAAGATGAAATGAGAGACAAGCAGATGTAGAGCATGGGATATGAAAAAATGTGGGAAAACCTGTTTCATGAGAAGAACCACAAATACCTTGGTTTAACTGTGCTTCACTGAGCAAGGCAGACGTGGAGGAAGAGATAATTATCAGTGGAGGTACATTGAGGAGTGCAGACTAAGAAGGAGGAACTTTTGGGAATGGGTGGACACCAGCGTTTACTAGAAAATATGTAAATTGGTGATGCAGAAACCTTGTTTAGGAACTGGAGACCCCCTTGAAGCCCTACAACAGCAGCCTCCTTGTCCTGGAGCACCTCCCTGACACTGGACTGTGACAGGAGCTTGGTCTGTGCCTGCACTGGCAAAGCCGTGGGTTCAAGGATCCAAGAGATCTCTCCCACTCCCATGTCCTTAAAAGCACTTTGAAAAAAGGGCAACTGCAGACCTTGTCAGGGACCAGTTCTAAAGATTGGCTGGCTGAGTCTTTGACTTCCCTGATGTTCCTTTTTTAAAAGGATGTATTTTGTCTCCTGGTCCTTATCATTCATTACAGATATTAGTACTAAATAATTGTATCCATTTTTTATAAGTCTATTACAGGCTTCCACATATTGTGTAATAGTGATTAAAGTTTCAAATATCTTTCCAGTTCACAGTCTGCCTAGATTTAAAAATCATTAAAAAGCTGCAGTATTAAAATTAGATTTAGCTCTGGTATCTATTATGTACAGTGTGTGTGCGTGTAGATATAAATCGCTGCGAGCAATAAGCATTGCAAAGAACTTGTGGTTTTTCTGTGATCTCTGATTTTTCTTGTTTGCCATGAAATGTTCTATGCCCTTATACGCTGGGGTGTGAATAATTGTGTGTAGGTTCTGGTGTTTTACTAAAGGAGAAGATACTTTGCAATTTCCACACTAAATGGGCACAGTAGGGACCAATTTCCTGCACTTCAGACCTGCTGATTTAGCCAATACAGTAAGTTAAGTGGCAGCTTTACATTTCTAGAAGGATCACAAGTAGTATAAAAACAGAGCATCTCTGGGGCCACTTTACTGTGCCAAGTCTGAGGGCAGCCAGTGGTGAGCATGGGGAATACAAATTCAAAAAGCAGCAGCAGGAGCAATGCGATTCCGGCTCATCCCGAGCTGTCTTTTTGTGGTTCCTTTTCAAGAAAATGGAATGAGAATGTTTTTTTGGAGAATGAGCTCTTGACATCCAAGATCCTGTCAGTGCTGCGGCCACACTCGGAGCGAGGGCTGAGGGCAGGCGAGCTGCAGTGCCCGCCTCACTTTCTGAGCACCAATTCCATTTTTGCCTCTTTAGCCACTTCCCTGAAGGAGCAGCCCCGAAGTCTCCTCCTGGGAGCGGATGGCACCCCAGCACTGTCCCGGAACCTCGGCATGACTATCGCCCAGAGAGGGAACTCTCAGGCTTCACTGAACACTGCTGGAGCTGTTGGTAAATTTGGGTGAGTAAACTGCTTCTTTTCTAACTCCCTGGCTTCAGCTGCTCCCCTCCTTCCCCAGTGTGAAAAGAAAAGCAGTTACAGAACGTTGGTTGTCAAGCTCAGAAGGGTTTTATTGAGCTTTTAATGCTGAAAGTTATTTTCTGAACAATATGCTTTTTTTTGGTTTAAATCACCTTGTATTTAGTCCCTCTGTCCTGTGTGACAAAATATATCCTATAAATAAGGCAGTATTTGAGGATCTCTGTCTGAATTATCTATTTCATGGATCTATTTGTCTTGAATTGTTGTGAAAGTCAGGAATGTCCTCTGAGTTCAGCTATTCTAGGTTGTTCTGGTGGTGACTGGTATAGGAGACCCAGTGTTTTAAAACTGCAGAATACCTTCATTAAAATAGTAGATGAACTCAAAGCTGTTAGCTGTTTTAAGTAGCTGTTTACTTTTGCTGTGTCCCAGTAATGCTTCTTTCCCAGTGAAAGTGCCCTTTGTACTCTGAACTGTGGCTTGTCACCAGGTGATGTCCTTTTAAACTGTCATATCAGAAGTTACAAACTCTGCTGATGCTGTTCTAATTAAACTGTAATATTTCAGTGGTAGAGTTGCTAAATTGATTTAACTGTCTAAAGAGTGCAGTGATGCCTTTTATTTGTTCACTGTAAGATAATTGTACTATAGTTTAAGAAAGAGGCTTGTTAAAGTAGTTGAATTGTTTTTGTTTTGATTTTTTTTTGTGTGTGTCAAGTAACTTAAAAAATGTGAATGTTCTGTATTGGTCCTTTAGTCTAATTTCTTTGGCCCTTTAGACTGATTTCAGGAGACATGGATGAAGGGGATTCAGGCTTTATAAAATTTAAGCAGACTTCAGATGATGTTGTCTCGCTTGCACCTTCAACAACAGACTCCATTTTTCTGGAAGGTATGGAATTTCTGTCCTTTTCAGGATTGTTATGCAACTTCTTACACAGTCCTAAAGCAGCTCTGAGATGTTTTCACTCTTGTTGTTGTTAATGATGGTAATGAAGGATATGATGAGAAACAATAATAATTGAAATTAAATGTGCTTTTGGTCTAGATGCATATTCTGTGTCCCTCCGGAGTGAAATAGAAACAGATGCTCATGAGTTTGAGGCAGAGTCTTGGAGTGTTGCAGTGGAACAAACCTATGCAAATAGACACAAAAATCTTAAAAAGAGGCAAGATGTCATTTATGGTAAGAGTTATTTGTTATTCTTCAACCTTTTTCTATTTCACAGTGCCACTGTTTTGAAACAAAGCAGAAATGGGCTCCAGTTTTGACTTGTGCCTGAAAACTAAAACTGAGTGAAGATTTTCAGGTCTGTTACTTGTCTTAGTGTGCAGAATTTCTTCTGTGAATGCTTTTAAGCAACCCACAGATTTGAGTGTGCCTCTGTAGTCAGCAAAGCCCTGCTGTACAATTAGGGAACAGCTCAACAGCCACTGGGAGATGTCCTTAAATAAGCAGAGTCAGTCACTGCTGGGTTGGGACATTAACAAGGCAAATTTAAGAGCTTTTCACATGAGTGTTGCAAAGACTGTGGTGAAGAAGATGATGGTGGGTTTCAGAGCCTGCTCTTATATCTCAGCAGTCACTGCACAGCATATAAATGACTTTTTGATTTTATTTTTGTATTTCCCCTGGCCCAGAACTAATGCAAACTGAAATGCACCATGTTAGGACACTGAAAATCATGCTGAAGGTGTACTCCAAAGCCATGAGAGAGGAGCTGCAGTTCCCAAATGCAGTGATCAACAAGCTCTTCCCCTGTGTGGATGAGCTGCTGGAGATGCATGGGCAATTCCTGCTCCAGTTAAAGGAGCGGCGGAAGGAATCCTTGGAAGAAGGCAGTGACCGGAATTATATAATCCAGAACATTGGAGACCTCTTGGTAAAACAGGTGTGAATTAAATTCTACCAGTGATGTTGACACCATGAAACTTCTAAAAAGCTAACTGTAAGGGTAAAGTGATGTTAGTAGTAAAGATTGATTTCATCCTGGGTTTAGGATTATCTTCCCAGTGCAATGTGGGAGCATAACTCCCAGGAATATATCATCACAAATAACATGAAGTGTTCATTGCATGTTCTTTGGGTGTGTGCTTATAAATGTTGTGGAATATGTGACTACAGAATGTTTGTTTCTCTTTTTCATCTGTTCCAAAAGGAAGGTAACATATTCCTGGTGTCCATCTCAAACACGGCTCTCCTGCAGTTAATGCCAAACTTCTTGGTTCTAACCTTTGGAAAATGCAGTCAAGATCCTTTGAACTCATGAGAGCTTTAGCACCATTTTGGCATGGAGTGGATGCGAAAATTTCTATCATTATATCATGACCCGTTTTTTGCCTTTCAGCTTTTACAGTCCTCAGACTTCTTAAGTGCAGAGGTCCAGAAACTTTTAAAAATTCTCATAATGGCAATAATTTTATTTTAGGTTACCTTGCGATATTCCAAGCTCTCACATGTCAAACTGCATAAATCTTATTTCTGGTGCAGAAGAAATTGAAATATTGAAGAAATGTCTCAGAAATCAGTCACCATAAAAGCATGTTAAAAAAAAAAAGCACTACAAACCTGGAGTTTGTAGTGGAGTTAAGTTTACTCTGAATGACTGAGGTCTTTAATTTTTGTATTTCCAATTAGTTTTCAGGTGAAAATGGGGAGAGAATGAAAGAAAAATACGGTGTGTTCTGTTGTGGACACAATGAAGCTGTTAGTCACTATAAAGACCTGCTCCAAAGCAATAAGAAGTTCCAAAACTTAATAAAGGTAAACAACCAGAGGTTTCCCATTCTGACTATGCAAAATATACTTCACTGCTTTAGGCTTTGTTTTGTACTTGAAGATCTCTTAAATGTGAATGAGCAGGGTCAGGGGCATATTCTCATTGTTTGAGGGGTTGTTAGCTTCTTGTATTTTTAGATCTTTTGAGCTGTTTGGACATAAAACCACAATTAGCAGGTGATGATTTGAGGCAGGCTCTTGAGAGCACCTAGGACTGGGTAATAGAGTATTTGTTCTATTCATGGCTCTGTCTTTGGCTGCCCTGCTGTGTGGCCATGGTGGTAAATTGACCTGATAATAAATTAAATCAATGAGAAATGCTGTTGGTGAGCTACTATAGAAAAAGCAGGGACCCTTGGTAAGGTTTTGCTTACGACATCATCCTTACAAACCCAGAAGATTGGCTCCAGGGTGGCTTGTATATCTACTACACACTGTAATGTGCAAGTAATAGGAAGGGCTGAAGAGACATGATCAAAGTGGAAGCTGTAACCTGAATCTCAGATGGCTCTGCAGAGGCCTAAATATTCTCATTTTCCAGTCACCAGTAAGTGATACTGTGTGAACTTTCCAGCATAGTTCTACACTTATAGCTCATCTTAACCAGGCATCTTTAAAGTGAGAGCTCTTTACTTTCAATGAACTAAATAAGTGACCAGATTTTTAAAATACGTAATCTTAGTCTTTGTAAAGATAGATCTTGGTACTGTGTTCTCCTGCCAGGTGTGTGCTGTGTCTGCAGCCACACTAACTTATGCTTTACAGTCCTCCCTGCCTAAACAGGAATGTGTTTCTCTAGGTCAGCCTACTGGGGAACATACAGTGGTAAAATAGACACTTAATTTCTTTGTTATTGGCCTAATTTGGCTGTTAGGTGGTTGGGTCTGGTTTTAAAAAAATACTTATTGTATGTATTTAAGGATTGATCCTTTAAGGAGACACAGTCAGTTTGCAATAGGCAGTCATACAGTTCAGATTTGGAACTTTCCCTGCTTGACTCCACATTTAGTTAACAGTAGCTGAAAAAAATACCTAAAATATTTTCCATCAATAAAAGCCATTTTTTGAGTGTTGTCAGGAATTTTGCCTTAGTAAAAGAGTGTGGCTAATTTTATGGTGCTATGCCTAATGTACAGAAATGTTTTGAGACTGCAAACATGTGAATGGAGAGGAAGTTAGAAGAACAGCGTGTACAATGGGTGTGATCTGTCTTGTTTTCTAGAAAATTGGGAACTGTCCCATCGTAAGGAGACTTGGTGTCCAGGAGTGCATCCTCCTGGTGACCCAGCGCATCACCAAGTACCCTGTGCTGGTGGAACGGATCATTCAGAACACAGAAGGTGGGGTGTTTTCTAGAAGCCTCACAGTTGTCTGTTGATACCTTTTCTGCCATGTTTTTTGCATGTTCTTTCCTCATACAAGCAGGGACAGGCTGGTAACTGCTTTCTCACTTCTTTGTTGGCTGAAGATGCTGTTCTAGACGCAGATCCAGAGCAGTCTCACCTCATCAGAGGGTCGAGAGAATCATAGAATCACAGAATGGTTTAGTTTAGAAGGGACCTTAAAGATCATCTTGTTCCACCCCACTGCCACGGGCAGGACACCTCCCACCAGCCCAGGTTGCTCCAAGCCCTGTTCAGCTTGGCCTTGGACACTTCCAGGGATGGGGCAGCCACAGCTGCTCTGGGCAACTTGTGCCAGGGCCTCTCCACCCTCACAGCCAAGAATTTCTTCCTAATAACTAATCTAACCCTGCCCTCCTTCAGCTTCAGACCATTCCCTCTTGTCCTGTCAGTCCAGGCCCTTGTAGAAAGTCTTCAGCTCTCTTGTGGGCTCCCTACAGGTGCTCAAAGGTTGCAATTAGGTCACTCCAAAGCCTTTTCTTCTCCAGGCCAAACAATCCCAATTCTCTTAGCCTCTTCTCACTGGAGAAGGGCAGCGTTCAAAGTCTGCAGCCACAAACCCATAGTAGTCAAGTGTGGTGGTTTATTAGAGATCGTTTTATTTTATTTTATTTTTAAACTTAAGCTCTTAGGAAATACGGGTTAGATGTTCGGTGCGGAACCTTCATATTAAAAAAATGTTTGGATGGCTCATATCTTGCATTCCAAAGTTGGAAATGTGGCTGACTGCTGCTCTTTTCCCTTAGCTGGAACTAGAGATTATGAAGAGCTGACCCAGGCCCTTAGTTTAATTAAGGACACCATCACTCATGTAGATGCCATGGTAAATGAGTGTGAGAAGGGGCAGCGACTTAAGGAGATTATGCATAAAATGGAGGTGAAATCATCTGGGAAATGCAAGAATGGGCTTTTTTTCCGGAAGGATGACATGGGACAGAGGAGGCTCCTCCTGGATGGGATGCTGTACTGGAAAGCTGCATCAGGGAGACTCAAAGGTAAAGGACCAGAAGGGGGAAAAATGCAACTGGGAAACAAGATTTCTGTTGGGTGGTGGTTTGGTGTTTTTTTTTTAGTAACTGTTTGTTACTGATTGATTTGGTATAAAATAAGATGACAATAACCTGCTTGTTTAATAGGATATTGAGGAAATAGCACTTGTTCTATTCTTGGCTTGGCATCTCTGTAATAGTGCCTGATAAGTTCTTTATCCTGTTTGCTTATTATCTGGCTGATCTGCTTCCTAATTCAAGAGGAAAGTCTTCAGGTGGATGACAAAGCTTTGAGTCATTCTGACTTAGGCTCCTGTGGAAAGGCATTATCTACTTCACACTTGGCAAAACCTGTGTTGTGTGAGCCCCATGACACCTTCATTCTGCATAATGCCTGTTTTGCCAGAAAATCAAAACAGTGGGCCACTGGGGAATATTTGAACAGCTTTGTTGCTCAAGCGTTCAAGGAGAAGCTTCAGTGGCACAGAAAATTCAGTCAGGAGTAGGTGGTGCTGTGAACAGCTGCAGTTCCAGAAGAATCTGCTGTTGAGAGAGACATGCTCCCTCTGGAGTGCTGGAGTCCATGTGTAGGATGCCTGTGTAGGTGTTATCAAGCTTAACATCAGCTCTATTTGTGCTTTGCTGGTTCTGAACAGTGTGGTCAGCCCAGGTGAAAGGCAGTAGCAGACCCAATATTACAAATGTTGATGTGCTATTCCCTGACCCACAAGAAATATAAGTGAAGTCATTTTTTGAGTCTGAACCCATCTTTCTGCTTTAAAATGTGACTTCTTTTGATTTTTCTTGTCTCTGTTGTTACTGTAGATATTCTGGCAGTTCTGCTAACTGATGTACTGTTGCTCTTACAAGAAAAGGACCAAAAATACACATTTGCATCAGTGGTAGGTATTGTTCTCTGTATTTAATAGATGCACTTAAAGTATTTATGGCAGTGACAGTGACTACAGAAAAAACACAATTGGAAATGTTAGATACTTGTTAGAGGTTCAGAAAGAAAATTAGGTTAACAAGTCAGTCAGCTATTAAGAATCACTTTTTCTGAGGCAGTTCTGGTACTTGTTGAATCCCTCTCCCTGTCTCCCACTGCAAACCAGGGTTCCCTTGCATCAGCCCATTGTATCCATGTCTCCAGTGGTTTTCTGGTGACCTGAGTGTGGTCTGAGGTTCATTGCTTCTCCTCTTCTTTTGCTGTGACTTCCCCTTTCACTAAATTTTTTAGGCTGAGGTTTTATACAAGTCATAGGTGTTAACGCGTACCAGAACTGTGCTTTGAAAATCACTTGTAAATAAGTCCTGCCTCTGTTTAATGTGCAGGGAAAGAATCTGCCATTTCCATTAGGGACGTGGTGACCGTGGTCACAGTGCCCTGAGATTTACTGAGGCCAGGGAACTTTCCTGAAACACATGTAAGAAGCGCTAAGTGCAGATGATATTACTGCAGCACTCTAGAACCTTCAGTGAATTCACTTGCTTTCCCAGGGCATTTCCACAGGTATCCTCAGAGCAGTTAATTGTGTACATTTTGTCCTGATCTAGTTCAGTTATGGCTGTAATAGAGCCAGTAATGTAATTGTTTTCTTGGATTTTTTTTTTTTTTAAGACATTAACATTAAAGCTGAATCCTAATGGCAATAGCTATTTTGATGACCTCAAAAAAAGCAACTGCTTTTCAAATTACCCTTCTAATGCACAGAACAGGGTGCTATGTGGTGGATTTTTTTTCTCCTCTGGAAACATGCTCTGCAGTTAGAGACTGACCAGTTTTTTGCATATTGGTATGTATACAGTTCATTTGAAATTTAATATTACTTCTCCATTAATAAATCAAGCAAGTGAGAGGAGCAAATGGATCTGCTCAGTGATTCTGTTTTTCCAGTGACTTCTGCTCATGGCCGGAATTGCAGTGGAGCTGCTCAGAGAAGTTGGAAAAACCTGGTGTTCCTGATGTTATTTCACAGTTCAGTTCCTTACTGTTGTTCTAGATTATTCTGGAAGGTTCAGCAGTTACAAAAAACTGCTTTATCCTAGAAGGAACTTTCTAGGCTACATGTGTTGGACCTATGCTGTATGAAGCCTAGATAGGTTTTTAGTAACTAATTTCCGTCCATAAGTTTGTTTTCCCTGCAAAGACTGACAGCTAATCCAGTTAATCCTAGTTATACATTACACTGTCTGTCACCTTGTTTCATTATTCTCAGGGTGTGACACTCTGTAACACCTCTGTGTTAGGGTTTTATTTCTTTTGTAGCTAACTTTCCAATTTAGAACCTCTAACACTTCCTCTTGGTCTCTTCCTTCTCTTGATATGTCATTAAGGTTTTTGTTTTCTTTTTCAAATTTTGGGTCTGCTTCTTTTTAGCGAATTTATTAAGCCTGTTCTTGTCTTCTGGGACCCAGTGGGAATCCTCAGGTGTTTAAATTGACACACAGTTTAATATTCAATCAGGCTTTGGCATGCACATTCTTCATTCCACATTTTCATCAGTGGTTGATGGTAAAAAAATGACAATGTCAAAAGTGTCATGTGAAAAGGTTGGAGTTATATTGTGATATTACAGCTCCTGGTAGGTCTGTATAAGTGGGAAGAGGGGGGAGCTGGGAAGCACAAGTCCTAAAGAACGTAAATAATGTAGTGCAATAAATTATATTTTACTTTGCAGGACTCTAAACCACCAGTTATCTCATTGCAAAAGCTGATTGTGAGAGAGGTGGCTAATGAGGAAAAGGCAATGTTTTTAATTAGTGCTTCCTTAAAAGGACCAGAAATGTATGAAATTCACACCAGCTCCAAAGAGGAGAGGAATTCCTGGATGGCACACATCCGTAGGGCTGTGGAAAGGTAAGTCAGGAGGGAAAGCAGGAGGGCTTAATTTCTTGCTCATCTGTCTTCTCTTTGCAGCACTCAGATGTAAATTCATCTTAAAAATCCATTTGACTCTCTCTTAACTTTAAGACTTTAGTGTGCAATTCTGTTTGTGTTCATTGGGAAGAAGCCACTGACAAAGATGCAATAAAAACCAGCCAAAGACTTTATTCTGCTTTTATTTAAAAAAAAAAAAAAAGAGACAAGAAATTTGGTTCACAGATGTCAAATGCAGCAGGACTTTAGGTAAAGGAGGAAGAATGACACCCAGGATAAACAACGTCCAAGGCAAAAACTTCAGGTTGAATCCTGAGATGGTTTTAAAATGATCTGATGTGCAAATCAAGCATAGATCTATCTTTCCTTTGGTACAGCTGTCCTGATGAAGAAGGAGGAACATTTAATGAACCTGAAGCAGAGAGGAGGATGGCTGAAGCAAGAGCTGCAAAGTTAAGAGATTTTCAAGGTAATGACTTAGTTATATATTCCATGAGCTGCTTTTCAGCATCATCTGTGATTTATGACTAATTCTTTGTCACATGATGTGATCAAATTTCTCCTTCCTAAGTCTTTCACAGTGGTGTAAGATTATATAGAAATAGTTGCTAAAGAGTCTAATAAGCTTGGCCTGCTCCATTGGTTTTCCCCTTAACTGTTAATTATATCTCTGCATTTGATGCTCTGATTGTAAAATGAGTGATAATCTTCCAAATTGAATACTGTACTCTTACACAGAGTACAGAGTCCTGACTGGATTTGTTTCTTCCTTTAGAGCGTTTGAACATGAAAGACGACCTGATTCTGCAAAGTCTGACTGAGAAGCAACAGATTTATGCAGAAATGTCTGAAATGAATGGCTTTGAAGACCATTCCCAAGGATCCCGAGCTCGGCTGCTTTTTCGGGGGGATATCTCAGAAAACCTGCAAGGAGAGGCGATTTTGAAGTCTGCAGTGACTGAAGGTAGATGGAATGTGGGGCTGTGGAGGCATTCATTCAGGTGCAGGGGTGGGGACAAGCATCTGGGACCTAAGTACAGGTCCTGAAAACCATCCTGTAATAACATAATATTTTTATGTAACACGATTCAGACTTCCTTGTTCTCAGAACCAATCTGCAAGAAAGGTGAAGTGCACTTGTGGATTTAGGTAGAAGATCTGCACAGCTTGGGTTAGTATATTTGTTAAGGGTCAACCAGTGAAGTCTTGGGATGAGTCTCTTCAGAAAGGGTAACTGAATGCTCTAATAATACACCAGTCCTGAAATGTAATATCATAGGACAGTTATATATTAAAAATAGTCTATCTAAAGATAGTATATTTAGAAAGAAAATAAGCACAAGCATAATTTCTCTTTTGAAGAGAAAAAAAAAAGAAAACCCAAACATTCAAGGCTTGATAATCTTAACTTGCAGTTAGGTAAGAGGTCATCTGTATACAAAGAGCCTGTCATACAGAGTGAGTCTCAAAGAAAAACTCATCTCTACTGCAGGACATTTCTAACTACCTGATCTTTTAATGGACTTGATAGTTGAATCGTTTTTTCTAAACTTCTTAGCGTGACAACTTGTATGGCAGCATAGACATGGCTGCTATACAATACATGACATGTTCTCCTCTTTCCTAGCTGAAAACCTCCAGGACCTTATCTTTACTCACTTTGGCAGTGGATCCTGTCAGCCTGAGGATGGCTCTGGGTCAGGAATTGCCCGGAGAGCAGAGACCTTTGGAGGATATGACAGTAGTCCCTCAGTTTCAAGTAAAAGTAAGAAAAGGACTGTTCAGCATTTGCCTGAGTTCCTTAGCTCTTTAATGCCTTCACTGCACAGAGAATGAGAGCAAGGAATTGAGGCTCTCATATAAGGAAGCTTCTTCATCTGGCTCTAAAAGGAGGATCAGAGCAAATCTTCAGGATGTTGGATTTTTTACTCCTGATACCAACACTAGAGAGCAGAGTAGGGCTCTCAGTGTTATGCTAAGAGCATAACTCATACTTTATTGCTTTAACCCATACTTTATAATTATCACAATTCCACACAGAATTTTAATTTTATTGAAAAAATTAGCTTGACCTGAAATCGTAGAAAATTTGAATTCAGCTGTCTGCTTTTATTATTGAGTCATGAACACTTTTTTCCCACTTTGTATCTGCACAGTCACTAGAGGTTTGCTGAATTCTTAGATAATATAAAATGTCCTTTTGGCACAGATGATTTATCAATTAATAAAATGTTAGGAAAGACTAGATCTCCATTTTTGCTTCATGCATTTATTGAAAAACAAAATGGTCTTTATTTCACTGGTTGTTAATCTCTGTAATATTTCTATTGTCTCTGAAATGTTCTATATGTGTCGTAACATAGGTACTTCTTACAACATAGTTTCCGTCTCTCTTTACCTCCTTCCACATTCACAGTGGTGCTGTTTTGAATAGAATATTCCTACTAACCAGTATTCCATGTTATGAGCCTGCAATTCTGGGAGGCACAGCCAATTATTTTCATGCAGACATCGTGGCTCCTTGACTAAAAATAGTATAACATAATTTGAACTTACTCTCCCAATTTATTTTAACCCACTCTCCTCAAGTTTTTAGACTTTTTTGACCAGTCCACTGTTGTCTGATCTCCCATGTTGGAGTCAACATGGAGAAGCCATGACTTCACACTCACTATGTTTTTCTGCTTACTCTATTACTGAGTTTCCCCAGGCCCTGTGCTGGTGTGAGCTCCTCATACTCCACTCTTCTTTCAGGCGGTAGGAAGAACAGTGGTGGTGACCAGAGACAGTGGGACTGGAGAGGCCCTGCAGCAAGTTCAGATGTGCAAGTCCATGACCTCCCTTCTGATGCAGAAGAAGGATCTCAAATGGTATGTTGATTTTATGAGTTATATAAATACATTTCCCTGTGTTCCTCATCATAATAATGGTGCAGAACAAATCTCACAAAGTTAAAAGTCCTGATAGCTGGCAGGGCTGGACTGGAACAGTTTTGTTTGTCAAATTACTCAGCTCTTTTAAGGACGCTTTGTGGGATAAGTTGGTAGCTTAGCACTTGAGAAACAAGATAAATCACTTTTCCATTTGCTCATTTATTGCTGTACCATTAACACTGTCTTTAATCACCGTGCTCCTCTTCCAGCCTGGCCCCTGATTTCAGTATTTTTGATGTACATCCTTCAGTGCATGGGAGTAATCTCTGCTCCAGCAGTACCTGTTCCCTCATGGGATGAACTCTACCAGCTTATTCTGGCAGCACTGCCAGTGCCCAACAAGTGTCTCTATGTCTTTTTTACAGAGTGATGGAATGAGGCTGGATGAGAGCAGTGGTTTTCAGCCCACCATAGAGTCTCAGGTAGGTTACTTCTGCTATTAAGAGATCTAATGGCAAATAGCCATGTTATAATAATAGCGTGGAAAACCAAACCAAACAAAAACAAACCCACCAAAAAGTCATTATTTGTAAGGCCTATGGATTCCAACAGATTAACAGCCTTGTATCTTGTATCTCTAACACATGAATGCAGAGATAAAAGTCCTGACAGAAACCAAAGATGGGTTCTGGGAATGTAAGCACACATTTCAGGGAGCTGGCTAACTACTTTTCCTGTATATTTGGAGGGATTGCATGTTCCCAACTCTGTGACCAAACTGGTCTCTGAGTCTCCTGTGAGGGCTGTACCTGTGTAGTGATTCAGGGCTAGAGCATGGGAAGAAGTGGTTGTTAAATAGCTCGGGTGAAGAGAAGATGGTGAGGAGATGATCTGTGGAATCCCGGGGAGATTTGCTGGGCACTGATTCACATCTGCACAAGAATAATACACTGAAATTCCTTGTGCCTGCGTATTGGCTGCTACTGTGTACTCTGGGAGCCACACTTCCGTTGTGTATGTTTTTGTACAGATACCATGGGCTATTTTCACTGCTTAAATAGTTTTTTAAAGTCCAGTGTATCCAAATATCTCTGCTAAAGTGCCCAATGCTTTTTTTCCTCCTTTTCAGCTTGTGCAAAGGATACAAACGCTGTTACAGTTGCTCTTCAGCCTTCAGGTAAAGCACTGTTTGCTATCCAAGAGATTTGTAAGGCATTAAATATAATAAAATGTATGCAGGTGTGGAGAGGAGCTACCTTGAAAATATTTCCTGAAGCTAGAATGAAGTGCAGAGTTTAGACTTGAGATTCAAGGAAACCAACACCGTGTCTGGTATTTTGAGGGAAGTGTTAGAGCTGTTGTCTGAAGTAACTGTTTCTTTTTTTCCTGCCCACTTAATTCTTTTGCTGCTTTGAGCTCCATCTGCTCCATGTGCTCATTTTCTCTTTAAATTGTTGATAGCCATGTGTGTATATATTAGCTGTTTTTGCTGCAGCCTTGTAATCAGCAATATTTTGACTGATTTGATTCAGGGTAACGATTCAAGGTGCAAGAAACATTCACTTTGACACACATAAGCATAATTTATTTACTTGGCCATCTTAATTATTGTGTCAGTCAGCATGGGCTGTACAAGCTGGAGTTAAAATCTGCTCTGGAAGACAAAAGAGTCTATGATCTAACTTGGTAGATGCTGTTGTCTTCTGCTGAGCTGTGCATGTTTTTTGAACCCCTCCAGGCAGTGATATCTCAGCAGGACAGTTACATTGAGGTGCAGAGAGCCACCGCCACCATGGCAGACCGGGAAAAGCAATACCGGCTGCAGTCCACCCGAGGGAATCTGCTGCTGGAGCAGGAGAAACAGAGGAACTTGGAAAAGCAGAGGGAAGAATTGATGAATGTCCAGAAGCTTCAGAACCAGCTGAAGCTGGAGCAGCAGCGCCTGGAGCGGGAAAGGAGTCGGCAGCAGAGGGAGTTTGAAATCAGGGAAGCTCAGCTGCAGGAGCGCGAGGAAGAGGCTCGGCAGAAGTTGGAGAAGGTAAATCAGGACAGGGAAGAACTGGACAGGCAGCAAGAGGCCTATCAGCACAACCTGGAGAGACTGAGGGAAGCCCAGAGAGCAGTCGAGAAAGAGAGGGAGCGTCTGGATCAGCTGAGGAAACTGAAGAAGCAGAACACAGTGTCAGGCATGTTCTCCCCAGAAATCGGCCAGGTGAGGAATTTGGTTTTTTGGAGGGTTATTTCTGTTAAACCACTTGCTTCTGAATAAAGGTTGCACTTGTAACAGCACTAACTCATTTTTTGCATTTTGCTGGGCTCCTTGAACCACCATCTGAAATAGCGGGTGGTGGCTGCTGTCAGAGAGATCAGAGCTTGTCAGTTCCCCAGTGTCTGTGAAATTCCACAATTACCAGAAAATGTCTGGTAAAATATTTTTTTTTAAAGATAGAAATGGAGAATAAGTTATTTTTTATTGTGGCTGACAGAGAACTTTCTAAATTCAGGAACTGCCCTATTGCAGGCAAGTAATTGCAGAAGCTGTGAAACATCTATAGCATTTTGTACAGTTGATTTCTAAAAACATTTCCAGTGTTTTATAATGGGAACTTCGAGGTCTGATTAAGTTGGTTCTTTGATACCGTCTGAAAGTCCTGCTTTCCATCATATCATCACTCAGTGCAGTCTGCTCTTACGTTCCTTTCCTAGGTGCAGTATTAAGCAGTTTGAGGCTGCTGAGGTTCTTTGCAGTGTCCAAGGACTTACAACCTTTATTCAGCCTTACACTCTTGCTCTTCCTTCTGTTTCCCAGCAAGCTTCAGGCTTCATCTTACCTATTCCTCTTTTCACTAGGAAGTGCTTCATGCTCTCAGGGTTGAGGATGGTCTGTCCTTATTGTGCTGGAGAGGGTGAAAACCCTCATTTGACTTAAAATGCCTTTTTCCTCAAACAGAGCCAGATGCTGAGTCATTCCGTCAGCTTCAACGGGGAAGGGATGGAACCCTCTCCACCTCTGCTGAAATCCTCTGTGAGAGTGAGCGTGGCTGGGCTGGATTACCTGGAGCGGCCGGACTTGGTCCGCAGGGACAGCACCACCCTGGAGAACCGGCCTGTTCTGGCCCTCAAGAATGAAGTGCCAATACATCTCCTGAGTGCAACCAACCAGATCCAGAAACCAGCTGCAGTCCAGCAGCAAATCCCTACTAAGCTGGCCACCTTTACAAAAGGAAGCAAGGAGAAAACTGGGAAGAACAAAGCATCTCACAGGACAGACAGTTCAGGTATGTGTGTATTTAAGTCAATTTAAATGCATTTCTAATCTCTACCAGCGTCACAAGGAGACAGAACACTGCAGTTTAAACCTCTGGGTACCCATGTGGAACCCAGAAATTAACGTGCTACAGTGCTTGCTGCAGTTAAAATCTCTTAACCCCTTAAAATCCTTATGTTAGGACTTACATGTCAGTGCTATTTAAATTGGAAATACAGCCTAAAGCGATAATGTTGAAAAGGGAATTGTGAATTCCAACATGACAGAATGATAGTGAGAGGTGGCACACCTGGATGTAAAATCTCCTTTGTCGAACTGTAGCATTAAAGGAAAACAGCAAAACCAAAGAAAAGCTGTTTTGCACAAGTGACAGGCTGGCCTTACTATCTGTCCAGAGTCGTAGTGACATTGAATGCACTGCATTTCTTAGCACCAGTCAGTCATTAAATACAGATCTCCAGGCCAGAATTGGGGTGCTGTGTGTGTTGTAGAGTTGGAAGGGGCTAATTTTGTCCCAAATAGAAGCAAGTAAAAATACAGTCACCCTGTCCTGGTGTAATTTCTGCTTCTGACTGCTGGGTACTGCAATAGTGATCTTTGCTAATGACAGAGGCAGTAAAAACCACTTTATCTCTGCTACTTAAAATAGCCTCATTGTCAGCTTAGGGGAATGGCCTGTAAGTTTAAGTTATAAAATTATCTTTTTAGTATTATGTAGGATTCAGACCTGGCAAGTTTGACATCACTTGGGCCTGCACTGCTACAGCAGACTCAGGGCCAAAGCTGTCAGGGAGGGGAGGGGAAACTGCTTTGGCACATTGTAGAAAAATCTATTTCTGTCATGCGTGAAGTTTAGTGCAGTTGCAAACTTCATTATGATTCTGCACATAAATGAAACCTAATATCCTTTTACCCTGCATGGTAAATAACGCTCCAGTACCACATCTCCCCAAGTTTATTTTTAATAGTTATTACATAATGGTCTCTGCAGTGGAAATGTACTTAATGGTGTTTTTCTGTAATTTATATGAAAGGTATAAACCACAAATACGCTGGTCTCTATTCTCTTATGAGCATTAGTGGGCTGCATGCTGGTTATGCCCATGTGTAGATCTCAGAATAAAATGAAACAAAACTTTCTGTACCAGAGGCAAAGTGCTGTGTATTGAATTTGGGTTTTGTGACCGAGGAAGGAATGTGTACTGAGAGAGGGAGAGAAGTTCTTTAGATCCAGAATAACCATTTCATGAATTGCTTTTATTGTTGAATTAAGAAACTGAGAAGCTATAACAGCAGAATCAATCTGCTGTGCTGCTGAGCAGCTGTGAAACAGATGGAGAGCAGAGACAAAAGTTCATCACAACTCTGTGTGTTAGAAGTAGCACAAATGGCCATTTGCTATTTGAATGCTGCAAAGATTTTTTTCTCTCTGCTATGCTTGATAATACTGGGGTTTAAATCTGAGGTTGTCAGGGGCTGCTAGTAACTGAATTAGAAGTCTCAAGGAAGAGGAGAGAGAAAGTATTCATGATTTAAACAACTGAAGAGAATTTAATTTGCAAAGCAGGACCAGCTCTCTGTGGTATCACAGTTTCCTTGGATTTATCAGGTGTCAGTACAGTGGGCCCCAGCATGAAACAGTAAAGTTTGTGAGGTACTGCTCACCTAAAATGTTAATTTGTAAAATATTTTTTTCAGCATCTGTTGATCAGAAGCAGCTGCTTCCCCCCAGGCTTGTTGCACGAGAGGAGGGTGTCCTGAGAGGCAGACGGTCAGCAAGCCCAGTCCTCCCGAGCAGCCAGACCATTGCATTTCAGCCAGGTATGTCTTGGCCAACCTGCCTGGCTGTGGGAATACCTTGGGCTCTCTGTGCAGTGTCATGACTGTGTCTTCTTCCATTTTTTTCCTCTAGAATTGTATGGCCCCACAGATGCTCAGCCAGAAGCACTTTCACCTGCCTCAGTGAACCTATTCAAGCCCAATAATGTTCAGGTTCAGGCCCATGTGACCTCTCAGCCGAGTCTGTTGAATGTGCAAGATGATACCAGCAAAGAAGATGTAATTTTCTTCTAGTTGTTTTCATTTAAAGATGAATCTCCTGACACACTGTTTCAAGAACTCAGGCCCCAGTGTGCACCGTGATGGAGACCAGTCATGGATGTCCTCTCATCGCTGCCCAGTTACTGCTAGCAAGGACCAGACCAGGATTAACTGTCCTACTTTGCTGGCTTTTCTGCCAACAGCTCAGAATGACGGCACAGTAGTAACAATTTGCTTTCAAATTCTCCAAACATGGAAGTGTATGGCATGGCATAGGTATATCAATTCAGAGCATGGTAAAAAATGCTACCATTTATTGCAATGTGCTCTTTTTGGAGAATGTACACTCTTTGGGGGTACCATCTTGTAAATTGTTATCAGTGATGTTGAACTGCGCAGGTTTTTATGTAAAAAGTTTTAGTAGTAGGCCAGAATGGCTTCAAATTTTGAAATCTGTTTTCCCAGGCCTAGGTCCAAGTACTGGGTTTTTGATAATTAGGTGACAGTGAGCTAGTCTCCTTCCAGCCAGGTGTGCCAGGCACTGTGAGCCCAGTGGCCCCAGCCCAGTGGCCAGGCGAGCGTGAGGTGGGCTTCTGCCAGTGTCTTCAAGGCAGGAGCTCCATCTGCTTGTGGAGGAGGAGGGTTGGACATGTGAGGATTTATAGCAGTGATGAAGAATTGGACTGAATGCACATTTCATTGGCTGCCAGCATGGGCTGGGATCTGTCTCTGTGTTGGTGAGAGCAGTGCAGGTACCCAGGCAACACTCATGGCTTGGTTCAGAATGAACTTAGAGACTTGGATTTTGCTCTTTGCTGAAGACATGTCTAAGAAGCTTTTAAATGCAGTAATTTATTGTCTTGTTTAATCCTGTTTTCTGGATCTTTTGTTTGTCTGTTAATTTGTTGGGACTTTACTCCCAGTACCAGAAGATATCAAAGCTGCTGTTACTGCAGAGACCTCTCTGCAGCATTGTATTAGGAATGAAGGGAATAGGAACTGTTTGGTTTTGAAATTTAAAAAATAATAATAATAATAAAAATACTCTTAGCTAAACCTGTGTTTAGCTGCTTTCAGCTAAATCAGCTTTGATACCTCTTGTTAAATGGGTCAGTTCTTGATCATGGAATGGTGGTGACAGTAAGTGTTCTGCTGAAAAGGCATTATTTCCCTTTGTAGTGATTTGCACAGTTGTTTTGTGTTGTATTTTTCACTCTGTATATCTCAGATCCTTTTTACACACCTCACCCAAGGATGTGCATTCTGTTATATGTTGAATGTGACTGGTCAGATTTATGATGCACAGGAGAGATTGTTTAGGGTTATTGTTACAGAATAAAAGAAATCAGTATCTCAGAGCTTAAAAACTTGGATTAATACCTTTCTGGGCATGATTGATAATAGTTATTTTTATATCTTTAACTCTGATTTAAAGTGATTTTAGCAGCAGTGGATGGAAGGCCTGGTCAGTTCTCCATCCATGGCAATGGATCCAGTGGAATTTGCCAGTCTCCTCAAATCATTAGGCTGTCTCTGGTTAGACCCTGATGCTAGTAATGTCTTTAAGACTGTAACTTCACTTTGCTTGAGAGTTTTAAAATTATTGCAGTAGTTACAGTGCAAGAAACATTATAAATTTTCAGCAGAAAACACTGAGTTTATTTTCAAGTGGTGATAATTTGGGTTATGTCTTCAAACGAGAAATAGAAAAAAACTAAGTTTACTGGTTAGGGGAAAAGATAAGCTGCAAAATAGTGAAGTAGTCTTAGGGACAAGCAGTCCTGCTGGAACACTTGTTGGATTTAAGGGTTTTTGCTGAGTGATACTGGTACAAACCTGAGGCAATGGCACTGAGTTCGGAACCACATGGCTCGTTATCACACTGGGGATGCTCCCCCAGCCTCCAACAGAGCAGTGCTGTGAAACTGGACACACTTTGCTGTGAAGGACTGCTTGGTAAATCAGCAGCACTGCAGAATTTACACATGATGATTTTTGTGTTGCTGTGATACAGTGTTATTTAGAATGTAATTCCAGCCTATATTCAGTTTTGTGTTCCTGAAAGTTAGGTTGGAATGGGGAGGAATTCTTTAAAATCAATGTGACTTCTGATCAAGCCAGCAGTGTGAGATCCAACAGTCCAGTCACCTCTGCTCCCCTGTACTTTCTCCTGGAAGCACACAGGGAAGCAGCAGGAATGCATAGTATGTTCTCCCCTTTGTGCTGTGGTTTGGGCCACTCCTAGTGAAAACTCAGTGCCCCCTTTGCCTTAAATTACCAGGGGTTTTAGGAGTTTTAGCCTAAAGCTAAGTTGCATCAGTAGAATAAACCATCTCAGCCAAAAAGGGATGTCAGTTTGGGTGTTTGGAAACAAATTTTGAAAACGTTTCTTTAGCTTAATTTTGTGTCTGTCCTAAAGTATGGCTGGAGCAACTCATTGGCTGCTTTCTACTTCTGTGCAATGGAGGAATTTGAATATAGAACAGTGACGTCTGGAAAGTCAAGTCTGTAGTGAGGTCTCATTTCTTTTAATGTTATAACTTAAACATAATTATATTAATACTCATTGTCAGCAGTACTTTGAATAAGTTTTGGCTGTTAATAAATGACCCAGGCCCATGACAGGCCAGGCTGTTTTTCAACCCCAGAAAGCCCCTTGGAATATGGGTCTTCAATCTGTAACAGAGAAAAGACCTTGAAAGTAATTTTCTGACCTCAGTCCACGTGTCTGGCTGCAGTTGGCTTTATGAAACCTGTTTTCACTCAGTATTGTGACAGCATCTTCTCTCACTTGGGTGTGGATCGTGGCTATTGGTGTGGCTTCCTGCTGGGACTGGACCCAGCTTAGACAAGGTTCTGGAATTAGCAGGTGCTATGATACCTCCTTGCTAGTGCAGGGTTACCCTGCCAGAGCATGGTCAGGTGATTCGTGGAAGGCTGAGGGAAGCACATGAATTATTTTCTTTAAATGAATATGATTCTCTTTAAATTAACAAAGGGCCTCTTCACTTGTGCAAAATGGAATCTGTGAAATTGTTATCAAACCACTCCAGCTGAGTGAACTTGGTTTGGACTCTTTGCTCAAATCTTGGTCCTAGAAAAATAACTCTTCTAGGCAAATTAGTTTGCAAAATGCTGCTGTGTCCTGGGCTAAGTAACTTGCTATTGATTCTGAGTCACATCCTTTCCATTGGACTTTAGATCACTTCAGATAAAAGTTTCCTTTTCAGTGATTTCTGAGGATTAGACAGTTTAAAATTCTGTGCCTCCCAGGTGCCTTTTGGCTTCTCCCTGAGATGGGGTGTGGAGGAAATGCCAGCATAAGCTTTGAACTGCCACCGTGTTTGCTTGGTGTCACAGCCTTAAAATTAGCAGCATGTTTGTCCTTTAATATTGTGCTGTTGCAGCGTAGAGGCTGTTTCTGTGGTTCTGATTTCAATTTGGATGCTGGTGTAAAGGAGGCTTCCTCTTTCTCTTCCCACCTGGAATGTGGTCGTCCTATGTTCCAGGCTCAGGATCCCTCCGTGGTCACTGGTGCTGAGCACACCTGCCCTGTGTGTGTTGTGAAAGCTTCCCTAGTTTTTAACTGTGCTGTCTGTGGATTGTAGCTGTGGCCTGTTCCACAAATTGAGATCGCTCATCATCCTCCAGCGTGAGGCAGAAGAATTGGTATTCCTAGAGATGCTTGCTCATCCAGGTACTCGCATTCCTGCACAGTTAGGAGTCATTTCTAAATAATTTGCAGGCAGTTTTGTCTTGCAGAGTAATAGTCAGATGATCATGCATACATGGAGCTTGGTGTTTGTCATTTGCATTTATGATGAAAGCTGAAACTTAAACTAGGAAAGGGTTAAAAATCCATATTTTGTTTCTCTTCTAACTCTGCGGAATGGGAGCTGTGGCTCCCCGGTGCTGCTCAGTGGAGTCCCTGTGTGTTGTGCCCCTGTGCAAGGGAATTTGGAGATTTTGTTGTCTTCCCCAGCAGTTCTCACATCTACAAGGACACAAATCTCGTTGCCAGGTTACACATGTGCTGTAGGTAAAGCCAAGCCTCTCCCCTTCTCTCTGCTCTGAGACCAGACCCGACACCTCCGTAACCACCAACGACTTCATCACTCATCATCAGCACGTTCCTTCTTCAGACAGCATTTGTGTGAGCTCTGGTTCATAACATTTGTGCCATGTTTATAAATCAGTTTTTTATATTTTTTGTACTGAGAACAATTGGAGCACTTTAGAAAAGTTTATTTCAAATTCCATTTCTGTTTGTGCCCGGAAGGAAGTCTCTCGTAGATGTAGATCCTGTTGGCATAATTGTGTGCATCTCACTTGGAGCTGTGACCTCTCTTGATGCTCTTTAGTCTTAGGTCTGGTTTCTAGGCCCATCTTGCACTGTAAAGATTTAATAAATAATCATGGTCCATGGTTAAATTGACCATTTTGTTGGGGAAGAATTTGGTTTTGTTTTTTTTGTTAGGGTGTAAACATTGTAAATATTTCCTTTACTGTTGATACTGCAGTAGCAACATCTTTGTAGTCTTTATTTTATTTGTAAAGTTGATGGTTAAATGTTAATATTCTGTTGAATTGTGCACTCTTGATTAATTGTAAACTTGATCTTAGCACACCAAATGATGATTTTTACAATGATTGCAATGTTTCTCCACTGAAGGATTTCAGAGCTGCAATAGGACTGAAACCAACTTCTAGCAATAAAAAAAAGAACATTTAAAAACTGTCTGCCTTTATTTATAGTTGTGTTTTACATCTTTATCGACAATTTAGATGAGGGGACTGAGTCCACCATTAGTAAATTTGCAGATGATCCCAAACTGGGGGGAGTGTTGATCAGCTGGAAGGCAGGAGGGCTCTGCAGAGGGACCTGGACAGACTGGAGAGTTGGGCTGATTCCAATGGGATGAGGTTCAACCAGGCCAAGTGCCGGGTCCTGCACTTTGACCACAACAACCCCTGGCAGCCCCACGGGCTGGGGACAGAGTGGCTGGAGAGCAGCCAGGCAGGAAGGGAGCTGGGAGTCTGGAGTGACAGGGAGCTGAACATGAGCCAGAGTGTGCCCAGGTGGCCAAGAGGGCCAATGGCAGGATCAGGAAGAGTGGGGCAGCAGGAGCAGGGAAGTGATTCTGCCCTTGAACTTGGCACTGGAGAGGCCACCCCTGGAGTGCTGTGTCCAGCTCTGGGCCCTCAGTGCAGGAAGGACATGGAGGGGCTGGAGCAGGTGCCGAGAAGACCAACGAGGCTGGGGAAGGGACTGGAGCACAAGTGCTGTGAGGAGAGGCTGAGGGAGCTGGGGGGACTCAGCCTGGAGAAGAGGAGGCTCACGGGAGACCTCACCACACACTACAACTTCCTGACAGGAGGGGGAACCAGGTGGGGGTTGGTCTCTTCTCCCAGGCAACCAGAAGTAAGACAAGAGGGCATGGTCTGAAGCTGTGGCAGGAGAGGTTTAGATATTAGGAAGAAATTCTTTACAGAGAGGCTGGTCAGGCACTGGAATGGGCTGCCCAGGGAAGTGGTAGATTTTCCGTCCCTGGAGGTATTTAAGAAGAGACTGGACGTGGCACTTAGTGCCATAGTCTAGTAACCGTGGTGGTAGTGGATCAAGGGTTGGACTTGATATCTCAGAGGTCCTTTCCAACTCATCTGAATCTATGATTCTATGATTATTTTCTCTTTGAACTGAAGATCAAAGCAGCTGCCACTTCTCATGTGCTTCTAATTTTTCTGCCCTGGACAGAAAGAATGTGCCATATGAGCAAAACTGATGATTTTCCAAAAGAGAGGATGGAGCACAGGAGGTGTTTAGTGGAGAATAACAATAGCTGCAGCCCTTGGCAGAGACACCTGAGAATGATCAGCTGCTCCCAAGCATCTGAACTCACTGGTGAGAGAGTGAACTCAGTTGAGTTGCTTACATTAGTGTGGAGGTGCTTTGCATTTTGCCAGCCTGAGACATGCCTGGCTCTGTCCCAGGCAGTATCAGTTCCCCCTTGGAACAAGTATAACAGAAATAGAAACTCTCTCTGGTGCCTGTGCCAATTTGGCAGCCCTCCCTCCCAGCACTATCCCACAGCCTCTGGCTCGTGCTGTGCTTCCTGGTGAAATCCCCAGTCGTGGCACACTGGCAAGGAAGCCCAAGAGCTGTAGCCTGGAATCATTTCCAGAGATGAGAACAGATGCAGAACTGGGGAGAGAGTGGGAAAACTGGGATGTGGATTGGTGTTCTCAAGGAAGAGGGAGGATTTTATCATCAAAAACGTGCAGTGCAGCCAGTGTTGAGGAGAACCCTGAGCTAGGGTTGGTGCTGGTGGCAGCTGCCCATCCCTGCCTTTGGGGCTTATCAGAGCAGCTCTGGGAGACCTGGGGTCTCTGTGTGCTGGATCAGTCAGCATTTGTTGGTCTCTGAAGTCCAAGTGACAACTGGATTGCAGCACAAACTGGAACTCAACTGGAAAAACATCAGTTTTTCTACTTTTCCAGCATGTGTAAATAATCATACACTTAGAGGCAGATCAGTGTTTAAAATTTGGTCTTTATGGGAACTAACAGGCTGATGTGTGAGAGAATGACATCTTACAAGTCTGTGTGTCTGTATGTGTAGAAGCTTTTGCTTTTGCTTCCGCTTCCTTCAGGAGAATATTCCTTCCATCTGCCCTGCTGAGCTCCTAAGAGCTGAGCTGTGGTGCAGTCACTGCCTCTGTGCTTCCAGACCTCATGGGTATGTCACCAGAGCAAGGCCAGTGACTCCATGTCCATCTCTAAAGACTTTTCAGCAGCAAGAAATGGAGTCAAAGTGATTTAGTGGGGGGCAGCAGAGAGGGACAGTATAGCAGAGAAAGGACAAGGAGCTGCACTGTGTTCTCCTGCAAACTCATGTGTCAGACCTGTAGGAATTGTTTCTAGAAAGACAGAAGAGCCTGGATCAGAGAGATGCAGGGTTCAAGGAGATCCAGGGTTAACACAGCCCTGAGGGTTCCCTGGAGCACAGATTCCTACTGGGAACTGCCCAGCTGCAGCAGCCCAGAGTCCAGTAGAGGCAACCTTAAATCCTGGGCAGCATTTGCATCTGTTAGAAGCTTGGTGCTGCTGCAGCCATTGGTGTTCAAAGGTGTGTGGGTGTTGCTGTGCTCAGTTTTTGCCACAACAGCCAGACAGACATTCCTTGGGGATTGCAAACACTTTGCCTGGCAGTGGCACTCATAAGGCTGTCACTGCTCTGTGAGCTCAGGGGAGGGTGTGAACTCACGATGGGTGGCTGGTGATGCCTTTAGAGCTGTGCTCATACCAATATTGCAGCAGCTCCGCCCTGCCTTGTCTCTCTCTGAAATCTGCAGCTAATTAACCTGAAACCCAAAGCACATTCTTTCTCTGGATGAATCATTCCGGGGCCATCGGCAATGACCACCTTTATGCTAAACCTCCGTCTTTCATGTGGGTAGACGAGGCTGATGGTTCCCATACTGCTGATGGTTCCCATACTGCGTCTGAAACTCATCAGCAAACCAGATGCTTGAGGACAAATGCGCATAGAGGGGATTGGCTCCATAGTGTGCTCCGACAGTGGGAATGTGCTGTTTGCTGCCTTTCCCTTTCCTCACCCCTGTGATTCAAATCCGGTTTAATTTCTCATCCCAATGATGGGGCAAGTCCAAGGCTCAGTAGATGAGGGATGTGGGGCCTGTCCTACACTGGTTGATGCTTCTGGTCCCATGGGATCTGGCAGAGGATAAAAGCCAAACCCTCTCAGATCTGGCGGTGCTGGAGCGTGTGACACACGATCCCTGCCTCTGGGACTGTCACACGCACTTGAGGCTCAAACAGGGCAGGGATCAGTCTGTTGTTGGCTCCCTGACTTCGGACAAAGGCCTGGAGTAACAGGACAAGGGGGGATGGCTTTCTACTGACAGACAGCAGGGTTAGGTTGGATATGGGAAAGAAATCCTTCCCTGTGAGGGTGGTGAGACCCTGTCACAGGTTGCCCAGAGAAGCTGTGGTTGACCCATCCCTGGAAGTGTCCAAGGCCAGCTTGGACAGATCTTGGAGCAACCTGGGATAGACTGGAAGGTGTCCCTGCCCACAGGAGGGGGTGGGACTGGATGGCCTTTACGGTCCTTCCCAACCCAAACCATTCCATGATTCCACGTGGACAGGAGCAGATGTGCCTCTTCCATGGCAGAGCAGCAGCTGATGTCATTTCACTGTGTGGGGCACAGTGTGTTGCTAGACCTGAGGCCATCCCAGATGACTGCAAGTGATGAGCAGATTTGCCAGGGAATTTCATACAGTTGGGCATGCAGTGTCTGTTTTCTCTCCTAGAACATTGAACAAAAAACACAGGGTATAATTAGAGCTTTGTTTTGCTGGGCTACCATGAATTATCATTGTAACAGTTCCTTGCTAGATGTGTGGCGGATGTGCTGCAGAACATTGGAATGATCCATGTCCCATCTTAGCCAGAAAGGGGAATTTTTCAGTTACTGCTGAGCTGGGAAGGGAGAAAAGCCTTGTGCTGCCTCAGTGCTCTGGCAGCAGGAGCTGCTGAGCAGTATGCACCTAAGGAGCAGTAGAATTCCCTTAAAATCAACCCTGACTGTCTTACCTTGTGGCCAGGAGGGAGGTGGAACAGTCTGATCCCCTATTTCTCTGGCTGAGGTGGCTTGTAGGCTTTGTGTGAGAATAGGACCATCCCTTGAGACAGCGACGTCACACTTGGATTGTTTTGGTTTTGAGCCCAGTGAAGCCCATATGTGTTGCCTCTTCCAGATGTGACTGTGGGCTGGGATTTAGCTCCTGCAGCTGGAGGGATGCAGCCACAAATGAGGGAGCTGAGCTAGGAGGAGAGGCCTAAGTTTGAGCTATGTTGATATTCTAAATTCTATTAATTCAGGAGGATTTCTGCCCCAGCAACCAAATTCACCTCCAGTTCAGTTGGGCTGAATTCTCTGGCCTGGCACTGAAGGAGGGAGTGGATCAATGCATGGAAATGTCAAACTGGGAAAACAGGTCTGTTGGGATGACTCAACTCCAGCAGACTCCAGCAGACCCTAGCACAAGTAAAGCTGTCTGGTTTTCCCCAGGGTGCTCCCTGCTGTGCTGGGAGCTGGTTCCTGCCAGCAGGAGGTGGAGGGACAGCACAGGGCTCTCTGCCAGGTGAAGGAGGATGAGCTTTTGTTGCCAGCAACAGGGAGCAACCAGTGCAGGTGAACTCAAGTGTGCTTGGAGTACTGGTTTTCTGTGAGAGGCAGTTGGATTGAAACAAGAAAACAATGCCCAACTCTTGCAAAGCCTTCAGCAGCAATGGGGGCTGCTGGTTCCCCCAGCTGAGACTACCCAAGCCCGGCTCAGATGATGCCCAGCGCCAGACGCGGGAGGCAGATGGCCCCGAGCTGCTGGAGCTGCTCTGTCCCTGGAGCAGGATGTGGCTGGGAGCCAACACTTATTGCTTGGCAGCATAAATAAACCAGCTCCTGCTCAAACGGCCATGAATGAAAGCTCTGCTCCTCCAGCTTGCTGAGCAAAGTCACACTCTGTCCAACCCTCAGGAGGAACTGTGGATGGAACAAAGGTGAAGCTGCTCCTGGTTGGGAACAGGGTTGGAGACGCTCCTGATGCTGCCCGTCCCAGCCGCGTCTGGTGCCGTGCCTTTCCCTTGCCTGCATATGTGTGTGTGAGGCACAGCCAAGCTGGGAGCTGCTGGGTGGTTGGACTCCATGATCTTAACAGCCTTTTCCCACTGAAATGGATCTTTTTCCCTGCAGCTTCCTGTGTGCTCCAGGCTCAGTGTAGGCTCCTCTCCCTGCAGCCAGTGATGGAGAGCTGGCACAGCAAGGGTACACAAAAAAGGGCCCAGCCTGGGAGCTGAAAATGGCAAAGGCACCAGAAACCAGGGTGGAAATGAAGTCTGTATATCTGCTGCAGTCCTCAGCAGCAGGGCAGCTCATTTCCAGTCATGCCAGCTCTTGCCTGTATGAGCAGCTCAGAAGGGCTGTGACACTGATTTATTTAGCTCTGAAATAATGGATCACACCCAAACCCTGCTTCCGTGCTGAGACAGTTGGTTGTACCTTTGGTGCCTGTTTCCTCTGACTGTGCTGTCTCACCTCCCACCCCTAACAGACCTTTCCTTCCCAGCCACTGCCCCCCCCCTCCCCTGGAGCAGGGCCTGGAGTTCACAGCCCTTGGGGACAGAAAGGGCAATGCTTTCCCCCATTCCTTTGGACAGTGAGGAAACCCAGCTCCATGAAGGATGACCAGGTAAGGGCAGAGAATACCTTAACCTTTGGAGTTTTAAACAGACTTTTGTGTTCTTCAAAGCTAGAAGGCAGTGTGTAACATGGGACTGAGGGAAGCCCAGCTCTCACATAGACAGGATACACATATTCCAGATACAGGAAGATCCGAGCCTTCAATTTGGACTCAAGTAGGGAATACCCCTTACTATATAGTGAGGGCTGGGAAAACCAGCAGCTTAATCATACAGAGCAGGCAATGAACACAATGGATTTTATTCAGATTTATTTAAGCAGCTCCAGGCTGAGTAAAACACAAAACTGCTGCATTAAAAAAAAAAAAAATGTAACGAACGAGCTTGTGGGCAAATTACTGTCACATGTTCAGACATTCCAGCCTCTGGTGCTGCCTGTGCTGAGAGTCCCAGCAGCACAGTCCAGTGCCTGTGGCCAATCAGGAGTGTCCTTTGTCCTTTCTAGTAAATAGCACTAAAACCCCAAAATATCCTTCTGGTTCCTGCTCCGAGATCACACAAGTTAGTGGAAAACCCAGACACCTTTTGCTGTCTCCAGGGACAGCACAAGATTCCAGCCCAAGGAGGTCACTTTATCCTTGTCCCCTCCCTGGGTTGACCAAGGGGATGGATTTGCAGGAGCACTTCAAAGCCAGAGCTGTGTTGCCTTGAGCCCTGCTGATGCTGGTGGGACCCATGCTGGCACCCAGCTCCCAGACTTGCTGGATAGGAGGAGGTGTTTTCCATCCGTTTTCCATCCCTCAGTCAAGAGGGACACTGGCATAAGGTGTGAAGCCTGTGGTGCAGAGCAGAGTGTTGTGAGACCAGTGCTCAGCAAACCCAACACCCCTAAGGCCTTGGATCCCACAGAGGGCTCAGCAACTGCTGCTGATTTTCCTCTACGTCCAGGAATCTTCTACAGGTATCACAGGATATTTTATTGCATTAATAAGTTCATTTGAGTAGTACAATTCTTGCAAGGAGAAAATAAAAACCCTGCAGGGTCTGTGATTCACTGGCATAATTTCTGCCAAAAAGCCTTTAGAAAGGTTTAATTCCAGTTGCAAATGTTGAAAATCAATCTCCGTGTAGCAGGAAAGCAATGGCATGAAAGGGACACCAGAGAATAATTAGAAGCAGAGAAACCCTGTGTTTATACATAGACAGGGCTTGTCTTATAAACGAAATTACCCACCACTCTGGGACTAAATCCCAGCTATAATCTTATTCTGGCACCAGCTCCCAGCCCTGGCGTCCCACAAGACATTTGGGTGCCACTGGCAGATTAACTGTGGCACCAGGAGGAGGAGGCTGTGCTAAAAGCAGCCATGGCACCGCACGGTCTGTCCCAGCTGCTGCAGACACCCAGCCTGGGAAAACATCCACTCCAGCAGCCTTCTGACCCAGGGATGACACCCAATCCTCACACAGAGCGTTCCCCAAAATCTTTGCATAGGCCAAGACTCAGTGGCAGGGCTATGATGTCAGGTTAAGAGTCCTGTTATTTATACCAATCTTCTCCCTGCAGCATTTTGGCACCTTAAGGAGACTTTCTCTCTCCTGCAGGGTTTTAGATCCCAAACTGCCAGCCTGGAAACAGGTTTTCTCAAGCTGATGCTCGCACAAGGACAACTGCAGTCCAGATCCACGTGCATCTGCCCCTCAAGGTTTAACCTTTGTGCAGCACAAAGTTATACAGAGGAGCCCTGAGTTGATCCACAACTATTTATCTCCCAGTCTTTGCCATTCTCAGGCAGACAGGTACTTCCAGGTGCTGACGAAGGCGGTGGGGATGAGGGAATAAGGCACCGTGGTGATGCTGCTCCAGGTATCAGATGAGGGGTCATAGCAGTCCAGGGTCTTGCAGCGCTGGGCCCCACAGTAGCCCCCCACCACATACAGCCTGTTCCCCGAGGTGACAGCACGGCAGCTGATGCGCTTGGCAGTGACATCCCCGAACTTGGACCACTGGTAGGTGTCACTGTGGAAGCGGTAGGCGGAGCTGGCCGAGAACTCCGTGTCCCCACCGATGACCATGATGTGGCTGCCCACCACGGCGGCTGCCGTGTAGCGCCAGGGCTGGGGGCAGCTGGTGGGCACCGTCCAGCGGTTCTGGCAAGGGTCGAAGCACTGTACCTTGGGCAGCTTGTTCTGGTTGACGCTGGTGCCCCCGAAAACAAACAGCTTCATCTTGGCCCCCACCACAGCAGCGTTGCTGACACCTTCCCGGAGAGGGGCCACCAGGGACCACTTATCCAGCTGAGGGTCGTAATGCTCCACCTGCTTGAGGGAGACAGAGGGAGAGGCCGGGAAGGCTCCGCTCATGGCTGTATGACCCCCTACCACATACAGGCAGTGGTCCAGCTCGGCAGAGCCATGGCCAAACCGCGCCACCAGCATGGGAGCAGCTTTTGCCCACTCATCATGAAGAGTATCGTAGACCCAGACGTCCCTGGAAGCACCGTTCTCAGAACCTTTGCCCCCGGTGATGTAAACCTTGCAGCCAATGGCACAGGCACTGCACTCCTTGCGGGGGCTGGGGATGTCAGCACGGGGGATGATCTCGCTGGTTTTATGGTCCAGCATGTAAATCTTGTCACACATGAAGGTCTGGCCCCCGAGCAGCAGCAGGGCCTGGCTGACCTTGCGAGGCCGGGCACAGCACCCTGTCACCAGCCCGTCATTCTGCAGGATCTTCATCTTGCATCGCACAGCGTCAGCCACAATCTCCTCCCCCAGCTTGTGGCTGGTCACCAGCTTCTCACAGGCCACCTGTTTGCGCAGGTAGGACTCGGGGAGCAGGGCCAGGCGGATGGAGCGCAGCAGCTCCGGCAGAACCTCATGGCGCTGTGGCAGATCGTACCGGATCCAGCCCATGACAGCCTCATAGACCAGTGTCTCATCCTCCACCTCCAGCTCCTCGCTCTCCACCAGCTCCAGCAGCTTGTCCTTGGGCAGCCGCAGGAAATCCTCGGTCTTGCAGAGTGAGGTGAAGTTGGCCAGTGCCATCCTCCAGGACAGCTCCAGCAGCCGCTCGCAGCAGTGGGCATCGGACAGCAGCAGCATGTTCAGGCAGTTCCCAGGATAGAGGTTCTTCTCCAGAAAGTCGGCCGAGGCATCCCGAATATCCTGGAACTGCAGCATGTCCCCGGCCTCCAGCAGTGACTCGGCGTTCTCCTCGTTGATCAGCACCCGGGCCGAGTAGGCGTAGTCCAGCAGCAGCTCCAGCACCTCGGGGTGCAGAGAGTCGTGGAAGTTCACCTCGGCATCTCTGCTCTCCTTGAGGCCCCCGCTGAACATGGCATTGAAGTAGCGGCTGCAGGCGGCCAGGACGGCACGGTGGCACGGGAAGCTGCGGTTCCCTGCCCGCAGCACCACGTCGGTGAAAAGGTTCTGCTGGCGGAGCAGGTTGAGCTGGGTGAGGAGGCTGTCGGCGTGGCCCGGTTTGTGGAAGAGGTGGATATTCATGGAGCCGGAGCTCGAGCGGGATTTCCGGTTCTCGTGACTGCTCACGGACATAGTGCTCAGGCTGCTCTGCAAAGGGAAAAGCGGCGAGTCAGCACGGGGCGCCCGGCACCGGTAGGAGAGTGGAGCCCGAGAGGAGCCGGCGGCGGGAGTGCGGTACCGCACGGAACGGGGAGCTCGGAGGGACCGTCCCGCAGCTGTGGGTCTCGCCCAACGCTGACGGAAACGGAGCACCAGGCACTCCCGGACCAAACACCGGGGCAGCTCAGGGCTCCTCTGGGCCCCGCGTAGTACGGCGAGAGAGGGCGATGTGCACTCGCGGGGCTGCCGCGCTCAGCCCGCCCCGCGGGCCCGTACCAGCTCCGCACCTGGTTCAGAGGTCCCGCACTCGGTCCCGTGGTCCCGCACCTGGCTCTGAGGTCCCGCGCGCGGCTTAGAGGTCCCGGTCCCGGCCTCGCATCTGGCTCAGAGGTCCCACACCCGGCTCAGAGGTCCCGGTCCCGGCCTCGCATCTGGCTCAGAGGTCCCACACCCGGCTCAGAGGTCCCGGTCCCTCTCCCCGCCCGTTCTGCCGCTGCCGCCGCGTGGCCGCCCTGTGCCGGCCCCGCCCCGCCCGCGCAGCAGCCAATCAGCGCCCGCGGCGCCCTGCGCTCGCTCCTGGTGAATGGAAGGCGGGGCAACGAGCGCGCATGCGCAGCCCGTTAACCCTTCCCTGCCCATTGATCCCCGTTCATTGATCCCGCCCCACTGATCACTCCCCCTTCATGCCCCGCATGTGTCCGTGTCTCCCCGCTCCGAGCATCGCCCCCCGCGCCCCAGCACCGCAGCGCGGCTGAGGCAGAGGCCCAGGGGCCGGGCCGGCGGACCTGAGGCTCCCAAGCCCGGCGGAGCCGTGCGGACAGAGCCACCCCACTATAAAGGGCCATAAACGGGGCAGCCGAGCTGGGATCAGCAGCGCCCGCCCGCGGCCTTTGGATCCCGCCCTGCTGACAAAGGCAGGTCGCGGCCGGACAAACCAGCCCTGCTCAGCAAGTTTTCCTGCGCGTAGCCCACCTTTGAAATTTGGAGCTTGAAAACATCCAGCGATTGCTCCCGCACAGAAGGTGCTGCCAACCCTTTACACCTCCCCCGGGGCATCCCATCACCTGCACCACCATCACCTTTCCTTGCCAAGGAAGGGTACTGTCACCCTGTCTCAGGAGCAGGAGCTGAGTCGGGCTGCAGCAGAAAAGAGGAAAAAAAACCCAAAAGAGCAAGTTTTGGGAAGATCAAGTCTTCTCACACAAGGTCTTGTGCTAAAAACGAGCAAGTGCTGCTCTGGACAGGTAGCAGCAACCACCACAGGTGCCACCCCAAGAAATAATATAAATTCCAGAAATTTTGAATCACCCCATTTTGCTTCATCTCTGAACGTTTCAGCTCCACCAGCTGTAACTTAAAATCATTTGATGAGGAATTGGACGAAGCAAATGCACTTAGAAGTTTACAGTGTCCTTTCTATATGTTAAAATTAAAGCAAGGTTTAGAGTTTTACAAATTTGGCATCAGAGGTTAGGTGGGCAGTTTTGGGTCTTTTTATTCAAGAGTTAGAGCTACACCTTGTCCTGTGCTGAGCACGAAAGCAAGTCCTGAAGGAACGATTTAATAGGGTTAAGGATACAAAAATAATCTGATTTATTATTAAAACTAAACTGCAACAGGAGTCACCATGGGGGGTGAGAGGACCAGGCAAGAGCCACAGCTGTCCCTAAGCTAAGATCTGTTTCCTCCCCCTGTTCAGGCACAGGACTGAGAAAAGCAGAGAAAAAACCCAAGAGTCTCCTCCAGGTAAGCTCTGCCTACATTCAGAATTGTACCAAAACCTGTAAATTTGGCACCAAATCCCAGAACGGCCAGGAAAGGCATCCTCAGGGACACTCTCTAGGCTGAAGGTCCAGATAAACAGCAAGGACAGGGCAAAGGATAAAGAGCATCCAGCCCTCACTCTGCTCTTTGAACACAGGCAGGACACAGCTCCCCCTGTCCGTGCCAAACACAACAACAAAAAACAAGGTCAAAGCTCCTGGAATGGTGCAGGGACACCACGCAGACTAAGCAGAACTGTTTTCAAAGGGTGCATTTCCACAGCAGCCAGTCAGGGGCTCGGATTTATTTTAGTGGGAGGAATGCTGGTAACACATGGGGAGCTGCAGCTCACAGAGCACTCACGTTTTCTGACCTCTGGGAACTGCCTGGAGTTTTCCAGAACCAGCAAAAGAGCTTTTCCCTGCTCTCAGAGGGAATGATCACTCAAGGCCACCTTTAATTCGTGTCGTTTATTATTGGCAACGCCCAGAACTGGAACTACAAAGCCCATCTCGGCATCGGTTTGATTGCTCCTTTGAAACGTGATTCACACGTTTCCTGAGAAACTTATGAAAGTTATGAAACTTATAAAGCTTATGAAAGTTTCCTTTCATAAGATTCATAAGTTTTCTTAAAAAAAAAAAAAAGGCAAACGAACAAACGAAAACAGAAAAAAACCCACAAAACCTGTTAGCAGCTGCCAGAGCCTGGTGGAAGAGCTCCACCCGGTGGCATTCCATGAAGGCACAGCTGGAGCCTCAGAGCTCCTGGAAGTCTCACCTTCCTCAATTTTTCCTTGAATGAGCAAGGCAGACTAGAAGGAAGCTTCACTCTGCTTCCAGTTGCTATTTGCTTCCCCTCCTGCCTCTGTCACAAACAAAACTTTTCACTACTCTTTTTGCTCTGGGCTCAAACCCCAAAATATCTGACAGAGAAACTCCCAGGATATGGCTTGTGCCCCTGTCCTTGAGGATGACTTGTCCCTTAGGAGTTTTGTGTGACAGAACCATGGCAGTTTTTCCACCTAACACTGACTTTGTGCTCCCTTCTTCCAGAAAACAATGGAAGGTTGCATCTATCTTTTGGGACAGAGGAAGAAAGGATGGAAGGCACTTTCCCCCTCAGTTTTACCAACCTTAGATTGATTTTCAGAGGGTTCACCTGAAAGATTTCTCTGATGGAGAGAGACAAAAATTGTTAACTGCAAACAATCCTCTCTCCAACAGACACTTTCGTTCCAGTCCCAATTACAATCCACACAAAGAATTTGTGGAATTATACACAATCAGTAACACCCAGGAAAATTAAAATACACCCTGCCCCACTAAAGACACTTTTACCACGTGGGAATTTGGCTCCTGAAGCTCAATTATTCAAACAGCTTCAGAATTTCCGCCTCTGGATGCCTGGTAGATTCCAATCAGGGAGGAGATGGTCCCTAGGAGCCCCACTAACCACGGGGGGAACCTTCCAGCCCAGAGGAATCCTGGAGGCAGCCAATGGATGGCGTTGGAAAGATCTGCCGCATCCATGAGGATGCTCAGAACCTCCGCCTTCACCTGGGCTCTCAACTTCTGGCTCTGAGGTGAGGATGTGCTGCTGGAAGCAAAGGGGATATCAGTGATAGTTCAGAATATCCTAATAACTGTGATGGATACAAATGAGAACTGGTGTATGGGGTTAAATTATAACAGGAACTGGTTAAAATGGTGCTAAAGAGACCGGGAGAGGGACTTTGGACAAGGGCGTGGAGGGACAGGACCAGGGTTAGATGGGATATTGGGAAGAAATTCTTCCCTGTGAGGGTGGGGAGGCCCTGGCACAAGTTGCCCAGAGCAGCTGTGGCTGCCCCTGGATCCCTGGAAGTGTCCAAGGCCAGGTTGGACGGGGCTTGGAGCCACCGGGGATAGGGGAAGGTGTCCCTGCCCATGGCAGGGGGTGGCACTGGACAGGCTTTAAGGTCACTCCCAACCTCCCGATCCCATTCTGGGATTCCATGATCAGTTGTACAGCCAAGGAAGGAAGTCATACCACTTGTGCTGCCTCAGTTTTCTTCTCAACTGGCACAAGACCCTCAGGGACCTGAAAACAGCAGAGTTATTTCTCCTACAGCACCAAACAGGAGGGTTTTTCTTCTCTTCCACGAGCAAGAGCACCTCCTGCAGCCAGAGGGCCCGTTTTAACTCGACGGATCACTTCCCGCCCCTCCCCTTCCCACCGGGCCGTACCGCAGGATTCCCAGGAGCAGGGCAGAGCCCCACAGCACCGTGCTCAGAGTCCACCACCTCTGGGAGGCGGCGCGGACGATTCCAACATCAGCCGCCCAGGCCAGGTGCTCGCAGGGGTAGTAGAGCTGGTTGGCCACGTTGCAGAGCACGCTGAGCCCCCGCACTAGCCCATCCTCGTCCTGCGGGAGGGGGGAAAAGGGGACAAGCCAGAACAGCCGCGGGGTGGCCGGGGGGGCTGCGGGGGAGCCCCCTGCCCCGCTCTCACCTCGGGGCCCAGCCCGTAGCCGCAGCTGTGCCGGAGCATGGCCAGGTCGTCAAAGAGGCGCAGGACGGTGCGGCAGGAGCTCAGCTGGGCAGAGGCGGCCAGGAGCCCCCCCGGCAGCCCCCCGGGCCCGGGCAGGGCTCCCCCTGCCAGCTGGAGGCCGTAGGACAGGGCACGGACCTGCGGGGGCACGGACCGGTCAGCGGGGGGACTGGCAGGTGTGGGGCCCAGAGAAGCTGGTGCTGGAACCAGGACTTTTCTGTCTTTAATTCTCCCTTTTCCTCTCCTTCATCCTTTCTTTAATTCTCTCCTTTTCTCTATTTTCTCCTCTAAGTCTCTCTTTTTCTCTATTTATCTTTCTTTCTCGCTCTCTTTCTTACTTTATCTTGTCTCCTCTTTTTCTTTATTTCTTTTTCTCTCTTTTCTCCTCTTTAATCCTCTCTCTCTTTTCTCCTTCTTTAATTCTCTCCTTTTTCAATTTTTCTCTCTTTTCCTCTTTCTCTTCCTTTATTTCCTTAATCCCCCTCTCCCTCCTGAATTCCTCCTGTCCCTTTCCCCAAACCCCGTCACCCTGGGTTCAGGCACCAATACACCCATTCCCACGCCAAGTAACCTCTCTCACTGCAGACCCTCCGGATTTTTATAATTCCTTTCCACCATCGAGCCCTTAACTCACCCTAAGTGCTTCATTTTCCCTTAAGGGCGGGTCACCGCAGGGTCGGGCCCGTCACTCCCGGCCCGGTCCCCGTGGGTCAGACTCCCCATCCCTCACTCCCGGCCCGGTCCCCGTGGGTCAGACTCCCCATCCCTCACTCCCGGCCCGGTCCCCGTGGGTCAGACTCCCCATCCCTCACTCCCGGCCCGGTCCCCGTGGGTCAGACTCCCCATCCCTCACTCCCGGCCCGGTCCCCGTGGGTCAGACTCCCCATCCCTCACTCCCGGCCCGGTCCCCGTGGGTCAGACTCCCCATCCCTCACTCCCGGCCCGGTCCCCGTGGGTCAGACTCCCCATCCCTCACTCCCGGCCCGGTCCCCGTGGGTCAGACTCCCCATCCCTCACTCCCGGCCCGGTCCCCGTGGGTCAGACTCCCCATCCCTCACTCNGACCCCCCCATCCCTCACGCCCGGCTCGGTCCCCGCGGTCAGACCCCCCCATCCCTCACTCCCGGCTCGGTCCCCTCGGTCAGACCCCCCCATCCCTCACTCACGGCTCGGTCCCGTCCCCGGTGCGTTTCCAGCGCGGCCCCTAGGCCACGGACCGCGGCCGCCGCCATGGCAACGCTTCCGGGGTTTGACGTCACGGGCGCGCGCGGGGTACGCCGGGAAGGAGGCGGTGCAGCCGTCGCCATGGCAACGCGGCCCGGCCGAGCTCGGCCTGTCCGAGTCCCACCGCCCTCGAGGGCCTCCCGCCTCAGGACTTCCCCCCTTTCACGACGTCTCCTTCCCCAGTGCGGTCCGCGAACCCCCCGTCAGCCCTCTGCTGACGCCTAGTTCCCCTGTTCTGTGGTGGTCCAGGTTGCCCAAGTAGCATATGGAGTCTCCCTTACTCGAGATGTTCTAGAACCCTCTGGATGCATCCAGTGCTCTGGAATGGCCTTGTCTGAGCAGGAAGGTGGGACCACGTAAAACACTTTGGTCCCTTCCATTCTGTGATTCTGTCGTTTCCTTAGAACGGTATTTAGGTATTTCAGTAACTCACAAACACTAAAGAGAACATCAGTGGTACTCATACACTTCTCCACAGACTCACAGCACTCTTTCTGCCTGGATCTAAGAATTATGTAGAGCATTTCTAGGACTAACCCCTTTCCTCCCCCCCGCAGGGTATGCTCCCACTGTTAAAGGGATGGACAGTCCTCTTCCCACACTCCTCACTGAGCACAGGCTGAGAGTGGATGAAGTCCACCTGCAAAACCAAGAGAACAGGTAACATGATTTTAGGGAGGACCAGGACACAGTTAAAGGGCAGCATGTTCCCATGTGGAATTCTGTCCTGAAAGGGGTGGGATCTGTCCAAGTGAAAACTAAGAGGGTGGAAAGACAGAGGAGAAATAAACTGATTATGCTGTAAGTGGCTGTTCTGTAGCTTTGTTGGCTTCCCTCCAGCATGTTCTGTGTTAAATTTAGGGAGATCAGGAGAAGAAACAGTGCCCTGGATGAGAGGACACACTAGTATCAGCAGGAGAACCTGATCCGAGGAACTGCCCTTTCTGATGAGCAATGTGATTTATCAAACAAAGCTCATATTTGATATCTTGGAGAGTCTATGACAAGGAATATGCTGCCTCCCAGATCCACCACATGGACAGTTTTAGGCAGGTAATGGCTGCACCAGATTATCCACCTCAAAATCAAGAGTTCTTCCCACTGCACAGTTAGGAAGGGTAAGGCTGTGGCACAGAGGCCACAGGTACAGACTGGCACTTCCACTCCCACAAATGACATCTCAACAGCCACTTCTTTGCCACCAGGCAGCAACACTTGACATGTTCAGGTAAACGTGAGTGATTTCTGGGACATGAACCAGTGGCTTGATTTTTCTGCCTTGCCACATTTGTTTTTAGAAATTGTTTTGTGTTTATTTTTGGGAGGAAGGAGAGGATTTTGATCAAAAGCTGCACTTATACAACCTTATGAAGGGGTGTGATTAGAACTGGCCATGGAAGGTATTAAGAAAATCCTCTTCTGGCGCTGCCTCCTGTTTCTCATGGCCAGTAAGAGAGAGGTCCCTTCGTGCTATGGATCTTTTAAGCCATTTGATTTACAAAATGTGGAACAGATCACAGTTAAATTGAACTTTTCCTTGGCCCCAGACTTCTGGAGCAGCTCCATAACTGCCATATGGAGTGATATTCCCATAACTGCCATGTGAGTTTCTTCATTTGCCTCCTTACCCTGAGAGCTGTTTTCTGTCTGGGAGAAGGTTTTGAGCAAACTGCTGACGGCAGAGCCAGCCTTTTCCTCTCCTCACACGTGAATCTGTGCCTGCAAAGCTTCTCTGGTGCTGCCTCCCTTTTTTACTGCCTTGAATTTAATTTTTATTTCAATTCCATCTGTCAGCAGATGAAAGGTCTGCCACAATCACGCAAGCCGTGCTGGTCCCACACAGGCAGCAGAAACAGTGACTCCCCAGCAGGTCCAGCCTTAATAGGCTTGGATTAACCACGGGGTGGCTTGGAGAAGTGGGTTTATACCCAGCAAAGCTGCAACCTTCCCTTGACATCATGAGTTTGGGAATGGGACAGTGTGCAGCAAATCCTGTCCGCTCCAGCCTCAGGTGAATGTTCCATGGGAGCAGAGTCGTAGATAAGGAATATCTTGAAGGGAAAGGAAGGAGAGGCAACCAAACCCTTAAGCCAAGGAATGTTGGAGGAAAGTAGAAGGTGATTGTGGTCTCCCACAGAGGGTCAGAGGAGGAAAATTGGCCTAGCTGGGTGTCCACCCGTTGCAAACATCTCTGCACCACTGAGCATCTGCCAGAGACAGAAGGTGTTGCAGCTGCCCAGGTGGGGTGACCCTTCATGTAACACCACAGGGCTCAGATGTTGGGGCTGCCAGATTCTGTGGGGCCACCTGCCCCTTTCTTAGCCCCATCCCAATGTGCTGAGAGCTGTTTTCTCTCCTCAAATGAAAAGCTCCCACCTGGGGCTGTCCAAGAGGGCACAGGATCTCTGCAGGACTGAGCAGAGGGGTGAGTTCACACCCAAGTCCAGAGGCCCAGCTGAAATCCAAAAGGCAAACTCCCAAGTGAGCTTTCATCTTTTGAACTGCAATATGCACTTGGAAGCGATTTTCAGAAGTTCAGGTATTTTTATGCAAATATTTGAATAACTTCTTATTCTGAAAACAACTGCATACTATTGATATTAAAAAGGCTAACAGAGAACATATGTTCATTTCATGCCCTGCGCCATCTTGCCTACTATTTGTCTTTGGCCTAACAAGTTTCTCTAACATGGAATAGGAATTAATGAAACAGTATAGGAAATACGACTTCAGAGTTATGCAGTTTAGGGGACTCTGTTCATGGTGACCTCCGTTCCATGGTGACCCTGGAAAGGCCCTGTCCCCAGAGGAAGCTGATGTTCTCCATTCTCCATCAACCAGGCCCTGTGAGCTGCCCACATGGCGTGGGATCTCTGAGCCTTCCTTGTGCTGTGCTCTTGGCCCCCTCTGTGTGTTGTCACAGGGAACATCTATTTCTCAGATTGGATAAGCACACAAGGAGGTGTTGTGACAGCAAGAATAAACACTAGGAGATTAGCCTAAAGCCATGGGTGACACATCCCTCTGGATTACAGGGCCTATGGAGGCCTCTGGGCAAGCACAGGGGCAGGAGGAAGCAGGTGGGCTGGGAGAAGCACAGAGGAAGGGCAAGAGACTAGAAACAGAGTGAGAAGCACTGTCAGGGCTGTGTGGGGGTTGGAATCTGTTTGGATTTTGGTGTCAAGGCCTGGAATCAAAGGTCAGTGAACAGTAGGGCAGCTGGGTAGCTCTACCCAGCTTGTGATGAGTGTGGGCTGTTCTCCTAGAGGTGAGCTGGGGTGTTTTTGTTGAGTTGGTCACTCACGTGGGTTTCCCAACTGCTGAGCTTGCACTAACTCTGTTTGGGGTCTAGGTGTGTTCCAGAGGGGTCAGTGGGGGCTGGTCAGCCCTTTGGGGGGCTGAATGAGGAGGGCCAGCTGCTGCCTTGGCACTTCACAGGCTCTTCTCAGATGGGTCTGATTCCCTGTGAGCCAGCCCTGAAGCCTTTGGGCTTCATTCCCAACTGCTGCCATCTGTGTGTGAGCAGTGCCCTCATGCTTTCCTCTGGGCATTCCTGAGAGACTCTTTGGGACAGTCTTTACTCCACTGTGCTTTCCTCTGGGCATCTGACTCCTTGTCTCTCGGGAATGGGGGAGTGGCGTCTTTGCTCCATGTGCACATCAAAGAAGCCACGCGCTCATGTCTTGCAAATGCACACAGGCACCTCTCCTCAGTCCCTGTAAACACCTGGATTCAAACACCTCAGGTGCACCATTTGGTGGAGTAACAGGGACTTGCATCTGCTACAGCTCTGCCCCATTACTTTTATGTGACCCTGAGGTGCCATTGCCACCTGTGCTGCTGCAGGAACAGCCACTGTTCCCTGGGGATAAATGCTGGAATCACCCCTTGGTGGCACCAGCTGGGAGAGCTGTTGCTGAGAATCACTGTGGTTATTCACTTTTTCATGTGGATTTTGATGCAACTTCAGACATGGAAAGTAAAACTGGCTTTTTGGAGTGAGGGTCTTTGCTTTCTAAACTCTTCTCCCACCGTTTCCAGCAGTGCCTTCGGAAGGCCAAGCAGGCTTTCTCTGATTGCCCAGCCATGTGAAATCTCCCAGCAGGGCTGGTGGTGTGTGACACCTCTCACAGAGCCACCAGCATGTCCTAGTGTCACGTCGGCAGTGCCTGTGGCTCAGAGATAAGGCTGAAGTTACGTTATTCCTCAGTCCCTTTAAAAAACATGTCCCTCGGCCCTGCAGACCTGGCACCGACCCACACACATGAGGTCAACCCTAAAGCATCACTGCAAAACAGGGGCTCAGTCCAACCCCCTGGGAAGGGCTGCAGGGTGGGGTCACTTAGGATAAATCAGGGGATTTTGGTGTAGCCCTTTGCTCGTCCTCCTTTCTGTGGAAGGCTCCAGCCTCCCAGAGCTGCCAGGAGAGCAGGGCCCACAGTGATGCAGCTCCCGGGGCGCGTGCAGAGCTTGGTGCTGAAGCTGGAGGACGGCCCAGCCCACGGGAGTGGGGAGCTGCTGCACGGGCGGGTGCAGCTGGAGCTGCGGGGAGCACTGCGGGTGCGGGCGCTGGAGGTGAGCGCCCATGGTGGTGCCACTGTGCACTGGCTCGAGAGCCGCAGCATCGGGCTCAATGTTGTCTACAGGGACTACTCAGCCTACCAGACCTTCCTGTGCCGCCACTGCCAGCTCATCCCTGGTAAGGTTGGGGCACGGGGTGGGGCTCTACACCAGGGAGAGCGTGTTGGAACCCCCTTGGGCTGTGGTGTCCACTCCCCTGTGAGCCACTTCCCTGGTGGGTGTTGCCAACCCGTGTAGGGTTGTTTGTGCCTCTTGGACACCCCTCTCTGCACCTTGGAGAAGCATTTCCCTGCTGCTGGTTTCTGGGAGGCTGCTGGTGTAAACTGAGCTCAAAGGATTTGTGGCTTTTGCTCTGGTTGCACAGGGAAGTGCAAACAAAAGTGTCTGTTCACAAGTGTGGAAAGAGCACTCAGTAGCTCAATTGGTGTTTGTTTTCGCTTCCCATGTGATGGGACCGTGTGCCCAGATGGCATGTTTCTTGGATCAACTGCAGGAGAACAAGCCACTTGAATTCTTTGTGTGGTTGGGATGAAATGATCCAGAGCCGAGGGATATGGGATGTCTCAGCTGTCTATCTGCTCATTAACTCTGGACTTTCTTAGGAACATGCGTGTCTTTTATCCTTACCTCCAATGACAGCGTCATCGCCATGGCTCTGCAACTTTTCTTCCCCCTTCTGATGACCTTGTTGTTGCCTGTGACCCAGTTGCCCAGCCCTGGCTGTAGGACTTATGCTGAGGGCATTTAATTGTGTCAGTGGTCAAGTGCAACCCAGAAAGTGGTGCCAGGCCCAATCTGGCAAATACAGAGGTTTCAGGAATAAACTGGAGGATTGGAAAAAGGATGTGAGCTGCCTTCCTGGAGATGATCTTGTCTCTGGACTGCACTGGGGGGTCATACTCTTTATTTCTAGGTGATTGTGCCCTGCCATCTGCTTCAAACACTTGCTTTACTCTGGAGTTTGTGTCTTTGGCAGCAGCTTTTCTGTGCTCTGCCTAAGGATGGCCCTTGGCAGCTGCAACTCTGCAAAGGGTCCTGATTACAGTTAAGGCCCTGGGAGAAGCCCTTGCCCTGGGCTCCAGCAGCGAAGGCCCTGAGCACTTGGCCATGCAGTGCTTGGTCAGTGTCCCCTTAGCTGTGAGGTGACAGGGTGTTTTATTCCCCATTATCAGTGAATGCCTGTAGGGAAGCCACAAGCTGCTCTGAGCATGTTTGGACTCTGCTGCTGGGATTGTGTATGATAGGAGCCCCTGGAGCCCTCTGGAGAAGGGCATTGGCCAAGAGCTGCAGGAATTGCAGGAGCTGCTCATCCTTGCCAGCAACCCTGAACATAGCTCAGAGCTGATGATTCCTGGCCCTCACCTACTGCCCAGGGAGAGTTGAGGTGGGCTACCTGGGGGCAAAGAGCCCCACCAGGACTTGGGGGATGGGATTTTATTCTCTGTCCATACACAGATTCCTTTTGTGCTTTGTGAGAGGGACAAGGGCATGTGATCACTGGAGAAATTTTAAGGGAGCAAAGGCTATGGGCTGTAGAGAAGGGCTGTCCTGCAGCCAAAACTGCTTCCTTCAGATCCTGCTGGGTCCAGCTCTGTCCCCAACAGCAGCGTGACAGCCTTCCTGGTGTCAGCTGGCGAGAAACGTGCCATCATCCGACAGTCCCTGTGACTGCTCCCTTCTTGGTGCTTCTCGATGAGATGAGATCAACTGTGTCTGCGTGGTGGTTAAAAAATGCAAGTTTTGTCATGGTAACAAGGCACTGCAGAGGAGGGGAGCTGGGTACAGATAAGAGCCCTCCCTCCTGCTCTCCCCTCAGCTGAGTTTATCTGCAGTTTCCTGGCAGGGTGGTGAGCACTGGCACCCGGGTGCTGTGCTGAGAGACAAGAAAAAGGGAGCAAGGAGGATGTGCAGAAAGGGCCTTTAAATGTGTATTGTGTAATCATCTGAGATAGGGAGCAGGAAGGGAGGAAAACACAGGGGTTAATAGGTGAAGGAAGCACAAGGACTCTTGTGCATGAAGTGATGTGAAGGCACCCAAGGAAACATAAGTGATTGTTGTGCAGTGATCTTTCCTGTCCAAGGATCCCACAGCACTTCCCAAAGGTGTAGTGCCTGCCCTGGTGAGGGGCAAACACCCAGAAGCCATTTTATTTTCATGGAGACATCCAGGAGAGTTATGGCATCAGGGCTCTTGTTGCACTGCGGGGTGGCCCTCAATCAGCACCTTAATCCTCATCTATATGCAACACTCCCATATTGGGCAGGGACAGAGGGTATTCCTTAAGCTGGGAGTGTGAGCTTGTGCAAGGCTCGCTGTTGTCCCATCTCATCCCCATATTGGGTCAGGGTAGAGCTGCTGACTTGCCTGTTTACCTCCTGCGTTCCCTTCTCTCTGGTTTTCAGGGCCCCTGTGTGGCTCTGAAGCCAGTGGGGAGAAACCACCAAGTTCCAGCAGTGGGTCTGGGAAGGAGAAGCCCCCTCTGAGCCGGGCAGGGTGTCAGCTCCTGCTCGGACCAGCTCCAGCCTGGCCAGACTCTAGATGGGGCTGAAGAGTTGGAGATCGTCCCTGTGCCTAGCCAGACCTGGGTTTTTCTTGGGTTTGGGCACCCAGGAGCGTTTGCGGTCCCACAGCCCTGCACCTGGACATGCCTGGAGAGAGGAGAGACCCTCTCCTGGCGCGGGGGTCCCAGAGAGGTCAGAGAGGGGCCGCCCAACCCACGTGGAGGCAGCGAGGGGCAGCCTGGGCATCGCGTGCGGCTGACACGGGAGGGAGGTTTGCAGGGATTCACATCCCGTGGGCGAGGCTGAGTCACGGGCTGAGGGGTGTGTGCCGGCAGGCAGGAGGGGGAGGAGGATGCCAACAAGGAGAGGGGCCCTGCCAAGGCTCTAGCCCCTCTCAATAGCCCCCCCTCGCACCTCTAATGGCACCAGCAGGGACACCAGGCTCCTTCCCAGAGCCAGTGACACCAAGTGTCACCAGTTAACTTGTGTTGTGACGTGCCTTCCTTCCTCCTTTCCCTCCTCCTTTCCCTCGCCCTTTACCAAGTTTGCTGTGATTCATGTTTGTTTGTGGCAGCAAACGGTTGTGCACATAAAATGAACCATGGTCCCCTTCCCCTGGGGAGGGAGACAGATGATTCCAGCTCAGCTTTGGAGGCAGCTAAAGCTGTGCCAGGCTTCAGCCCAGCTCAGTTTTAGTGGCTGAGAGCAACCCAGGTGAGCCCAGCATGGCTGGGAGCAACACAAAAATCCCCAAGACTTAGGCAGCCAAATGCTAAGTAACATTTTGAAGGTCTGTTTTGTCTTATCACCCACCTGTGCCTGAGGTGCAGACTCTGGTGCTCTGCAAATGTGACAAGCATCATTAAAGGGGAAGTTTCTATAGCTGCATTAAACCTTTTGGGAGGCACAGATTCCTTTCTCCTTCCTTTTACAACATCTCAGGGTGCTGATAATGCTGATATCCACCCTGAGAATCACCCATTCCCAAGCTTTCACCCCGGCTAAGCACTGACAACCGCAGATGCTGCCAACAGAGCAAGTCCCTACGCTGTTCCTGCCCATGCAGGTGGGATTTGTCACTGGGTTTTGGAGCAGCACCACCCCAATCCCAGCAGGAGCTGGTGGAAAACTGGCACTCGCCTGTTTAATGAGCTCAGGGAAGCGGATTGCTCACCCTGTCATTGCACAAGCTGAACCCAGGCCAGTTCTTGATTTCTTAGAACTAAGTGAAGTGATGTCCCAGACATCACTGTGTTGCCAGTTGGCCCAGCTGTGCCGTGCAAGGAGCCCAGATCCAGTTGTAGCCTGTTCCGAACCCTGGGAATGGCTCTTGGGAAAGGAGGGATGTGGGTCGGCGTGCAGAGCAGCCCCCAGCTCTTGCCTGTGGCTGCTGGAACGAGAGGGGCTGCTGCTTCAAGTGAGGAATCCCCCCCAGCACAGCCCCTGGTTTTGACCCTGGGAATGGGGATTCTGGATGAAGATGGGATGGAATCTCAGAACGGGAGCTGGATGGGGAGTTTGAGAGGCAAGGATGGGGAGTTTGGGGGTAAGGATGGAGAATTTGGGGGGCTATGATAGGAGTTGGAGGGGGAGCTTGAGAGGCAAGTATGGGAACTGGGATTTTGAGGGTTAAGGATAGGAGATGGAAGGGGATTTTAGGGGGCAAGGATGGAGTTGGAGGGGGAGTTTGGGGCGCAAGGCTGGAGTTTGGGGGCAAAGATGGAAGGTAGAGAGAGGCCTGGGGTCAAGTTTAAGACCTGCAGGGAGTTTTACGGGGCACTAAGCAACACGGCAGCACACAGGGGGTCACCCACTGGCAGTGCTCAGCCTCGTGTCTATATCTCTGCTCCCTGACACGTTCCCGCGGCGCAGCCCCTCGTGGGGATGGCTCAGTTCGGCACCGAGAGGATTTGGGGAGCGCCGCTGGGACTGCACACGCAACCAACAACCAAACCCCCGCTCTCAGAGTCCCCAGCACCCCCGTGCCGGGTCGGACGGGGGGCGGTCCGCACATGCTCTCTGCCTTGTTTTGCAGGGCCCGGCGGGGCCGGCCCGGCCCGGCCCGTCCCGTCCCGCCCCGCTGGGGCCGCCCCCGGCCGCGCCGGGCGCTTAAAGCCGGGCTCAGCCGCGCCGGGCGGGCTTGAGCCGCATGGCGCTGGTTCTGGGCTGAGTCAAGCAGCGCTTACCTCGCTATGATTTTCGATCGCCTCAAGCGCTTCTCCATCGTGCTGGAGGGCATGGAGCGGGACGGCCCGGCCGCCTTCAGCCCCGGGCAGGCGGTGTCGGGCCGCGTGGTGCTGGAGCTGGCGGCGGCCGCCCGGCTCGGCGCCTTGAGGCTGCGGGCGATGGGCGCTGCCCGCGTCCACTGGACCGAGTCCCGCAGCGCCGGCTCCAGTACCGCCTATACGCAGAGTTACAGCGACCAGGTGGAGTTTCTGAGCCACCGCGACACGCTGCTGGCACCCCCAGGTACGGCACCCGCTTCCCCCGGGGACGGTACCCAGACCCCCCGGTGGCCGGCCAGAGTGGGGGCGTGGGGGCACCGGCGACCCCAGGGGCTGAAACAATGGGGGCTTGGGGCAGCCTGGGACACCCCTGGTGTTGGGTGCTCCCCAAATGGCTGAAATCTGGGTGCGTGACACCCCCAAACTGCAGAGATCTGGGTGCTAGGGATAGCCCAGCTGCTGGGTGCCTGACACACGAAAACTGGGTGCACGGCGCCCTGACCAGCTGAAATCTGTGTGCCTGGCACCCCAAATGGCTGAAATCTGGGTGCGTGGGGTGCCTTAGGATCTGGGTACTCTGGGAACTGGGTGTGTAGGTCTCTGCAGACACCTTGAATTTGGAGTGCGCCCTGGGGTGCACAGCTGGACCGTGCTGCTGTGCACGGCACCCCGATTAGGGACTGCCCCGCCTCCCCCAAGACTTACGCTTTTCTGTGAGCTCTTCCTCTTAGGGAAACACCATTAGAAACCTCCCATGAGGGTTCAGGAGCTTGTTTTGAGTGGGGGGTTGGACTAGGTAATCCCCAGAGATCCCCTCCAACCCCCAGGGTGCAAATCCTTGAGGGGTACTGGGGGATTGGCCGACGACTCTCCCTCCTGGAGTCTTGGCTGGGCATCTCTGGAGTAGAGCCTACCTGGGGAAGCTGTCCAGCTCTCCAGGGACGTGCCTTGTGTGGGTCATGCATGTCTGGAGGCACATGAAAAGCAAACAGTGTCCAACTCTTGTGTCACAGCTGCTGCAGTTTAACCCTGGCAGAGATACTGCTGTGCCCTCGTGCTGCTCTTTTGCCAGGCACTTCCCATCTCTGCTGCCACTTTACCCAGGGAGGGAGTTGGACAGGAGGGAGCTTAATCCTCTTCAATCTGTTTTACCCACAGACAACGGTGAATCCACTGTCCTGCAGGCAGGAAGGCATGAGTTCCCCTTCACCTTTCAGCTCCCCGAGTAAGTTGGCTTTTTTTGGGGTGACAGGGCATCTTGAAAAGGAGGTTCTCTGAGCAGAACCATTCTGAAACTGCTGGTTGCTCATCCACAGGACCCTGGTCACCTCCTTTGAGGGGAAGCATGGCAGCGTGCGCTACTGGGTGAAAGCCAAGCTGCACAGGCCCTGGGCCACAGTGAAGAAAGCAAAGAAGGAGTTTACTGTGATTGAACCCATCGACATCAACACACCTGCGCTGCTGGTGAGTTCCCCCTGTTCCACCGTGCCATCCAAAACTTATCTGGGAAGTCCATGTCTGCCTAGGCCTGATGTCCAGAGGGAATATTTACCACCCTGCAACTTACGCCCCCCAGCATTACCTGAGCTGAGCAGAGGTCAGCTGTGCCTCTCTGTTTTTGGAAACTTTAATGCGTTGCAACAGCATCTTGCATCAGATACCTGAGAAGTTGCTGATGTTTCCCCAGCAGGTTCTTGGTGCCAGGGAGGTGACTGCTTTGAGTTTCATCCTTACTCACTAAATTGCTTAAATATTTCCCCTTCTCCAGGCTCCCCAGGCAGGTGCTAAGGAGAAATTTGCTCGTGCCTGGTACTGCAATCGTGGCCAGGTGTCTGTGACTGCCAAGATTGACCGAAAAGGATACACCCCAGGTGAGATGAGGGGCTGGTGCCCTTGAACCTCAGGGGCCCTGGAGTAGACCCCAGGGGAGGGGATTTGGTATCACTGTAGGCTGGGTTCTTCTGGCACAAAATCAGTCAGAGCTCTTAGTGTGTGGACCTGATGTGGGCAACCTGCTTGGGATGCGCCTGGATTAATCCATGTGCCTGCAGTGCTGGGTAGCATGGCCAAACCTTGGTGATCTTGTGCAGGAATTCTTGAGGCAGGACTGAGCTCTGTTTCCCTTCCTCCAACGTGTTGTGTGTCTGTTTTGGCAGGTGAGGTCATCCCTATCTTTGCTGAGATCGACAACTGCACAAGCCGGGCCGTGGTGCCCAAGGCGGCCATAATCCAGACTCAGACCTTCATCGCTCGGGGCACCAAGAAGCAGAAGAGGTCGGTGGTGACCACCATCACTGGGGATTCCATTCCAGCAGGGAAGCGGGAAGTGTGGCACGGGCGGGCCCTCAAGATCCCTCCAGTGGGGCCTTCTATCCTCCAGTGCCGCATCCTCCAGGTGGAATATTCCCTGAAGGTGAGGGACCTCATGAGGACCTCTGCAGGTGGATGCAAGAATTCCCTCATGCTCTGGGGACAGACCTGCCCCACTAGACTGTGATTACCACAGCTAAGCTTCCCTGCTGCTTCCTGTCTCTGCAGGTTTGTGTGGATATTCCTGGGACATCCAAGTTGCTCCTTGAACTGCCACTTGTCATTGGGACCATCCCGCTGCATCCATTCGGGAGCCGCACATCCAGTGTCAGCAGCCAGTACAGTGTCAACCTGGAGTGGCTGAGCAGCATCCCAGAGCAGCCAGAGGGTGAGCATTGCCCTCTCCCTTGGATAAACCCTCTGGTCAGGCAAGGGTCAGACAAAGTTCTCAACTGGACCAGCATTTGCTTTTTCTTTTCTTAATTTTTTGGTTGTGGTGCTGAATCTCCTGGGTTCCTTTGCCAGCGAACTGGGAGGGTTTGGGAAATAGTGGTTTTGGAGCTCTTTTACATGTGTGTCTGCCATTAGTGGAGAGTGTTTCCTATTTCGTGATGGTTCTCCTTTCTCTTCAGCCCCCCCTGAGTACTCAGCAGTTGTGTCCCGCCCCGAGGCTGAGCAGAGCCTGGCCCCGCCATGCCGCAGCGAGCTCGGTGACATCCTCGAAGGTCCCTTCTTTGCCTACATCCAGGAATTCCGCTTCCGACCTCCTCCTCTGTATTCAGAGGTAACACATCCCCCTGTGCTGGGAGGCTTCTGGGGATGGCTGGGAAGTGCCCACTGCTGAGGTTTTTTGACTCTAAACTTGACTTTGCAGATTGATCCCAACCCCCCGTCAGACAGCATCCGCCCGCGCTGCATGACCTGCTGAGAGAGGTGCGTCGGATGCAGCTGACAGTGTGGTGATCCCTTGGGATGGGAGTTTGCACGCCCTCACAGCACTTCAGGCTGGAAATGGGGATGTGGTGTCCATGAGACTGGAGCTTTGCAGTGCCAAGACCGTGGCTCTGCTCACCACCCTCGGCTGCTCCTGTCATGACTGTCCCACAGACCCACACCCAGTGTGGTGCCACAGCCTTGGGTGTGAGAACACGAGGAACCTGGCATTCTGGAGTGGCTCCATGTGTGGCTGGGCAGGACGTGGTGGGTTTAATAACTGCCCCAGGATTTTGGGGTTAGGACAGGGAATACCTGGCATAAGCCAGGATTGCTCTCCCCTTGCCTGCAGTGCCAAGCTCTAGCAGCTCCTGTGTGGAAAACAGGAGTTTGGAAGTGTTTCTCAGGATTATGGAGGATGTTTTGATGTTGCTCAGGGTTGAGCCCTGGGGCGATGCGGGTGCAGCCCTTTGCCTGCAGGTTCCTGAGGAAGCGAAAGGCCTCTTTCTGGCCAGATGAAATGGAGGTTTTGGCTGCTGCTGATAATTCTTGCCACAAGCTTGTGGGTGCCTGCAGGGGGAATGGTTTTGAGCTACTCACCCAAAATGTAAAGGCTTCCAAGGGCTGTTACTAGGACTTGGGGGATGAATTTATGATCTGTGGCAGTGTTTTGGTGCCATTTACCAAGAACAGGAAGGCTGGTTCCTGTGTGTCAGCATCAAACCTGCACACTGTGCTGCTGCCTCCCCTGTGATGTGGCTGAAAAACCAAATCCCCAAACTGTCATACCACCATGGGGGCTTGGATCTGTGTCTGGTGGCCTAGGAAAAGAGCAAAAAGCCCAATCCAAGGGTGGTGGCAGCCACAGATGCTGATGAAAGATTCATTCCAACTTTAAGTCTCCCAGGGCCAGGAGTCCTGCTCAAATGGGCTTGATCCTGTGTCTGTAGAGGGGTTGGTGGCTGTGGTGGGGCGAGGACACAGCAGCAACCCGGCATAAGGTTGCTGGGGTGTGTGAGCTGGATGTTGCAGCAATGAGTGTGTGGCAGGGGCTGACCCTGCTCGCTCCAGCGTGACCTGAACAGAGTTTGGGGGCTTTGCATTCCCTCACTGAGACAATCCTTGGCCATGCACATCCAAAGCCAGTGTGCCTTGGGCTCTGCGCCGGGGCTGCCTCTGCTCTCTGGGGTTGCTCAGGTGAGTCTTTTGTATCTGAACACTTTTGTAATGACCACTCCTGTCTCTACTCATTTTGTATGACTTTTTTTGTGGGGAATTTTTGTCTGAAATAAATTCCTTAACTATTGCCTGGATAGTTTCCTGTTTCTCTTCCTGCTTCCTGTTGTCCAGAGCCATGTGGCTGTTGGGATGTGAGAGTTCTCCCAGCTCTCACTTTGTTGCCCCATTGGCATCCAGCTCCACCCTGTACCCCATCCCACTGTGCACTGGAATTAACTTGGTTTCTTGGCCAGTGCTGCTTCCCATCAGGATTGGTCCCTTGTGCCTCTGGCTCCTCTACAGCTGTGCAGGTTTGGCTCTTTTCCCATTACCTGGGATGCAGAGCAGCAAGCAAACCTGTTGTATTTTTCCAAACTTGCTTCCTGTTTGCATCCAGGCTCTTGGGAGGACAGACACCCTTTCCTCCGTCCTGAGCCTGGCAGGGACCCAGTAGGTCCAACTGGGAGTTGGGACACTCCTGCTTTGGCTCAGCCAGGGCCAAGGAAGTTTTGGGATCAGCCCCATGCTGTGCTGGCTGGGAACTGCTGCTGCGTAGGAAGATCAGGGAGGCTCCTTCACCTGCTTCCTCTGGCTGGGATTTGTTTTTTAACAGCGTTTCTGTGCTCCACATCTCTGCTGAGCACAGCAGCTCCTGGTGCGTGCAAGGCAAGGCTTGAGTCAGGGCTTTAGTTCTTCCACAGGCTGTGCTGCTTATAAATACTGCCACCGGAATGTGATTTTTTTTTTTTTCACCCCCTCTTTATTTATTTTTCTGTTTGCTGAGCTGCTCAACATTGAAGTTGCATCTGAGCACATGCTTTTGCCCTGGGCCAGGGGAGAGAACTTGTCCCTGTGTTTGCCTTTGAGAACCTGGTGCTCCTGCAACCATTATTCAAATCTGCTTTTTATTAGGCATCCCTGGTGCTCCTAGTAATTTTCCCTGGAGGAGGATTAACTGGCCTTTCAGGGAATTTGTTTGCATTGGAGGAGATCATGCCTGGATCTGCCACTGCCACATGGTGCTGCATGGCCTCTCTAGGGTGTTTTGGTGACATCAAATGGGACATGAAGCACAGCACTGCACCCCCTGGGTAAAGATGCCTCCAAAGCAAGCCCTGTGACCAGGCTGATCCCAGCATGGCACAAGGGAGCCATTCTGTGCCGCACAGCAGAGATGGCCAGGGGCGGCTGATCAGACCCAGGTCATCTGCGCTGGCTGCACAAGGGGATGCTTATTCCCAGGGCTGGAGGGGGAGGTGAATGCCCAGCACCCTGTCTGTCCTGCTGCTTCTTTCTGGGAAACCACGTCACACGGTGACAGGGACAGGCCATGCTGGGCCGGGGAACCCAATGCCACCGGGCACTGGTCCCAGCCCTTGTGTGGGAGAGATCTTTCCAGCAGGGATCCTTGTAGATGCCTCCAGGTTTTTCTCATACAGTCAGGCAGCAGCACAATGAGGCTGGGCTGGAACTCCTGCCAGGAAAGGGCTGCACTCCTGAATCCAAGGAGGGGCTAAAAATACCTCGTCTGGACACTTGCACCTGGGGCACGGTGCAGACCCCCCCCCAGGCAGTGCTTTCCCAAGTGCTGGCAGTGTTGCTGGTGCTCTCTCCAGCCTTCTGTTGTTTATCTTCCCTGGCTCCAAAGTCCATATTGAACAGCCCAGACTGTTCTCTGGTTTATTGGTACGGAGGGTTTGGGGCACATGGAGCTCCCTGGGGGTCTGCTGAGCCAGGATGGCCCCGTGCCATGTGCGCTGGTGCTGGCTGAGCACAGAGCCCTGATCGCAGGCAGGAGGCACATGATGCAATTACAGTGCTGGGATTATTTATAGCTCTTGGCCCTGTGCGGTGGAAAATGCTGCCCAGACCACCCAGCAAAATCTGCTCCTTGCAAGGGGCACAGAAACCTACCCCCAGCCCCCACTCTGCTCCTCTCTTTTCTTTTTTACCCTTCAGTCCCCAAGATGTGGGACCCCTGGGCTCTGGCCTTAGGGGTGCTGAGAATTTCCTCATATTGCAGCTCCACGGCTCTGCAGGGTGGTGGGACACCCCCCACACTACCTCCATGGCTCTGTGGGTTGCTGGGACTGTCCCCAGTTGTAGCTCAAGGCCCTGTAGGGTGATGGGATCTCCCTCCCCTGTAGCTCATGGATCTACAGGATGCCACTGCAGCTCCTGGCACTGCAGGGTATTGGGACTCCCCCCTGCTACCCCTACACCTCCACGGCTCTGCAGGTTGTTGGGACTCCCCAGCTGTAACTCACAGCCCTATGGGGTGCTGGGACCCTGTCTCTGCAGCTCATGGATCTGCAGGGTGCTGGAACCGCCCACAGCAGGGTTCTGGGACCCTCCCTACATGGCAGCTCACAGCTCTGAAGGGTGCTGGGACACCCTTCTTGCTGCAGCTCATGGATCTGCAGGATTCTGGGACATTCCCGGCTGCAGCTCATGGCCCTGCAGCTCCTTTCTGCATCGTGTTGGGGGGACTGCTCCTTCCCCCCAGCCCTCCCTGTTCCCGGAGGATGCTCGGTCCCATCACTCGAGGCTGTTGTCCCCTGGCAGAGGATCAGTGGCGGGGGGTCAGTGGTGGCCGCGCCGCGGGGAGAGTGACAAGCGAAACTCGCGGCCGTCCCGGCGCTGGCAGGGACAGAATGTGCTGGAGCTGGCGCAGCCCTGCGAGGGCCGGGATTAACTGCGCCGCTGCTGCCTCCGGCCAGGGCGCCCGTCCAGCTCCCAAAACAAGCACTGCCTTCCCCCATCCCAGCTGGGCTGAACCCTGCGGGGCTCAGCTCACCCCAAAACCTGCCGGGGGCACCTGCTGGGGGCTGCTCTGTTTGCACGGGGTGGGGATGCAGTCGGTGATGATAAATCTGGATTTTGGCTACAGGGGGATGCCCTGCTCTGTCCCTGTGCTGGGGACGGGGTTCATGCACTGCACAAATTCACCATCTTTGTTCCGGTGGGATGGTGAGTGGGTTCACGGTGCTCCCACCCTGGGGAGTAGCGGTCGGTGCTGGTGGGGGTTTAGGGGGACCTAACCCCAGATTGAACACCTGAGAGGACACACACAGTCCCCAGCAGCACCGGGCCTTGTTCTAGGTTTGCTCCAACCTCCGGCTGTGGATGGCACGGCTTGGCCCTGACACCATCTCAGGGGTTTGGGGCTCTGCGGGTTCTGCTTCACGCGGCAGCAGCAGAGCTGTGCCAGAGCTCCGGGAAGCAGCCGTGCACCCCGACATGCCGAGGCGGTATCGCAGCCGCCCCTCCGCCCGCTGACTCAGCCGCGTGTTTGTAGGAGCCGCTCCCGCCCACGGAAACCGCAGGCAAAGTCCCCGCATCCCTGCGCCGGGGCTTTCCCCGCTGGCTCGGCAGGAATCGCAGCTTTCCTCGGCCCAGTGCGAGCACTGAGACCCTCCGGGTGTACGGGGAGAGGGGGAAACTGCGGGCAACCGCGGTGGGTTTGTGCCAAAAAGTGGAGTCTGGAGCAGCTGGATGGACGTGTTGCACGTGCCACATGTCCCGTCCCGTGGTTCCAAGGGGATCATGGACCGGGACACACCACAAACCCCAATGGCAGCGGGTGCTACCAGAGCCGGCCTTGCCACAGGTTGCTGGGAGCAAACCACCTCCATTATTCACTATATCAAACCCAAGTCCTTGGTTTTTTGGGTCTGACTCCCCCATTTGGGATTCCTCGCTGTGGCAATGCCAGGCCCCTTGTGCAGTCGCTGCTCTCCCCCTCCTTTCCTCGGGCAATGGAAAATTTCTATGACTTTTTGACTTTTATCCAGTTGTTTGGGCTCGAGGAAGGGGCCGGCGCCGAGTGCAAACATGTCTATGTATAAACACCGGGGACTGAATCAGGGATGGAGCCGCTGGCACCGGACCCTCCCCACCAAGCCTGGTGTCCCCTCTCCCTCCGGGACCCCAGTATAGCGCCCCGTGCTCGGTGACCCAGAGCCGTCCCTGCGGGGACACAAATATTTTGGCTTTGTTAAAAAAAAACCAAACAACAAACTACTCAAAACCAACAACACTAAAAAATCCCCCCTCCCCCCCCATCCCGAGCCATCCAGCGGCGGCGCGTGACGTGTTGGCACACAAACAGTGCGCGTGGAGATGGCGCTTGCCCAGCCTGGGGCTCCCACGCCAGGCTGGGATCTGCAGGCGACACGGCCGTGCCCTGTGACGGGGATGCGGGGCGATAGGACTTTGCTCCCAGCGCCGCTCCCCACCCCGGCTGTGTTTGCTGTCACTCCCCTGCGCCGCTTCACAGACCGTAGAGAAACCCCCATCGAGCACGGGGTGGGTGCCCGTCCCATGCCGCGGGGACATCCCACGCCCTGACCCCCAAATCTCCCCACAGCTAAAACCTTGCTCGTGTGGGGCGTGTGCCACCACCTCCCTCCCTGTTGGGCTGCTCTGGGTGTCCCCCGCTGAGAAGGGAGGAGTCGGGGCTGTCACCCTCACTGCTCACTGTCACCTCAGCCTTGCTCCGAGGCAGGAGCGATGGTGCGAGCCTGTCAAACTCCACATCTCTGATCTCTCCTCCCACTCCCTAGCCTCAAAGTCTTCCGAAACAGGGGGTGCGCCCTTTTTTATTTCCCACCACCCTGCAATAAGCAGCAATTTTGAGCTGATTTCAACAAAAAAAACTCAAACCAAGCTCAGTTTGGAGGGAGAATCAGAACCACAGAATATTCTGAGCTGGGGTCCAAGGCAGCTTGCAGGGATGTCCCTTGTTCTTTCACCAACCACATTAGCAAGCCTGTACCCCATTATTTTTTAATGCAGGCGTTCATGTGGAGCAGGGAGAGGCATTTTCCTGCTGAGCAGCTCTGTAAATGCCACCACATGGCCGCCCGGCAATGGAGGCAGCGATAGCCCGGGGGGTCCCAGCTGGCTGGAGGTGGCTGTGGCGGGCAGTGCCGGTGGGGAGGGCGCTGCCGGACGGTCCCGGGGAGGGCTGAGCCGGTTCCCTCCGCTTTCCCAGCGGTTTGGTCTGTGAAAAAATGAGGGAGAGTCGATCTGCCTGCAAAGAGCTGGTAAACATCGGGGGAGCAGAGCTGGGAGAGGGGGTGTTGCTCTTAGTCCTATGTTTATCGCTGCAAAGCCGGGCTGGCTGCTTGCTCTGGGATGAGCCTTCACGGTCCCGTGTGTGTGTGTGTGTGTGTGCTGTAAATAGGGAATTTTAGGGGGGTTCTCTGGTTCTTATCGAGTTGTCCTTAGGTCAGCTCTGGCTGCCTGCTTGAGCAAAATATGTTTATGCTGCAAACCTCCGGCCAGCTCCGCTGCCAAGTGGGCAGGGAATGCTTGTGCTGCTACGGGCGCTGCGTCCTCCCCTTTCCGATCACCCGATACCCAGGGAAGAGCACGGAGGCGGCCACCCGCCTCCCTACACCCTGGATTTATGATTTCTTTTACTATTATGATAAAGTTTCCGTTGAAAAGAAAAACAACCACAATTCAATAGCTGCGGCTTTGCAGCTGCCAAAGCCTGGAAAGCTCCAGCCATGCCAGCGGCTGAGCTGCCCCCGGGCTTGCTGGCCCTGAGAGCAGCCATCCGAAAACGTTAACACTGCAGAAAGAAAATGCTTCCTGCCATTGCCGGAGCGTCCCTGTGAGGGGACAAGATGGTTTTCACCCTCTTCTCCCAGCTTGCGAGCTGGGACACGCAGCATTCCAGCAGGATTTTGAAGCGAGTTGAGCACCCAGTGCAGCCCCAGGGGCAGCTCCGAGCTCCCCTCGGTTTGCTAAATATTCCGTTTTGGTGCTGCTTGGAGTCGTTTTCCCTCCTTGGGTTTGGAAACAGCGCTGGCCCGGGTGAGGCTGTTGCAGGCGGGTTCGGGCTGACGTGAGCAGGAAAAGCCGGGGAGGCCACGGGGCCTGTTTGCGAAGTAGAACCAAGTTGTTGTTGTTGTTGTGACACCGAACGGTTGCAAAACGCCAGTGCTGAAACACCCGTGACTTTCAAAACAAGCTGAGCCCAGCTGTGGCCGGCTGCTCTCTGTCCAGCTGTGTCTGTCTGTCCAGCTGTGGGCCCCACAGCCCCTTCCCCACTGCAGGATGCCTGTGCCAGCAACGCATGGAGGATTTTTTGCGGTGAGAAGAATCCCAGAAGCTTTTTTTACAGAGGAAAAGCCCAAATTCAGAAACTGCTGAGATTTAACTGCCCAAGAGATCTGTTGGGCATCCCGCCCACCGAGGTTTTGTAGTGCTGGGGGGGTGGATGAAATGAGCTGTTCAACCCCAGGGTGAGACACATCCTTTGAGTTCTGCTTAAAAATAAAAAACCCTAAAAAAATCCCAGGGATCAGTTTGTTTGCTTAGGGATTAAGTCACCTAATCTGCCTGGCAGCGGGTGCATTGTGGAGGTGGTGGCAGCGATGGCTTTTTGCCCGGCAAATAATCCTGCTCTCAGCTGTGGCTGGTGGTCAGGCTGGGCTCAAACATCTCACTGGCATTGACTCTTCTCTGGGATGCGGCTCAGGCAGGAGGAAAGGGTGGTGGGTGTAGGGAAAGCAGTGGGAGAGGGATGGATGGGTGAGGGAAGGGACTGGGAAAGGGATGGATGAACAAGGGAGGGAAAGGGTTGCACAGTTTCAACATTCTTTTTTGCTACTCATGCTAAAACCAGGCTGTGGCTCTGTGGGGCTGTTTCACCAAGGCTGAGAAACAGGTTAAACTCCTCGATCTGGGAGCAAAACACTTCAATCTGGGGAGAAATGTCAGCCTAGACCTGCAGGGATCGACCTTGCCTTCCCGGGGGGCTTAGATCTCCCAAGGGCGGATGTTGATGGGGCTATAGCAAACCCCTCTGGCTGTTTTATGTTTTTCCTCTGGTGCCATCTGACCCTGCATCCCCCAAAAGAGGAAATGGTTTCAAGTTGCTGCAGGGGAGGTTTCAGTAAAAATTGCTTCACACAAAGGATGGTCAGGCAAAGGAACAGGCTGCCCAGGGCAATGGTGGAGTCCCCACCCCTGGAGAGATTTGAAAGCCATGTGGCTATGACACCCAGGGACATGGTTTAGTGGGGGGCTTAGCAGTGCCGGGTTAATGGTTGGACTTGATAATCTTAGAGGGCTTTTCCAACTTTTATGATTCTAGAAAATCAGGGAGCTCAAAGCAAATCCCCAGGCTCCCACCACCTTCCTGCAGCTCTGGCTGCCCCACCTGCTTTCTTGGGATGTGGTGCTGAGTTTTCCACTCCAAGGTAAATCCAGCTGCATGTGTCCCTAGCGCCATATACTTTTGGGGACACATCAGTGGGATTCTGTGGGAATAGGGAGAGAATAAGATGAGGTTTTTCCCCTTTCAAGCAGGGATGCTCCGTGTTTGCCCGGGGAAACAGCACTGCCACTGATGGTGTGTGGGCAGTGCTGGCACCAGTGGGTGTGAATAGCAGACCCCATAGCTTCAGTGACTTCGGGGTTGATGCTGAACCCCCTGTGTCCCCACCATTACACCCCCCAGCTGCGCTGACCTTTGCTTTCCCTGCTGTGATGGCTTTTGGTTGCTTATCCTGAAGTCTCCTGTTGGGTGTAACAAGTTGCCCACCCTCAGGCTGTGGGTGGTGGTGACTGTCACCAGGTGTAACCAATGCCCTGTGGCAAGTCTGGGTCCTGCACCCATTCAGATCCAGATGGAGGAGCAGGGAAGGTCATGTCCTGGCTGCAAAGTCTGGCCTGGCAGCTGTCCTCGTGTCACCAGGCTCAACACAGTTCCCGGGGACCCATTTGGAAAACAATCCTGTGAAACTTAAACTAATTAGAAAGTCCCGAGTCACTTGCTCGCACTAATTGGCCAGTTATGGCTTGATTAGTTTTCCCCGGAACGTTGCCCATGGGCACCATGTTCCTGGCAGAGCACTGGCCAGCTCAGGACACATGTGGGAAAAGATGCACAGGGCCATTCCTGAAGGCATCAGAGGGGATGTGAGTGGCACCATGGGTGGGATGGATCCCTGGAGGGTGACACCATGAGGGGTCTGCTGTTCCCCCTCCCCAGGGTGTTTTTAATGCAGCAATTGGGACTGTCTGTCCTGCTGTGAACTCATTCCATGAACTGGAATGATTAACTGGCATCAGTGCTGGCCCTGAGCCAGGCAATGTGTTTACTGCTGCCACCCGGCTGCGCTGAGCCATGACCCCAGAGCTATTTCCTTCATCGCTCTGACCCCAAAAACCGAGCTGTAAACAGGGGCAGGGGCTGAAACGCGAATGTGCACCCGCTCCTGTAACCAGATACTTCCTCCTCGTGTGCCTGGTGTGCTCCGACAGTGAGCCATGAATCGCCCAAATCCCAACAAAGTCCCTAAATCTGATCCCCGCGCCTGGGTCTCTGCGTGGCAGGACGCCAGATCTCCAGCCTCCAGCCGATCCCCAGGGATTTGGGGTGCGCAAGAGAGGACACAGGGGGCCTGTGAGGTGATGCACGGCGGGGAGGGAAGGATGGGTTTGCTCTGCCCGGAGGTTGGGAAGCGCCGTGAGGACGTGGGGCTGGTGCCATCTTGTGGCTTCACCAGCAGCTGAACGTCCTGGGAGCGAGGTGCTGGACCCCGGTGGGCACGAGGACGGTAGCACAGTGATGCGGGTCCTGAACGGGACCCCCAGCCGTGAGAGCAGCACCATGGCAGCCACTTCACCTCTGGAGCGCTGGGAATGGCCATAAATCCCAGCCCACCCGTGGCTGGCGGGGGTTTCGATGTGAACGTGCCGCCCCGCAGCCCCGCGCTCCCGGTGCGGTGTCTCCGCTCGGCGTCGGCGAGGTTTCCGCCCGCTGCGCCGGTGCTGCGAGCGAGATTTTGGTGAAATCCTTTGCAAAACACGAGCTAAAAGCCGCAGCGGGGAGGCCGAGCCGTGCACTCGTGGTTGAAACACCGCGGCGGTGCCTTACCTGGACTTCCCCGTGCTACCAACCCCACGTAGTTTGTAGGTTTTAAAATGTTTTTGCTCTCTCAGCAAGTCAGTGCTGATGCCTCCAGGCAGAGAAAACCACAAATTGCTTCTCATCTCCAATTCTGCCCCAGATAAAGCCCGAGGCCGCAACATGGTCCCACGCAAAGGGGTTGGGGGGGGCCCGAGGGATCACCCCAGCCCGGCTGTGTCCTCTGCAGCGCCGTGGATTGCCCTTGGCTGTAAATCCTTGCTGCAATCTGCCCGGGTCAGGCAAGGAAAAAGCCCTGCTCTTTGGTGGAGTTACTTTATTTTTTGTTTGCTTTTTTTTTTCCTCTTTATTTTTTGCTGGTAGATTTTTTTGCCAGTTTTTTATTTTTTGCAGGTAGATGGTGTTTGGTGCTGGGGCTCTTTGTGTCCCCATCCCATGGAGGGGATGCTGGTCCCAGCGGTGGCAGATGGCTGGGATGAAGTTCTGCCTCTTCTCTTGATCCAGCCAAGGAAATACTCGTAGCCCTGGACAGACTCTGCAGCCATCTTCCCTTGGTTTTTATTCCTGGTGAAAAGTTGAGGCTGGGAATTGTGTGGCTAAAACCTGGCAACACTGGTTTCAGTGCAACACTGAATCCATGCGCATCACCTTCCTTGTCCTGGAAATCAGAAAACCCCCTGAAAGTGCTGGTGTGACCATGATCTCATGAGTTGGGCACCCAGCATCTCACACAGACACTTAGCACCCCACAGGACACCCCTTTCCTCCCATCCATCCCTGCTGCTCCAGCTATGGCACCGACTTCTCTGGCCATGGATCCCATCCTTCCTGGTCCCTGATGATGATGGATTTGTTGGAGATGAGCAGGGCAATGGGAATCAGCGGCTGGTGGAGCTCCTGCCTTCCCTCCTCTTCCTCCTCCTCCTCCTCCTCATCCTCTCTGGATGGGTGCTCAGTGCAGCTGGTGCTGCCAGGTAGTGGAGATCCCACTGGGCTCAGCATCTCCTGCCTGCGGTAGGCAAAGGTCATCTCCTCCTCCCAGGCTGGTGAACACACCACCACCACCTCCGCTGGCTTTTCTGCCACTGGGCTGGGCTGTGACATGTTGGGCTGTGGCACGCCGGGAAGTGGCACATCAATCTGTGTGCTGGTGTCAGTTGTCTCCTTGATGGGATCTGGCTCTGTCAGCAGCAGCTCAGCTGGGTTGAACCTCTCCGAGGGCTCCACGAGGCCTATCCAGGGCTGGACCTAAAGGTTGGGTGGATTTGGGGCGGAATGTCCCTTGCCAGGACCATGTGTGGGCATTTGTGGGCAGCACCTTGCATCTCACCTGGCCCTTCTTGCCGGCGGAGAACTGGATGGCATTGGTGTCCACGGGCTTGGGAAGAGGTGGGAAGAGGAGGCGGTGAGCCCTGGGAAGGGAGGGGGTGGTTAGTGAGGGGTTGAGTAATGGGGGGGTGGCCTGAGCGGCGTGGGGGGCGAGGATGCTGCTGTCACCTCTTTTTGGTCAGGTGGTAGATGGCAGCCATGGCGGGTACACCAAGCGAGATGCCCAAGTACTTCAGGTTGGCTCTCCACACTGCTCCCTGGGGATCTGGGGACAGGTATGGCTGGGTGGTGGCATTCCTGTCCCCAACACCCCACGTGGGACACAGGAGAGGTGAGGGCGAGCACCCCATGTGGAGTGGGGAGAGGAGGGAGTCCCAGATATTATTACCCAGTGCCTTGGTCTGGAATTTCCACCAAGCACTGCAGGTCCCCTCGCTGTCCTTTGTCACCTCCCAAACACCCACCCTGTAGGCTGTGCCAGGCTGGAGGTTTTGGAGGGTGTAGTTCGCTGCTGTAGCGTCTGCTTCGCTGTCTGGGCAAAAGACAACAAGTGGGCAGCAGTCTGGCAGCTGCCTGGGCATCCTCCTCCTCCTGCCCCACAGGGCTGGGGGTGTCCCACTCACAGGTCACGTTGTCTCTCTCAGCCATGTGGCAGATGAGGTACTTGGCCAGCGCCCCGGGACAGGCGGCACGGGGGGACGGTTTCCACTGGAGGACAGCACTGGCATCTCTGCTGCTGATGTTGATGGGCATGGCCAGTGAGTCTGCAGATGGTGATGTCAAAAAATAGGTGAGTGTTTCAGAACGCCCTTTCTGGAGTTAAACCAGGCATGGATGTGCTGTGCTCCTACACATACCATTGCTGTCATAGTGGTGCCACAGGGCAAAGGTGGCCCAGCCCCGCTCTGGGTCCCAGCCGTGCACGGCAAGGCGGTGACACGCCGATGCTCCCAGTGCTCCTGGGATGGGAAACGAGGGTGCTGGTTAGACCCCCACCAAGCTCTGACCCCGGGTGGGGGGCTTGGGGTGCTCCCTTGCCTTTCTCCACATGGATGCTCTTGGCGGGAAATTCCTCTTGGATGCAGACACCCTGTTGTGGGGCTTTTGCCAGGACCTGCTGCTCAAAGCAATAGGCCTCGCCCGCGATTGGTGCTTCCCACCATGCCGTCACGGTGCTACCGGCCATGCTGATGCCCTTGAAGCTGAGATCTGGGATGAAACAGGGCATGTGAGGGATATTGGAAATAATAACTGCCTGAGGGGCTGCCAGGGGAGCTCGGCCCTCCTGTGGAATAGGTACCTGTGCGCTGCTCTGCCGGCACGTGGAGCTCTGACACCGGCCCTGGCCCAGCAGCATTGACGGCCCTCAGCAGGATTTTGTATTCAGCCCCAGACAAGGTGAGGTTGTGCTCCCTCACCTCCCACCCCAGCACCACGATGTCCTCCTCGTCCAGCTCAGCACAGCCACATGCCGGCATGTGGGAGTGCAGTGTATAGTTGACATCCTTTTGCCCCTTGAGGACTGGCTGGGGAAGGAGAGTGGACAGTGTGGGGGATGAAATGGTCGGGGAGAACACTCAGGAGGGTCCCCATGGGTGCCGCTGTACCTGCCAGCTCAGCCTCAGCACCCGCTGCCCATCTCTCCCTAGTTTTTCCAGTTGGTGGCTCAGCACTGGGCTCTCTAGGATTTCTGCAGGAGAGAAAAGCCTGACTGAGCTATCAATGTTTTTGGGAGCTCTTGGGATCCCACCAGCCTCCCCTCCTCTTTCTCACCCTCAGGAACAGAGATGTTGCTGCTCCAGTCACTCCAGTAGCTGCGCCAGGTCTTTTGCCGTAGCTGGACCACAAAGGTGCCATTTCCCTTCAGGGTACAGTTCACTAGAGAGGGGTGGCAGTGTCAGGTGGGGGGTGATCCCTCTTTCCCCCAGCTTTTGGCCATAGTGGGGTGCTGGGGAGGAGCACAGGGCAGAGCATTCTGCCAGAACCTGGGAATACCCCCAGAAAATGCTTGTCTCCAACATCCCCACAGGCTAAACCAACCTGAGTCATCTTCATCTTTCACCATCACAGTCGTGCATTCCACCTGTAGAGAAAACTAGGAATGAAGATGCCCTCACAATAAAACCAGTATGTTACTGGGCCATCAGTGTGATTTGCAATCATCCAAGGGTCTGGGAGAACCAAATGGAGGGGATATGGTGGCCTGAGGGGCCTCCTTGGTTGGGGTAGCCCCTCTTCAACAATGGGACCCTCCTGGCAGCAACTGAGAAGAGCGGGAGGTCCCCAGCTGCGGGGGACTTCACTGGGAACAAGCCTCCAGATTTCATCTGTTGTTGTCATTAGTATAATCTGGGGTTTTGCCTGTGTAATCCCTGTGAATCATGGCCTGATCCTGTTATGGGAAGCAGCAGGATCCCATGGCCAGAAGATGAGGCAGAGCCGATAATGCAGCGAAACAGATGGGGCACAGCTGGGTTTGGGTGGCCAGGGGAGGGACAGTGACATCAGTGAGCACCCACACTCCCTAGGCTGCCATGGTGCTCCCAACTGTCCTGGCTCCAGCAAACAGTGTTTTTACCTGTGTCCAGCCGCTGTCTCCTGCCCTCCAGGATCGAGCCTCCCGCTGTGCTGGCTTGTCCCTGCCATAGCACTGTGGCCGTGGCACCCGAAGCCTCAGCTGGCCGCCAGTCTTGGAGAAGGGCACCTGGGTGGGAGGTGGATCTGGCTTGTCTGCAAAGATGTTGTTTTGAGTGGTTTTGGCAGCTATTGGCCCTGGTGCTGGTGCCCAGCCTGGTCCCACAGGCACCTACTGGCCTCATTGAAGACAAATGTGATGTTAGGGGTCCTGTGGACGTGGCCCTCCCAGTTTGCCTCCACCCAGGCCACAGTGCTGTTGAAGATGTACAGTTGGTGATGTGGCAGTCTGTAGTTTGTCATCTTATGCGCATCAAACTGGAGGCACACATTGTTCTGCTCGAAGCTGGGAGGGAGCGGGCACAAGGTCAAATCCGGATGAGGCAGGACACATCCCATGGGCTCCCCATCCCCCTCCAACTCACCAGAGGTTCAGGGAGTAGGAGGTGTTGCCAGCAGGGCCAAGGGGTGACCAGGAGCAGTGGAAAGAGTTGGGGGAGTTGCATTTCTTCCAGCAGGAAAAGTTCTGGGCTGCGATGGTGCCTGTGGTAGAAGGTAGTGTCTGGGGGCTCCCGCACTTTCCTACACTGAGTGCTCTTTCCCGTGCACTGAGGGAGCAGTGCTGTAGCTGTGGCCTGATCACTATGCAGGGTATTAGAGCAGCCACAGGAGCAAATATCACCGAGACCACCCACTTCCCCCATCCCCGGTGATGCTGGTGCTACTCACCCCAGTCCTCCCCGCTGCCAGCGGGGATTCACTGCCTTTATTCCATTCCTGTGGTTTTAGGGGTGAGCATCTCCATCGCAGCACCACCTCCCCGGGCCTTATCACCCCTAAATCACTCATTGAAAGTCTTCTGAAGTTATCTCTCATCTCCCATCACCGCAGCAGCACTTACCGCCCGCTGTCAGCGCCGCCAGCAGCCACCCCAGCATCGCCCACCCGGGGTGTCCCACACTGGATTTGGGGCTTCCCTGCTCTTCCTGGCTTCCCAATCCCCCAGCACCCAGTGGGTGCCCCTCTCAGGCGTGGTGGCAGCCCCGGTGCTCAGCGCAGCTTCCCGTGCCTGGTGTTTCCTCTTCTGCTCAGACCGTGCTGAAGGGCGGCCGTTCCCAGGCAGGTCAGAGCGTGAGACGTGAGTGCTTGCCTCACTTTTACCAAAAACAAAAGAGAAAGCAACACAAAATATCCCGCTTTTTTGCCGGCACGGCTGCCGGGATGGGGCCGGCCCTGCCCCTCGGCTGCACCGCATGTCCCGGCTGCTCCACGTGCCCCAGCACGTCCAGAACGCAAGGTAAGCGAAAAATGACTCTCGGGGTTTTTGGTTGGGCTGGTTTGGTTTTTTTTTGCAAACTTCACAGTGTGGTTTTGATCCTCTGCCCGTAACTGGGCCAATCTCCAAGGCTGGGGTTGTCCGGGGTTCTTTGGGGAGGGGGTGTGTGTTTCCAAACCTGGCTGCTGTGCTCCTACCCAGCACGGCTCGTTCCCTGCGCCACGAACAAAGCACCAGTGAGGCAGGAGAGCGCAGTGGCACCGAGGCACCAGCAGCCGTGTGATGGGCGGGTGACCCCGGGACGGTGGAGCCGGGTGGCACCGAGGACCATGCACAGAGTCCCCTTGTTCCCAGAGAAAGCAACTCCTTGTGTGGCGCTCGCTCGGGGCTGGAGGGCAGCGGTGGCGCGAGTATCCCTGTGCTGGGACAGCGTGGGCACGGCTGGGATGGGTGTAGAGAGGGCCCTCTGGCACTTCCTGCATCCCTGTGTGCCCTCACTGTCCTGCCCACCAGGGTGGGGGTATGCACCAAGCTGTGCCATGCTGAACTGAGCCATGCTGGGCTTTGCTGTGCCACAACAGACAGCAGGACTGGGCTGGACTGGGCTGGACTGGGCTCTGCCATGCCATGCTGAACCAGGCCACGCCATGTTGTACCATGCCACACTAAGCTGGACCATGCTGGACCATGCCATGTCTGAATGGGCTGTGCCATGCCATGCTAGACTGTACTGGGCAGTGCTGTGCCAGCCAGGACAGGTCTGGGCTGGACCACACTGAACTCCCACCAATGCTGTGCCAGCCCCAGGCCATGCCATGCTGGGCTGTACCAAGCCAGTCCTGGGCTGTCCCATGCTCTGTTGTGCCACCATGGCAGACTCTGCCATGCTGGGATGTGCTGAACCAGGCAGATGGTGCTACCCCTGCGCCAGCCCCATAATGTGCTATACCATGCCAAGCCATGCCAGCCTGTGTCATGCTGAGCTGTTCTGAGCTGTACCAAGCCAGGGAGACTGGGCCAGTCCCAGACTCTACTGTGCCATGCCAGCCCCATGCTGTGGCAGTCCTGTGCCGTGACAGTTGCATGCCACGCTGTGACAGCTCCATGCCATGCCATGCCAGCTGCATGCCACACCAGCCCCACACCATGCCATGCTGTGCCAGTCCTGTGCCATGACAGCTGCATGCCATGCTGTGCCAGCCCTGTGCCATGCTGTATCATGCCAGCTCCAGGCCAGCCCCGTGCCATGAAACTCCTGTGCCACGATAGCTGCATGTTGTTCCATGCCCCACGTGCGAGCCCCATGCCCTGCCAGCCCCGTGTCATGTTATGCCATGCTAGTTCTGTGCCGTGCCAGCCTCATATCGTGTCGTGCCAGCCCCATGCTGTGCCGTGCCAGCCGCACAATGTGCTCTATTGTGCCATGCCATGCCAGACTGTGCCATTCTGGGCTGTACTGAGCTAGACTGAGCCAGACAGACTGTTCCAATCCCAGTCTGTTCTGTGCCATGCCAGCCTCGTGGTGTGCCAGTCCTGTGCCACGACAGCTGCGTGCCATGCAGTGCCGTGCCGTGCCAGCCCCGTGCCATGCTATGCCATGCCAGTTCTGTGCTGAGACAGCCCCGCGCTGTGCCAGCNNNGAGCCAGCCCCGCGCTGTGCCAGCCCCATTCTGTGCCGTGCCATGCCCGTGCCGTGCCAGCCCCGGTGCCGGTGCTGATGCGCGTCCGGTGACGCGGCGGGGCCGCTGGGCGGCGCCCCGGGCGCACCGGGCGGAGCGGGCGCAGCGGGAGGCGGCG
>VYXB01002624.1:60779-174194 GCA_013397135.1 Pachyramphus minor | reverse complement strand
CAGGGGGTGCACACGGAGATCTGTGCCTTGGCGGGTGTCTGTGCACTGTGGGGTACACAGACTTGTGTATGGGCTTGTGTGTTTTGGGGGGGAGGTCTGTGCATGGGGGAGTGCACACCCAGGTGTGTGGTTTGGGGGGGCTGTGCACTGAGGGAGCACCCTTGGAACCCTGAGCATGGCGGGTGGGGTGGGCTGTGCATTGGTGGGAGCATTGTTTGGGAGCCCAGTGTGGGGTTTAGGGTCCCAGGGATTAGGGGATGTGCATTTTAGGGTGCTGTGCACCCATCCTGGAGTCGTGTGCGTTGCAGAAGGGGAGTGTCTTTCATGTACAAGGGACGAAATACCCCTGTGCCCCCCTGTGCCAAAGTGGGCACCCACTGATGGGATGTATCTCGTGTGGCACATGGCCTGAACCAGGGTGAAGGACCCCAGGGTGCCTGAAGGGGTGGGAAGGGGCCAGAAGTCTGGAAGGGCAAAGGACTCACACCCCCTTTGGCAGCAGGGCTGGGGCAGTGATGAGGGGGGGCTGCATAAATGGAGTGCAAGGGGGGTCTCCAGCTGCAGTGCCAGGCTTGACACAGGCTAGCTGGTGGGACATGTCCCCAAGGAAGGGGACAGGAGGTGCAGTGAGCACCCACTGAGCCCCTCAGGCACAGGTGTTGGAAGCTGGGACCTCCATCCAGCAGGTTTGGGGGGCGGTGTCTGGCCCAGACATAAAACCCTCCCAAGGCTTTGTGTAAAAGAGGTGTTTAAGACAGTGCAGAGGCAGAGGAGAGAGATTCTCACTGGGAATGTTTCTCAGTGTTAGTGTGAGCTGGCACAAAGCAACACGGTTGCTTAGCAAATGAGTCCATCCCATCCACTTCCAGGAAGGCTCCTCCTTCACCTGGGCTGTGGGAATTCCTGCTGCTAGCACACAAGGGTGGGTGAGAAGGATGGTTAATAATTAAGAAAAGGCATTGGATGGGGTTTTCCAATCTGGGGTGGCCAAGCAGGGGGGCAGGCCCTGGGAAAGATGTGTAATCGGAAAGATGATCTAGGCAGTCATCTGTCTCCAGCTGAGCATGACGAAGCTGTAATTCTCGTGAAGGGCAGAGGATTTGCTCTTCTTTCATTGGTATTCCTAGAACCCATGGTGAGAACCGCTCTGGCCTATTTTACAGTGGGCAGAAAGCATATGATGTTATTTAGTGGGATTAAGAGGTTTGAGGGATCCTAACTTCCTGTGGGGGGATCCTGAGAGGGCCAGTGCAGGGCAGGGGAGCTGGTGGTCCCATGGCTGGTGGGGTTCTAATCTGTAGATGCTGCCTGTGGCTGTTCACATCCCACACACCACAGGAGAACTGGCCAGCAGATTTAACAGGTACCATTTCCTTCCCACCACCGGGAAAATATGACACAGGGACATGCAGGAATGCAGCCCAGGGTGCTGAGCATTTCCCTTAGGCTGTTTTCTTGGAGAGGAAAGTAATAAATAAGTCTATACCAAACTTGTTACCCTGTGTTTCCCTTTGAGGATTTGGGATTTTGCCCTTGGGAGGTGCCCAGCATGTTGCTTGGTGCTCCAGGGTGGATTAGTAAGCGCATCCACAGTGCCAGGCTTTAGGGTGAGGTGGGATGAGGGTGCAGAGCAGCTTCACAGAGCAATGCTGGGTGCCTGGTGGGGATGTGAGGATGTGGTGGGGTCATGCATGGCCTGTGCCAGGCAGTGTGTTGCATTTCACCATGCAGATCCTGGTCCCCAGCCTTCCCCATCCCAGCCCATCCCAGCCCCATCCCTGGAGGCAGCGGAGTTCAGCGCTGTCACAAGCCATGAGGACAAATGCCATGGAGAAACTTGGGATGCAGCTGCTTGGTTCAGCGGGCTTCACAGTTAAACATGAAATTTATCCTGCTGGAAAGCAATTTTTCCAGGACACAGTGATCCATGACACTTCCCCACATCTCCAGGCACATAAGTGCCATTCAGGGGATATGGAGGAAAAATGTCCACAGACAGCAAGGAAGGGAGCAGGGAGTAGTGACGTGCTCCAAGTCATGCAGTGGGAACAGAGCTGCCTGCTCTGCCCTTTGAGACTGTGGCTGCTCCCTTATCACCACCCAGCCCTGCCCTGCAGCTCCCAACACCCTGCACCCTCTTTGTCCCAAACCGATGGCTTTCTGCCTTGGATTCACCCACCAGCAGTGCCCCACACCAGACTGGCATCTGGCACACGGTGCTATATAATCCTGGGAAGTTTTACGGGTTGGATCCTGCAGGAGAGGAGAGGGAACTGCAGCCTCTTTGTGCATGTCCTGATGATGGCCCTGCCTGACCCTTGATATTCCTCAGTGCTGACTCTGTGTCAAACAACTCCGCTTACCCAGATCCTGGCAGAGCCATTTGCCACTTAGAGATGTCAGTGTTGTGCTGCGCAGCCGGATCCTGCTCTTCCCTCAGCTCCAAGAAGGCAGCCCGGGGGAAACCCCTCAGGGAGTGGATCACAGCCCCAAGGCTGCCAGAGCTCGAGGAACATTTGGACACACTCTCAGGTGCATGGTGGGATTGCTGGGGCTGTGCAGAGCCAAGAGTTGGACTTGATGATCCTTGTGAATCCCTTTCAACTCAGGATATTCTAGGATCCTGTGAAGCTGCTCCATCTCCTGCCTGTGGCCATCCTGGCCATGCCAGGGCTTGGTGATGGTGTGGTGCCAGTGTGCTGTGGGAGATGCTGGTCCCTCCTCACAGGCAGCCTCAGAACAGGTGACACGTTGTTTTGGTCTGGGCTTTGGGGTCACACTGGCTCTCACACACTTTCCACATGTTTTGAAATAAGTGCTGGATGGCAACAGCAGAGCCACAGCCGAGGCAGCCTCAGAATGAGCAGCGCAGGAGATGCTGACAGCGATTTTCCACTCCATTTTTGGTACCAAATGTGCAATTAAGTGATGGAGGCAGAGAGGGCAGCAGCCCCAGCTCCTGCCTTTGGGGCTTGGCAGCTCCTCTCTGCCCTGGGGCTTGTTTCTAGCCCGAGGTTTCCACGCAATGAAGGATGGGAACCAGCTGCAGATGATGCATCAGGCGAAGGGGGGTTAAAGTGGCGCAAGATGGTTGCGGAGCTGAGGGTGGAGCGTGCGGAAACAGGAAACATCGGCCTTTCTCAGTGACACCATTACTGGAACTTGCTTCATTAAAGGTTTATTTTCACTTCCAAAATGAAACCAAACAAGAAGGAGGGAGCCCCTTGTCCCCTGGGCTGTCCCCCCTGCAAGACACAGACACATGTGCACCCCAGTCCCTGTGGCAGGACAACCAGGGAAGCAACACCAGAGCTGGCAGCTCTCTGGAGCCCTCCTGATTCCTGAGCCTCTGCCTGTGCCACTGTGGTGGTGGGGCAGGGCTGTTCACACTGCCTCTGTTTCCCATCCAAGGATGTGGGTTGTTGCTCCCCTGGGGTGGGTGCTGGGCTGTGACTTTGCAGCTGTAGTTGAGGTTCAAGCCTATGTTAAAGTGAGAAAATCAAAGGCAGAGGGCAGGAGAGTAGGGCTAGATTGGATATTAGGAAAAAATTCCTAATTCTTAATTCCATCCTGTGAAGGTGGGGAGGCCCTGGCACAGGTTGCCCAGAGAAGCTGTGGCTGCCCCATCCTGCAAGTGTCCAAGACCAGGTTGGACGGGGCTTGGAGCAACCTGGGATAGGGGAAGGTGTCCCTGCCCGTGGCAGGGGATGGAACGAGATGAGCTTTAAGGTCTCTTCCATCCCAAGCCTTTCTGGGATTCTGTGATTCTAGGAAGGGGTGAATGAGTGGAAGGGGAAGGTTTCTGCCTCCCCCCTGCAGCATCTCACTCAGCCCAGGTGCTGAGCAGGAGTCTCCAAGCCGTCCAAATCCACTGCAGCTCCAGGTCAGCTCAGGGCAGTCAGGGGATATGTGTACCAGAAAGACATCCAGACACCCCTCATCCTGGGTGCAGGGAGGTGCAGAGGAGGGTGCAACCAGCAGAGAAGGGTTTGGGGGGCCCCAAGCAGCCCCCCTGGTTGCTGGTTTGGCCAAGACCTTCAGACTGAGCAGAAGAGTTGAGGCTCCTCCCACTAAAAGGACAGAAGGAGGAGCAGTGCAGGGGGGAGCTGCCAGGGGGAGGTGAGGGGTGCTGAGTGTCATGTGTGGACTTTGACCACATGTGTAGAGCTCTGACCACTTGTGTAGAGCTCTTACCATGCCTTGCTGGTGTTGGCTGCTCACTGGTGCCTTGTTCATTCACCTGGAGGGACAATCTGTTGTGAAACATTGTCCTTTACACCCTGCATGCTCCATCTGCCATTCCTGTCTGATTTTGGGATCCATGGAGAATCCCTTTGCTCAGAGTTCATCCTCTCAGTGTTGTGGGTGTATCTGGCTGTGGTGTGATGTTAAACAATGTCCTCTAATTAGCAGCATCTCTGTGGGTTCCTGTTCCCATCCTGGTGAGGAAACTTGGTGTCTGCAGCCTGAGGAAGTGGAAATAGAGGAAGGGGAATGTTGTCCTCGTGCTTGAGCTTCTGCTCTGTGCTGTAGATATCTGCACTTCCTTCTTGTTAGACTGAAAGAGAACTTAAATGAGCCCATCATGTTTTAAATGGGGCTGAAATGTGGGAATTTTTGAGACTGAGCCACTCTTGCAAGGCAGCCTTGGGCTCAAGGCTTGGGGAAGGGCTGAAAAGAAAACCAAAATTCCTGTGAGGATTGAAATCCTGTGAGTTGGGAGGGTAGGAGTGGAGGTGGGGATACCCAGTGCTTGTGAATGTGACCTTTTGGGGATGCTCTGTGGGGTGCTGGGATGTGGTACCAGGGAGTTTTGGAGTGTTTGAGTTGTCAGGGTGCTGATGCTACTTTTTACCTGGTGCTGGCACATGTGGCTTCCTCCTGCTTCCAGGGCATCATAAATGCCTGGAGATCCCACAAAATCTGAGGGGGTTGGGGGCCAACTGTCCCCTCCGCTGTGACAGGGGGACCACCATGGGAGTTTTATTGGAACTGGGGTAATTTTCCATGCAATGGAGCAGGTCGGGTTGTGGCCACTTGGCATTTCCATCTCTTCCTCTTTTTACATCCCTTTTTCTATTCCTGCCCTCAGGCTGTTGCCAAGGGGCTACCTCTGCCCTCCCCAGCAAGCCAAAACCAGAAGTGGGACCTTGATGAGACAGTTCATTGTTAAAAATAACTCTGTTGGCCCATCTCCAGCAGCACTGAACCTGGGGATGCATCTTCCCTGCAGTGGGAGACCCATAATCAGTGGGGTGATGGCAGTCGTGTTCTGTGGCGCAGGGCTCCATGTACAAGCAGATCCTTGCATCCCTGAGCCCAGACAGCTCTACTTCCCCAAGTTAATTCCCTCTTTTTCTTCTCTAGTTGCCGAAGCAGCAATAGGAAGAGCTTAGTGGTGGGCACCCCCTCTCCGACCCTCTCACGGCCTCTCTCCCCCCTCTCCGTGCCAACAGGTAAGGGACATCCCAGTGGGTGACTTGAGCATCTCCCAAAATCACTGGAATATTTTGGAGGGGTGGTGGGGGAACCTTCTCTTCTGCAACCTCTTGTTAGAACCAGTGGACTGGCTCCTGGCTGCAGGTGCCTTTTCCAGGAGGGAATAGTTTGGGAAGTGATTTACCCTCTCTCTGCCTGGAGGAGCAGCATGTAGCATCACACTAGGGTGGGTTTTGGGGTGACTTTTTCCTGTTTCTCCCTGCAGCTGGGAGCAGCCCCTTGGACAGCCCACGCAACTTCTCTGCCAGCACCTCCATCAACTTCCCCTTTGCTCGCAGGTGAGCTCCCAACCCTATTCACAGACCAGTAATGTTCACTAATAAATACCATCCACCAACTGAGACTGTTCAGTTAATCTCAAGGGATATGGTTTGCTTCTATTTTTGCTTTTTTTCTGCCTCATTTCCGGTCTGCTGGTGTTTGCTCTGCCGTGACTGGTTCCTCCCTCCACCCCAGCCATGCTCCTCGGCCTGACAGGTGAGTACCCACGATGGGCAGGGGCTGCATTTTGGGGAGGTATCTGCTCCACATCATCATAGACCTTCTTTTTAAAGTGTTTGGGGCCAAGTTGGATGGGGCTTGGAGCACTCTGGTTTAGTGGAAGCTGTCCCTGCCCGTTGCAATGAAGTTGGAATTGAATGGTCTTTAAAGTCCCTTCCAACCCAAACCAATCTAGGACTCTGGGATTCCTTGTTGCATCCCTGGATGGGAGATTTTGCCCCAGGACTGGGCTGTCTGCAGCTCTGGGAGCAGAAATATCCCCGTTCCCATCACACCATCCCCAGCCCATGCTCAGCTGCAGCTCCAACCCGCTCAAAGTGCTCCTTATGGATGCTCAGCAGATGGCCCTGGATGGATGCTCATCTAGGTCCCTGCAGAGGCACATCTTGCTGCGTCTCCTCTCCAGCCCACACTGCTCCAGATGCAGCCACCAAAATTCTGTTGAAGCAATTAATTAATTGCACACATGGAGGCTAATTTTAACCCATCGATTGTCAGATGGAAAAATGCTGGAGGCTCATGGATTGTTAGCACAACTTGTAATAGATTCAAAAGCCAGACAGCAGGCGGGGTCAGGAGTTTGGGAGTGCTATCAGTGGTGTTGTGGGAGCCAGCTCCGGCACCCTGCCAGCTCCTGGAGTCCTTGACCCCACACGGGAAGTGGCAGTGGGAGGTGAAGGGCCTCGACTTGACCCGGATGTTCCCCATCCATTAGAAACATGTCCAAGAGGAAGCACTCGCCTACGTATGAGCGGTTGCCTTCCTGTTTATAACCAGGCTCTGCTGTGTGGCGCCTGTTGTCTCAGGATGAGTCTTTGGGAATCCCGGGTTCTCATCAAGAAAACTCCCAACAGGCTGAATTTTGCTCTAATTAAAAAATCAAATGCTGGCAGGGTTTTGGGGTTTTTTACCTATTTGAAGTGGGTTTGAGCAAGCCCCAGCCCTGTCTCTTCACAGGGACCCTGCTCACTGTCACTGTGCTCACATACACCTGTGTGCTAAGGTTGCAGAACAGCCTGCCTCACCTGCAAACCCCTTATTTCACCTGCTTTCAGTTCCTTCTGAAAAGAGGCTTCAGGGCTTTATTGTTCAAACCTGAATCTCGTTCCCCATCTTTTTGCTCTGATGTTATTGATTTGCATTTAGATGTTGGGTTTTGCCCTGTTATGTGATTGTCGTTTGCGCTCGCAGGGCTGATGGCAGAAGGTGGTCACTGGCTTCGTTACCCTCCTCTGGCTATGGGACCAACACCCCCAGCTCTACGGTCTCGGTAACATTTGCTTTCTCAAGGCAGTAGATGATAAGAACCTAAACCCCCTTGATTTTTGGTGAAATGCCTCCTGAGAGCCCCGTGGTACCATTTCCTAGGCAGCCTCCCAGTTCCTAGAGGACCATGTGCTTTAACCGCATCTTGCTTCCCAAATGAGCTTTTAAGAAAGCTTGGCTAAGGGCTCACAGCTCACAGCCCCCACCCTGGGGGTTACAGTTACCCTGGGGCTTAAAGCATGCCTGGGAATTATGGTATCCCTTGGCTTTACAGCATCGCTGAGGTTACAGTATCCCTGAGGTTACAGTATCCCTGAGGTTACAGCATCCCTGGGGTTACAGCGTCCCTGGGGTTACAGCATCCCTGTCAGTTAAAGTATCCTCTGGGGTTGCAGCATCCCTGGGAGTTACAGTGTCCTTGGATTACAACATTCCTGGGATTACAGCATCCCTGGGGTTACAGTATCTCTGAGGTTACAACATCCCTGGGTGTCACCAGTCCAGGGTGCACTGGACACATCTGACCACGGAGGGGAATGGCCAGGCAGGAGCTGCCTGGGATGCTGCAGGTATAGGGGATGGGGCTCAGTGGAGCCAGACTGGGTGGTAGAGTGTGGGAATTGGGGTGGGATTGGGCAGTGCAGACTTCCCTGAGTTTGCCTTCTCCATACTTCACATTCCCAAGCACAGACCATGCTGCCCATCAGTATTTCCAGCCTTCTAAGAGGCTCCAAGGAATAATTTCCTCGCCGGCTTTCTGGTTTCAAAACAAAAACCACCGGGAAGCATGGATCCATGTCCTGATCTCCTGCATCTCTCTCTTCCCAGTCATCTTCATCCTCCCAGGAGCGCCTGCACCAGCTGCCGTACCAGCCCACCCCCGACGAGCTGCATTTCCTTTCTAAGCACTTCCGCAGTTCGGAAAGTGTCACGGACGAGGAGGGCCGGCACTCGCCCTGCCTGCGCCCGCGATCCAGGAGCCTCAGGTACAGCACCCACTCTGGGAGGGCACCCACGGTGCTGCTGGGACAGTGCACGGGGTGCGGGCACTCCCAGCACATCCTCTGAGCTCTTCCTGGAGTGTCCTGGCCCTGCTAAGCCTGTCCCAAGGTGGTGACCCCCATATGGGTTTTCCCTTTGCAGGAAAGTGAAGAAACTGTGGCTTGAGGTTGTAGGTGTCCCATGCCTGGAAATATTCAAGGTCAGGTTGCTCTGAGCAACCTGGTCTAGTGGAAGGCGTCCCTGCCCATGGCAGGGTTGGACTAGATGAGCTTTAAAGGCCCCTTCCAACCCAAACTGTTCCATGATCCTTGGGGTTAAAGCATCCCCGGGGCACTACAGCATCCCTGGGGGTCACAGTGTCCTTGGGATTACAGCATCCCTTGGGGATGCTCCACAGGCATTAAGGTCTGGTTCTCAGCATCTTCTTAGCTGTTGGGACATGGCATTGCTCTCCTGGCAGCAGACAGCACCTGAGAGGGAGGTTTCCTGGGACTGAAGCTGGAGAAAGTGGGATTTGTTCTGAAATAGTTGGTTTGCAGCCTCTTGCTCAATTGTCTGAATGCTTTTGGTGACGAGGAGGGGACCGCCCAGCAGAAGCGCAAGTGGTGCCTGCCCTTGCAGTCCTGACCTGCTGGTGAAAGGTTAAAAGTCCCATTTATGGGCTTGCATCAGGAAACATCACCTTTGTTTGCTGGGGCTGGCCTTTGTCTCTGCAAAAAAACCCATGGGTAGTGCAGGTGAATGGGCATTTGTGGGCTGGAGAGAGGAAAATTTGGAGAAAGCATCAAGCCAGTGGCTGTAGCATGGTGTGACCTGACCCTACAGGCCTGCCGAGCTCCATACTGGTTCTTCAAGACCTCTGCAATGAGCCACCCATATTTCCACTTGTCCAGCACCAGAATATTGTGCTTTTTGCAGGGGATGTTTTGGTTATATCCTCTTTTCCCTGTGAAAAAACCCCTGTCCCTCTTTGCACCAGAGGCAGAGCTGCAGTCCTTTGTGTTGCCAGATGGAATTTCATTAAAATCAGATTAATTATCTGACAGGGTTTTGGAGGTGGTGAGGTTTTCACCGAGGACATGCCAGCTCTTGATTGGCACATCCAAGGCTGGGCTGGGGTTGGGCTGGGGCTGGCAGTGAGCAGCCTGGGTCTGGTTCTAATCCCCACATTTATTATTTTGTAGTGGTTAATGAGTTGCTGGCAGTTCCTGCTTCTTGCTTTGCATAACGGGATCACCAGGAAGGGGCCTGGGAGTGGCAGTGTTAGGTGAGGGTAGGAGAACAGCCACATTTAATGAAGGTTCCTGTTTCACCACAGGGTTTGGTTGGGTTTTCTTGCTAATGAGCTGGAAAAAGGGCAATGATGGCAAGAAATTGTGGGATCCAGAGGGAGGAAAGGACGAGCTTGTTCTTCAAAGCCAAGTGGAAAATCCAGCCTTTCAGCTCTGGATTTTCAAGTGACTTGTGTTTGGAGACCTGGTTTTGCAGGAGGTTGACCTTCCATGGACCACATCCCAGGGACTCCAGATCCATGTGCAGTGGGAGGGATGCTGCTGAAAGTGCTGGCCCAAGGCTGGTGGCTCTACTGGGATGAGCTTTAGCCACTTGGAATCAAGAGTTAGGAGGAGGGAACAAATTGCTCTCCGGGGTAGTAGTAGCTATTTGCATAGATGTAAATGACTTGAACCTCACAACACAACTGGTTTCCTCCCTCCACAGCCCTGGACGGACGAGTGGAACGTTTGATAATGAGGTTGTGATGATGAACCATGTCTACAAGGAGAGGTTCCCCAAGGTAACTGCCAGGACTGGGGAGGATGAGCACATCAGTCCCTCCATGGCATCCTGACAGCATCTTCTCCAGAACAACTTCTCCTCTGTGCTGGAGTATGGAATGTGTGGGTAGATACTGGGGGCTGTTGAGGACACTGGAGATACAGGGCCCTGTGGGTCTGTCTCATAACACAGGCAGGAAGAGGTCTCTGGAGACTTTGGTGGACTCTGCTGGAAGCTGGGTCACAGGTGAAGCCATCATGTGCTTGTGGATATTGGAGCTGCAGGAAGTAGTAGGATGAGATCCTGGCTGGCCAAACTCAATACAGAAGATGCTAGGACAAGATCCTTGCTGGCCAAAACCAACACAAGAGGTAGTAGGATCAGATCCTAGCTGGCCAAACCCAATGCTGGAGGTGGTAGGATTAGATCCTAGTTGCCCAAGCACAGTGCAGGAGGAGGTAGAATGAGATCCCAGCTGGCCAAATCCAGTGCATGTGTTCCCAGGCATCACCATCCATTCCTTGCAGGCCACAGCTCAGATGGAAGAGCGTCTGCAGGACACCATCACCAACTTCTCCTCAAGCAGCACTCTGCCCCTGGCAGATGGGGTGCTGGGCTTCATCCACCACCAGATCATTGAGCTGGCCCGTGACTGCCTGGCCAAGTCCCAGGGAGCTCTCATCACCTCCCGCTACTTCATGGAGCTGCAGGAGAAACTTGAGAAGATGCTGCGAGATGTGAGTATGGGGCCGTTCCCTGCCTGGTGCCACCTCCTGAGGCAACCAATACACCCTTCTGTCCTCTCTCTGGCAGGCTCAGGAGCGTTCAGAGAGTGAGGAGGTGAAGTTCATCGACCAGCTGGTAAGGAAGCTGCTAATCATCATCTCCCGTCCTGCTCGGCTGCTGGAGTGCCTGGTAAGACATGAATGTGTCTTGTCTTTCCTGGTCTGGAGAGGAGGCAGAGCCTCCAGGATGCCCCATCCCTGGAAGTGTTCAAGGCCAGGTTGGACAGGGCTTGGAGCAACCTTGTCTGGTGGAAGGTGTCTTTGCCTATGGCAGCAGAGTAGAATGAGAGGAGCTTTAAGGTCTCCTCCAACCCAAATCATTCTGTGGTTTTCAGGTTTTGGGTTTTTTTGGCTGATATGCTGAATTTCTAAAGCACTCACCTTTGTGCTGTGGTTCCTGCAGCTGGATGAAGGAGTCGTGATGCAGTGTGCTGTTGATGTGCTCTTCTTTGTTTTCCCTACAACTCGTGGAGCTACATTGTTTCTCCATCACTCTTGACATGGGCAATGGTGCATCCAGGGGGAATGATACATCCAGGGTCTATCCCCAATTACAGATGTCACCTGCAAAGCCTAGAGAAACATTTTAATCTTGCAAAATCTCTCTCCTCAACTGTGCTTGGTTTTCCCCATGCAGGAGTTTGACCCAGAGGAGTTTTACCATCTCCTGGAAGCTGCAGAAGGACACGCCAAAGTTGGCCAGGGAATAAAGACTGATATTCCCCGATACATCATTAGCCAACTGGGGCTTGTCAAGGACCCACTGGAGGGTAGGGAAACACTTGGGTTGGTGGTCCTGAGGTCTGCAGTGAGCTGCAGCCTCCCAGTTTGACCACTGAATGGGCACTGGGAGGTGGCAGCGGGACCTGGAAGGCTGAGCCTGGTGTCATGGCAGGGGGGTCAGAGCAGGACCAGAATGATGTCCAAGTCCTCCTGGCCAGCCCCACATCCCTCATTATTGCTTCCAACACATTCAGCAAAGCAGCTTAAGCTCAAAAACACTTAATCCATGGCCCTGGGGGGGAACCATAATCCCCTGAGAACGCAGGAATGACTATCAAAAAAAAGAATTATATAAATGTTTAACCTCGTGTTGAACCTCTTAACGTCATGACCTGGATTTCTCCATACAATGGCTTGAGCAGAGCATGTGGTTAAATCCCTGCAGAATCTCTGAGTTTGGAGGGGGAGTGGCTGGGGAGGGGGTGATTTTGGTGGTGGTCTCAAGCATGAAGAAAATGAGAACCATCCCTGTCACCTGCAGAAATGGGCCAACTGGATCACTTTGACAGTGGGAACACCATCACACCAGAGAACGATGATGCCTGTGAGGTGAGCATGTCCCCACCTGTGCCTTCAGCTTCCTCCTGCCTCACCCCACATCAGAGCTCCTTGCAGCAGCTTCTCTGCTGTCCTAGACTGTGATATGCTAATTTGGGTTGTCCCTAAGGGTGACTGATGGATTCAAGGATAATATCTCACAGTCCCTCATCTGGCTTCTTGGGTGGACAGAGCTCTTGATCTGCATCTTGGGCTTCTGGTTTGGGGTTTGTGGTTGGACAGGGCTCTGGCAGCAAGAAGCACTTGGAGGTCATACATGATGGTGCTGGGTGAATTCCTGCCTGCAATCACACCCACATAACATTGGGAAGCAGTAAAAACTTTCTGTGTCTTCTTCAGAGCCAGCCTTCAGTCACTGTTCCACGGAGGAAACCCTGTGAGGGGGACTTTGAGACCATCAAGCTGATCAGCAATGGGGCTTATGGGTGAGTTGTAAAGTTCCTATCACTTGTCTCCACCCATAAACCACTCCAAAGTCCTCCCTGTCCGAGCTCTGAGGTCTATGTGGTCAGCCCTGGTGGTCGGAGGATGTGTTTTGAGGTGCAGGTGTGTTGTTGTCTCCAGGGCTGTGTACCTGGTGAGGCACAGGGAGACACGGCAGCGCTTCGCCTTGAAGAAAATCAACAAGCAGAACCTCATCCTGAGAAACCAGATCCAACAGGTGTTCGTGGAGAGGGACATCCTCACCTTTGCAGAGAACCCCTTCGTGGTCAGCATGTTCTGCTCCTTTGAGACAAAGCGACACCTCTGCATGGTGATGGAGTACGTGGAAGGTGAGAATGGGGGCTGGACGGTGCAGTGAGGAGGGGAGGATATCAGTGTCTGAGCGTGGAGGACACCACCTGGACACTTCTTGCCCTGCTTTGCTCCAGGGAACAGAGGGAAGCACCAGGAGATGCTCTTGTGACCCTGAGTCTCACCTTGGTGAGGGTGGTGGCTGTGGTCACCTAGGAGAGCGGTTGTGCCACATGCCTGGGGATCAGCTGCTCTGAGGAGGGATGTGAGGGTCTGGCTGGGAGCCTGCTGGGCCTGCTGACCTTCCTGCCTTCTCTGAGCCCCCTGTGTGCCCACAGGAGGGGATTGTGCCACGTTGCTGAAGAACATGGGTCCACTGCCTGTTGACATGGCAAAGATGTACTTTGCCGAGACCGTCCTCGCGCTGGAGTATCTCCACAACTATGGCATCGTCCACCGGGACCTCAAACCTGACAAGTGAGGACATGGGTCAGGTCTGAGCAAGGGTGGGGTTGGGTTTCAATGGGCAAGGGAAAGCCAAGAAGATAGGGCAGAATGAGATAATGGATTTTGGTGCCCAAAGTCCTGGTTCTGTGCTGTTGACCCCAGAGGTCCTGGGGTGCAGCTGGTCATTCTCAGGTCTCCCCAGAATCAAACAGCAGCATTGTGGAGTGTCTGTCTTCTCCTGCAGTTTGCTCATCACCTCCATGGGCCACATAAAGCTGACAGACTTCGGTCTGTCAAAGATCGGCCTGATGAACATGACAACAAACCTCTATGAGGGACACATGGAGAAGGACACTCGGGAGTTCATGGACAAGCAGGTACAGGGTCCTGCTCCACTTGGCTGACCTGCCGTCACCGGGGTGGCCTTGGGACTTGTTGAAAAGGTCAATGCAGAGATGTCAGGCACTGCTTCCCACGCAGGTGTGTGGCACCCCGGAGTACATCGCCCCTGAAGTCATCCTCATCCAGGGCTATGGGAAGCCTGTGGACTGGTGGGCCATGGGCATCATCCTCTACGAGTTCCTGGTGGGCTGCGTCCCCTTCTTCGGAGACACCCCCGAGGAGCTCTTTGGCCAAGTCATCAGTGGTGAGTTTCAGTGGCAAGTTTGCTCCTTGGTTTGCTCTTCCCAGCAGCTGTGGCTTGTCCTTAACACATGGGGAGCTTCATTCCTTCATGACATGCTTGTGTGAACCACGAGGGGATTCCTCAAGATTTCCCACTTAGGGAATCTTTACCTGCTGGTAAAGATGCTTTACCTGCTGTGGTTCCTATGGGACTTTCCTGTTGCCCAGAAGTGTCCAAACCCTTCCAACCACTCCAAACTCCTTCTCCTTTTTCCTCACAGATGAAATTATGTGGCCAGAAGGGGATGAGGCTCTTCCTGCAGATGCCCAGGACCTGATCACACGGTTGCTGAGACAGTGTCCCCTTGAGCGCTTGGGCACTGGTACGTGTGGCAGCCCCCCTGTAGCACTCAGGGGGTGACCTGGCCCCCCAGTTCTGATCAAGCTTGGGTGGTGTTGAATCCAAAGTGTGTCCTGTCATGATAAGGGTGCTCAGAGGAGGTCTCCTGCTCAGGGTTCACCTCAGGAAGTCTGCACAGGGCTCCAGTACATCCTTCTTAAGCCATTTGCTCTGCATGGAGGAGAGATTGTGCCACTTGGAATGGGAGCAGGAGCATCCCGGGGATCCTGGCCTGTCCCCCTGATGTGGATTTCTCTGCCTGGCAGGAGGTGCACATGAGGTGAAGCACCACTCCTTCTTCCTCCATCTGGACTGGAATGGGCTGCTGCGGCAGAAGGCTGAGTTCATCCCCCAGCTGGAGTCAGAGGACGACACCAGCTACTTTGACAGTGAGGCCCAATCCATCCCCTTCCTTCCTCTGCCAATCCAGCTGCATTTTGGATGGTCCCATGGGAGATGAGAATCTCCTGGGTGAAGCTGGTCCCTTTACAACCAAAACCACAGAACAGATGGAATCCTCTTTCCGGGCTGCTCACCCTTACCAGCTTTCTCCCCCCAGAACTCCCCTGGGATTTGGGACTGGGCTTGGGCTGTCACCCCATGACTGTAGGTCCCACCTGGCAGGATGTAGGTCTTGCAGGCAGGGTGACAGCCCTGCCCACTCTGGCTCTTGCTTCCAGCTCGTTCTGAGAGATATCACCACTTGGATTCGGAAGATGAGGAAACTAACGATGAGGAATCATCGGTGGAGATTGGGCAGTTCTCCTCCTGCTCCCACCGCTTCAGCAAGGTGCTCCAGTCCATCCTCTGGCATCCAAAACACCTTGGCACTGCAGCCAGTGCGATTGTGCTGAGCGTCAGTGTTTTGGCTGACACTGGATCACCTGGATTCCCAGATTTCTGCTCCTTGCTGACAGCTCCTCTCCTCCTCAGGTGTACAGTAGCTCAGAATTCCTGGCAGTCAACTCCAACCTCAGCCTCTCATCCTCCGACCGGAGTCACAGCGATGAGAAAGAGGAACGATGGGACAGGCACTCAGGAGATGAGGACAAGAGCAGGCCAGCAGGCACTGAGCCCCGGTGCGTGGGGGTGGGGGGATGGTGTGGGCTGGTGCAGTCTTCTCCCGGTGCTGAGGGTTTGTGCCAACACTGAGGATTTTGTGCTGGGACCAAGGACTTGTGCTGATGCCTGGGGTTTGTGCTGCTGCCAAGAGTTTGTGCCGGGACTGAGAGTGTGCAGGGGAGTCAGTGGGAAGTATCCTGGGGTGCTGAGGATCTTGGTGCCATCCCCCTCACCCATCTTTGGTAGTCCTGAGCCCTTCTGCTCTTGCCATGCAGGCTCCGCTCCTGGACGTCCTGCAGCTCCACGCCATACACCTCCCGGCATGAGCGGAGCCACAGCCCCACTGTGCTGCCCAGCACCTTCAGCCTGGACACTATGCCCAAGTTTGCCTTCTCCTCGGAAGATGAGAGCCCCTGTATGACATCCACCAAGCTGGAGAGACCCAAGTTTGTGGTGGGAGATCCTGAGGTGGGAACCGGTGGTGCGGTGAAGCAGTCGGCATTATCAGGTGCATAGGCTGTGGGCATCGGTGTGGGATGCTCCAGGGCTAACCAGGGTTCTGCATGGCATGGAGTGGCTTTTCCACATCCCCAAACTCTCCCTCCTCCCCTCTGTGCAGCTGATCTTGCCAACCTCAACCGCATCCGCCTCCGGAGCAACAGCACCGGCACCAAAAACGCGACTCCCCGGAGCCTGGAGCCAAGTGGGGGCCGGCGGCTGAGCACCCAGAAGGATGTGCCGGAGAGGCAAAGAGCCTCGCTGGGCAGCCGTGTCCCCAAATCCGCTTCTGTCTCAGCCCTGTCCCTCATCATCACATCAGGTCCGTGTTCTCCCTGGTTTATCCCAGATGGTGGCTGTTGCATGATTTTCCTGGTCTGAGCTGGCTTCTCCCGCTTGCAGATGACTTCGGTGGTGGTGCCCTGATAAGCCCCATCTCCCCTCACTCCCTCTCATCCAACCCCTCTTCCCGTGACTCCTCCCCAAGCCGGGACTCATCCCTCGCCATCGCCAGCCTGCGGCCACCCATCATCATCCACAGCTCGGGGAAGAAGTACGGCTTCACCCTGCGGGCCATCCGCGTCTACATGGGCGACAGCGACATCTACACCGTGCATCACATGGTCTGGGTACGTGTGGGGAGGCACTGGTGGTGCCAGGCATGGCATTTCCCACTGGGAAAACCCCAAGAGGAAACTTGCTTCTCAATAAATCCTTATCTTTTGATGGCAGAGCGTAGAAGAGGGGAGCCCCGCGCAGGAGGCAGGTCTGAGAGCAGGAGATCTCATCACACATGTGAACGGAGAGTCCGTGTTGGGTTTGGTTCACCGGGATGTTGTGGAGCTGCTGCTCAAGGTGGGTGTCCAGAGCTGCTCTGCTCTCCTGGAACCGGGATATCAATTCAGCAGCTCCCTGGCATCGCCTCTGCTGGCTGGATCTGGTGGCAGGAGTTGGTGTGGATCCACTCCTGCAGTGATCTGTTTTCCATCCCTCAGAGCGGAAATAAAGTGGCCCTGCGCACCACAGCCCTGGAGAACACCTCCATCAAAATTGGCCCCGCAAGGAAAAACAGCTCCAAGACAAGGATGGCGCGGAGGAGTAAGAAGAGCAGGAAAAGGGATGGCCAGGACAGGTGGGTAGAACTGGGGTGGGATAAAATGGATAAAAATTTGTACCGTAACATTGGGATGATATGGATATGCCATACTGAGGTGTCCAGTGGGATCTGGTCCTGCCAGCTCTGGGTTGGATGCTCTGGATCTGCTGTACTGGGGTGTCCACAGGTTCTGGTCCTGCTGGCACCAGGTTGGAAGACTTGGAGCCACCAGCTTTAAGGAGAAGCCAAGATTATTCTTGTCCCCTGCAGTAGGAGAAAATCCCTCTTCAAGAAGATCTCCAAGCAGTCATCGGTCCTGCACACCAGCCGCAGCTTCTCCTCTGGCCTCCACCACTCGCTGTCCTCCAGTGAGAGCCTCCCCGAGTCCCCCACGCACAGCCTGTCCCCAGGTCCCACGACACCCTGCCGGAGCCCTGCTCCCGACCTGCCCTCAGGTACCCCAAACACAGCAAGGCGGAATGTTGGCGAGGGGCGGGGTAGGATGCCGTGTGTCCCTCAGGGATGCTGTGTGTCCCTCCATCCCTACAGTGATCTGTTTCTCTTTGTGTGGCAGACGCTGTGTCCCCGCAGAGCACCTCTCCCTCCTCCAGCACCCCAACATCGCCTGCCGGCCACGTGCGCCCCAGCTCCCTGCATGGGCTGGCCCCCAAACTGGGTGGGCAGCGCTACAAAGTGGGACGTCGCAAATCCACCAGTAGCATCCCCCCCTCACCCCTCGCCTGCACCCCGTCCTCCTCCCAGCGTCCGCCTTCCCCCCAGCGCTCCCCATCTCCACTCCCCGGGTATCCCAAAACCCCCCACTCCTTCCAGGGCAAGACCCTGTCACCCCCCACCATTGTCCGGCAGAGCTCCCGCCCCCGCAGTGCTGACTGCCCCCGCTCCCCCCTCCTCAAGCGCGTCCAGTCGGCCGAGAAGATTGTCACCATCCTGGCCGAGAAGAAAACCTGCGGTGGCCGCAAGCTGGGGCTGGAGATGTCTCCGATGGATGGGGAGGCCATCGGGGAGGGAGAAGCGCTGCCCTATCCAGGGGAGCACAGTTATCACCCCGCCAGCTCCCGGCTCGGGGAGAGGCACGACCGGGACCAGGAGATGGTGGTCATGCGGCGCCTGAACCTCTCTGAGCGCAGGGACTCCTTCAAGAAGCAAGAAGCAGTTCAAGAAGTGAGTTTTGACGAGCTGGAGACGGTGCCAGGAGGCGAAGACAGTGGGAAGAGTGAAGATGGGTCAGGCACAACTCTGCAGGGCGTCGGCACGGCTGGTGCAGAGACCCAACCGAAGCTGAAGCCCAGCCCGGTGCCGCAGATTGAGGTGCAGGGCTCTGAGAGCGACGAGCAGGAGCCGGCGGTGCCCGAGTGGGAATGCCAAGGCTCCTACCCCATCGGCAGTGCCAATCAGCTGGACGGCAGCATCCCTCTGCCGTGGTGGAATGGGTGTGAGCACCGGGATCATGGCTCCAAGCAGCACCGGAACTCTGGGGAGGGATCAATGGGCCAGTGGGAAGCACTGGCACGGGGCCAGGAGCTGCCAGGAGCTCATCTCCCGGCGCCCCGGGGTGGCACATGGAGCAGGGCCAAGCACACATGAGCCCCACGCTGGCACCAGGGTTGGTTCAGGCTCCCTGTGGCATCCCACCATGTCCCCTCGGACCCCATCATCCTCGTGGGATGGAAAACTCTGTCCCACGCAGCATATCCATGAGAGAAACATCCCTGCAGCCACTCTGGACGTTCTTGCTGGCTGGGCACTTCGCCTCCCTGGGAAGGCTTTTTGTACTCCCCGAGAGATGCTCATATTTTTATAGAGACGCAGGAGCTTTCCCGGCAGCGGCGTTTCCCCTGGCTGGGCCCCACCCTCTGTGTACAGAAAGGACTTGATGCAAATATTCCTTAATTTATTACTTTTTATAAGCTAAACAGGCAGTGCAGGGTTGTCACAGGGTCCAACCCAGCTCTGGGAGTCCCAGCCTTTTCCGTGTGTCTCCAGCTTCCAGATGGATGGCACACTGTTTTCTAACGTTGCGAAGACCCCACTCACTTTTCCCTACTTTCTAACTTTGGTTTTAGCTGGAAACACCCCAAATGTCCTAAGAAACACAAATTCTAACATTTAAAATTAAAACAAAACCCCAAACCTACAGCAACATCCCCCAAACGCTGGCGCTGTGAGCTGGGATGCAGAGGGGGAATTTTATTTGCATATGGATCATCAGATGATGAACATATGGGTCATTTTATAAGTGTATAGTGGATGTAAAGGGTTATTTATTTTTTTTGAGCCTTTTGGAGCCACCAGGCTCCAATGGCCCTTCCATGGGGAGAAAAAGGGAGACATTGACACAGAGTCAGCAACTGGATATGAATATTAATAAGATTTTTAGAGTCAGTTTTTGCTCTTTCTCTGCCCCCAAATCCTGTGGTGTTGGTCAGTGCATAGACACCCATAAAATCCCAACTTCTCCTTTTCTTTTTAAAACAAAACCACGCTAACCCAGTGAGCACCTGTAATTTGGGAATTTTACCCCCTTGTTCCCCCCTTGTTGCTCTATTCAACAAACTACAGCTCAGCCCAGCATTTCATCCCCATTTCTACCATTTTCTAGGATATAAATGTTTCCATTTGTTAATGCATGTTCCAGCTTTCCCCCCACCAGGCATCACCGTGGCCCTGGTGGGTTTTTGGGCCATGTGTTGGAGTTATTTTGTGCACGTGTGGTTTGTGCCAGGCTCCATATCCCGCTTCTCATGTTAAACCCCCCAAAAATGAGCCGCCAGAGCTGCTCTGTGTTTCCTTTGCTTCTTTCCTCCACTGTCTGTGTGAAGGTCTCGGGAAGGCAGCGGGGTTTTGGGGACACACCAGTCATCCCCTGCCAATGGGAAGGGGGGTTTGGCTGTGCACCAGATACAGTGGGAAAAGGAATTTTTAATGGAAAATGTCTCAAAAGCCAAGGGGAACTGTGTCTTCCTGCCCAGTGCCCGGCTCTGTTCGTACCTTCGGGAAGTTTTATGTTGGATTAAAATTGTCCTTTGCGCTGAGTGTGGTGTCCAGAGCCAGGGTTGGGATGGGCACTGCTGGCACTGGAGTGTGGCTGGGCAGGGAGTGCCTGTTCCAGAGGGTGGTGGCACGGGGTGAATGGGGCTGGGGGTGGTCAGAGCTGCCCCAGGACGGGCCAGAGGGCTGGGATATGGCTGTGCCACTGGCACCGGCACGGCTGGCACCCGGCCTGGCTCCAGCGCTGGGCTCTGGCTGTGGGTGCCCAGTGCAGTGACTGATGCAGTGGCCAGTCCCCCACGCTGTGCTGGTGCTCAGTGCAGTGCCCTGTGTCTGCCTGTGTCCTCCATGCTGTGCCCCATGCCCGGGGCAGTGTCCCAGATCCCGGGTGCAGTGCCCGGTGCCCCATGCTTGGCGCCAAGCCCCGTTCCCAGGACTGTGCCCTGTGCCCGGTGCCCCACGCCCGGGTCCGTATCCCATGCTCGGTGCCCAGAGAAGTCCCGGTGCTTTGTGCTGTGCCCCATTCCCATTGTAATCCCAGTGCCCAGCACAATCCCGGTGCCATGCCCCATGCCCAGTGCCCGGTGTTTTGCCTCATGCCCAGTACAGTCCCTGTGCCATCCCGGTGCAGTTCCAGTGCTACCCCGGTGGTATCCCAGTCCAATCCTGGTGTAATCCCGAGGCTATCCCAGTCCAATCCTGATGTTATCCCCGTGCTATCCTGGTGCAATCCCGGTATAATCCTGATGGCTATGCCAGTGCTATCCCAGTCCAATGCCAGTCCAATACCGGTTCTATCCCAGTGCCCTGTGCAATCTTGATGCCCGGTGCTATCCCGGTGCTATCTCCGTTCTATCCCGGTGTTATCCGGTTCTATCCCGGTTTTATCCCCGTCCAATCCCGGGTCTATCCCGGTGCGGTGCCCTCCCCGCTCTCCCGTTCCGCCGCCAGGGGGCGCCGCCGCGCTCTTCCGTCTTGCCTCTTCATCTCTTTCCGGAGCGGCGCGTGCGCGGGGCGGGGCCCCGGCGGCGGCCGAGCGGCGGGAGGGGCGGGGCCTCATCTTCGGGCCGTTCCGTCCTTGCTCGGCTGTTTCCGGGGCGGGTTCGGGCCGTTCCGGCGGCGCTTGGGCCTGTCCCAGGCTGGGCCGGGCCGAAGGTGGTGGAGCGGGGCTGGAGCCTGGCGGCGGCGGCGGCGGAGAGGTGGGACGGGACCGGGGGATCGGGACAGGGGAGATCGGGGTGAGGGGCCGGAATCGGAACCAGGGCCGGCGCCTGGACCCCCTCAGCGTGAGGCGCCCCCGGCGCCTGGCGGGGACCCCCTGGGTGGGCCCCGTGCCCGGGCTCCGTCCGTGCTGGGGCGTCCTCGGGGATGTGCCCAGACATACGGGAGGTGCCAACGCGGCGTGTCCCACTGCCAGGGCAGAGACACCCCCGGGCCGAGACATCCCTGAGCCTGTCCCTGCCCCCTCCCCACTCCAGGACTGTGCCCCCCCCGGTCCCCTCGGGCTGTCCCTGTCCCCTCCCCGTGTAGGGGCTCTGCCCCCACTGATCCCCCAGGCTGTCCCTGTCCCCTCTCCGTGAAGGGGCTGTGCCCCCCCCCAGTTTCCCCGGGCTGTCTCCATTCCGGCAGTGCCATCACGGGTTCCCCTGTGCCATTCCCTCCGCAGTGGTGCCAGTTTAGGGATCCCCCTCAGCAGGGTACATTTCACCCCTTTCTGGGGGTCCTGGGCACCCTTTTGGGGTGGCAGAGCCAGCGAAGAGCAGCCTGTGGGGGTCCCACCACTGTTCCCCCCATGCCGGGGGGCAGTTCAGCACCAGCAGACCCCGGGCTAGGGCTGATGCCCCTGTCTGGCTGGATGTGCCAGAGTTCAGCCTTGGGGGTGGCTTTCCTCTCTCTTGACACAATTGCCCACAAACCCTGGCTCTGGGGTGAGCCATTGCAGGGAGGTCTGTCACTGCATTTCTTCTCCTTCTGCTGGTGTTTCTCAGCCCCTTGAGGAGAATGATTCCCGTGGTCACGCACCTCCCAGACTGTGCTCAATGGGGAATAAAAACAAGGGTGAAACCTACCTAAAATGGGATCTGCAGGAGCTGGAGTGGCCCCAGCGTTGCCTTTTGGTGGAGCCACAGCCTCCTCTCCTCCCATTAATGCGCAGCTTTGATTTCCCAAGCAACTCTTGGAGCCACTGGGGAACTGGCCCTGTGACTTTCTCTGTGAGAGCAAGGAATGGAGACAGCTGAGTAAATATAGCCTAAATCACTGCTTTCCTGGCCATTCCCCCGCCCTGCCAAGAGCTGGTGTGTCCCCGAGGCTGGATTGGCCTCTGCTCTAGTCATCCACCATGTGGGAAAGTCCAAGGCATGGTTTGGTTTCTTTGGTGACTCCCTTTGACGTGGGCAGATCGTGCTTCCATTTGCCCGTGCAATTCGTGGTGTGGATTCATTCCTCCTAAACTTGGGCCACTGCCCCAAAACCCTCCGTTTCTGACTCAGTGGAGCAAGGATTTAGGCACACAGGAAAATCCTTTTCTGCTCACAGTTGGGTCTTGCTGGACAAAAGCTCTGGGTTTGGAAGGGAAAGCGCTGGAAATTCATTGGAATGTGGCGAGGAGCACAGTGGTTTGTCGGAGCCAGTTTGGAGCGGTGTCAGAGTGCCGGGTGCTGGGGTGTGTTTACAATGAAAAAGGAGTATTTATAATATTGAGGGCTCTTTTAATTCCTCTGGGAATCTCTGGAGCTGTGGCTCAGAGCTGGAGCAGCTGAGTAGTGGAAGATAAAAGCAAACAGAGGAAGGGGATGGTGGGTTTCTCAAGCTGAAAGGTCTTACCTCTCTCACCAACACCGACATAGTGCTGGTCTGCTAATGTGGGTGCTTCTTACAGCTTGATTACTTCATGTGATTGCTGAGCTGTGCAGGGCTGCTAATAAATCATATAAATTCCAAATACCCCGGGGAATGTGATTTTAAGCAGATAAGTTAGCGAGAACAATTGATTTTTTTTTTCATGTACTCAGGTTTTTTTTTAGAACTGTAATTTTTGAGGGAAGGAGCCAAAATACAGCTGCTGGGTTTATGTATCCCTAAACTCAGCTCCATGAATGCTCTGAAAATGGAATTAAGTGTGTTCTTGCTGCTTGGGAGATGGGATAATGGCAGCCTGGAGTGAGGTGGTGGGGCTGGTGTAGGGCGCTGGGTCCTTCTCTGCTCGCTGCTGGCACGTAGAAGTCTCTGTCAAATAAAAATCTCGTGCAGGGAGGAGGAGAAAGTTTCTGAGGTGGTTAAGAGAGGATGAGCTTCAGCTGAAGCAAAAAAGTTGGATGGCAGAAGCCTCTGGACAGTCTGAGAAGTTTTGGAGTAGGTGTGCACAATACCTGAGGTGCTTCAGCCTTTGAGGAGGTCAATGGGACCTCTAAGTGTCTTCCAAAAGTGAGAAAGGTATCAGTCTTCCCAAGGCAGGGATTTATCCAGCTCTTCAGATCCCTACTAACCATGACATTGACCTTTTCTGTGAAATGTTCCAGATACTCCTTCACTTCCTTGGGCTTTGGTGAACAAAGCAAAATACTTAATGAAACTCAAGCGTGAGCAGTAAATGCTGTGTCCCTGGGAAAGGGCAGCTTGTGGCCATGGGCTATGTAAATCAGGAGGATATGATGCAGCAGCAGATGTCACGATAGCAGGCAATTCCCCGTCCATTTTTAACTTTGCATTGTCCTATTTCTCTAGTTATTAAATGAAAAGTTTGTTCTTATTGTCTGCGACATGCAGTTCAAAACCTGATTTGCTGTTTGTTTTGCTCGCTGAGGATCTGATGTAACTTGGAGAGGTTTTGGGCTGTGTAGATTGGTGTAGACATATTCTTCTTTTAAATATTTTTAGGAGGGAAAGCAATGCTCAGTCTCACTTCAAGTCAAGCTGCACTTTGAGTTGTGTTTGGAACTGGGTGAAAAAGCACAGGAACCACACTTAAAATGTTAAGATGCTTTTATTTATGCGCTGGGCACACACAAAAAGAGTTGTAATGTGTTTTTTGTTTCAAACCGATGCATTAAACAAAGACAGAATTGACAGCAGTTAATGAATCGGGGGATTGTTTCTGGGCGCTGAGATAGATCTACCAAAGGTATTTAGCTGTCTGATGCATGGGATTTGCAGAGCAGCCTTAAGCAAGTGCCTGCCAGCACAGACACATGAGGTTCTTCTCCGAGAGCGGAGCAAACCTGGAGCTGGGCCCAGCTGAAATCTTTTGGCAGGCTGCTCCCTCTCCCCTGCTCGGAGGTGTGCTTCCAGCCGACAGGCTCGTGCGTGTCCCGGGCTCTCGGCCCTGCCTTCCCTGCAAAGAGTTGTTCCAGGGCTTTGGGAAGCGTGTTCCCTGTCCACAGAGACGCGCAGATTCGGTCAGCTGTGCTCTGAGGGTGCAGAGCTTTCCTGACCCTTTGCTTGGCCAAGGAAGCCACTGGCTGGGTCTGTGGCAGGACAGAGGACAACTGTTCACCCTGGAGAGGATGGTACCAGGTTAATCATGTGGATTTGGATTTCCCAGGGGGCTCCTCATAGAGCACTCGATGCCCACGTGGGCTGAGCATGGGGAAGGCAGGTGAGACCTGCCAGGACCAGCCTGGAATTCTCTGAATTGTTTCATGTACCCGGTAACGTGCTGGGCCGAGGAGAGCAGGGTGGCACAGAGCTACCTCTGCTTTTCCACCCCAGGGAACAAGGCTGTGGAAGGAGTTGGTTGGAAGAAGCTGTGGGACCTGCTCTTTGGAGACACTTGGTGCTCCCGAGTCACTCTCCTCTTCCCATCCCTCCACGCAGATCTGCTTTTAAAAGCTACTGAACGAGTTTGCCAGGGCTGAGTGTTCTGTCCTTCCAGCCTCTTCGGCTGCAACAGCTTGTTGGAGGCGCCGGGAGTCGGGGCTGGGATCTGCGAGCAGGAGCTGGGGGGGTGCCTGTGGGGGAGCATCGACTCAGCTGGATTTGGGCTCTGCTGCCTCTGGATGCCTTCTGGGGTCTGTCCTCTCTGGGAGGAGTGGGAGCTGCCAGCACCGTTCCCACTCAGGCCCTTGGCACTCAGACGGTGCCCGCGGCACTGCGACTCCCCAACAGGCAGCGTTCAGAGGGGCAGCCAGTGAGCTTGGCCATAAATCTCTCTTTATGCTCTGGATTATGAAGTAATATTTTCCTGGCTGGGGCTTGGTTGGATTGGGGAAATGCAGACTCTGCTGCAGCTGAATCCCAGCATGGTGGCAGCTCTCATGGCATCCATGCTGGGATCTGCTGCTTCCCCTAGGAACATGAGGGACCTCCCCAGGAGTTCTCCATGAAACTTGCAGCCTGGTATTGCTCCTGGAGCTCTGGAGAAGCTCTCCAGCAACTTGGATCAGGCTTAATCCTGTTTCCCACCCGCCTCTGGCCACAAGTGCCTCACCTCCCTGCAGGCAGTGCCTGTTCATTCATGGCAAAGACAGCCTGGCTGGGACTCCTGCCCGAGCTCAGGCAGGCGGTGCAGGCTCTGGCTGCTGCACAGGTTTCCTGTGCCATGGCCTTTTTGTGCCTTTTGTCCTTGTCAAGGGAAGGAGCCCTCAGCCTGGTGCCAGGCTGGAGAGCCTGGCTGTGGAGAGGTGGAAGCTGGCTCCTCTCAGGGGACTTACCCTGATCTTCAGACTTTGTGAAGGGGTTGGTGGCACGTGCAGGTGTGTTCGCACGTGCGGGGTGACACCACACACAGCAGGGAAAAAGACTTTGTTGCTGATATGAACTGTAACTTGCTGCTGGCCTGGAAGGGTTATTTTGAAATCTTGCAGATCACCACTCTTGGTGCCTCTCAGCAGAGTCCAACCCGCGGTCAGAGCAGCCTTGGCTTCGTGCCGTGCTTGGTTGTGCACTGACCCTGCTGGGAAGGGTGTCCTGGCTCCCTTTGCCTCCTCCCCTCCCTCTCTGCTCAGGCTCCCGCAGCCCTGAGAATAGCCCTTCTTCTCGCTAATAGTTTTCAGATGAGACTCAAGAGTTTTGAGCTGGGTTTGGTGGTTTCTGGGCCAAAGCAGCTTCAAGCTGTTAGTAGGACCTGCAGCGTTTCAGAAGGCCTAGGTTGTCCCTGGGAAGGCTGGTTTCTGGCTGTCCTGGTGCCTTGCAGGTCTGGAATGCTGGGATTTGCCTGGGGTAGGTGGAAAACTGGCCTGTGCAGCTGGGAAGGGATGGGAAAAGAGGACGTGCCTGGCTGATGGGAATGCCCCAGCTCGTACATCTCTTCAACATTTTATAACCCAGGTTTATTCTTTTTGGTGGATTTCTGGGCATGGCAGGCAGCGTATTCAATTTCTCTCTGAATAGCTGAAAGGCAGTTAGGAACTCTGAGTAGACTTGAAGGCATCTAAAGATTATTTTAACTCCTCTTGCCTCTATCCCTGCAAAAGGAACCCGTGCCTGCACTTGATACTGTTGGTGCTTTTGAAAAGTTCAAAAATTGACTTTTAGCTCAGAGCAAAGCTTTGAAGTGCTGCTCTGTGGGAATGGCAGCACATCTCAAAAGCCTTTCGCTGAAAGCTTGGTTAACCTACATTTGTGGGCAGCTCCCTTCAGAAGATGCCTTTGTGGGGGATTGCCTGGTGAGATATAAAGGTGAACTGTGAAATTCAATGGATTTTACAAGGAAAGGTTAAATCTGTTTGTTCTGCTCCTATTCAGGGCCTGCAGCTGGTGGGTGCAGGGTCATTCTTTTCTGTATGCCAAAGTTATCCTGCATAAAGGCTGTTTTGTCTCACTCGTTGTCTCCTTGTTTGCATAAGTGCTTCGAGGAGGGTAAGCTGAAGAAGCAGGAGTGAACCTCTTTAAGATGCAGAGCTGGTGCCTGGCTGTAGCAGAGAGGAGGTGACATTCCTGCCTGCAGCCACTGGCTCCTCACTTGCTTTTGGGAGTGGAAATCGGGCTTAGCATGTCCTGGTTGGATTCAGGGCTCAGCATTAACTGGTAGGTAGGAGAGAAACGAGTCCTCACCTCTCAGGTGAACCCCTAGTTTGAATGTTGGCGTATCAGGAGGGTGTGGGGTGCCTGGCTGTGCAGTGACAAGTCTTCTTCTCTTTGCAGGCACTGGGAAGGGGGACGTAGCACAACACACTGTTCTGGGCTGGAAGCCCCCCAGACTCCAAGAAACCTGCTTGTTTTTTGGTGAAACGGACCCTGACCTTGGGTTTCCTTGCTGCATGCCCTCTCACCAGTGCTGGATTATGTTTGTCTCCTTCTCCCTTTGCTCCATAATTTGGCTGAATCGTGGTTTCAAGCTCAGGAAAAGGGGCTGCACCTAAAGGGCTCCAGGGCACTCGGACCAGGCTCCTGGGGTTCTCCTCTGGGTTTACGCAGAGACATTTGGAGAGCTGATGGGGGAGAGCTGTGTCTGAGGACCCTCCTCTTCTGCCTGGAACGTGCTGTCTGACTGTTCAGAGCCCTTCTTACCACCCCCCTCCCCACCAGGCAGAGAGGATGGGCAGCACCGACGGCTTCCAGTACCGTGCGCTCTACCCCTACCGTAAGGAGCGCGAGGAGGACATTGACCTGCTGCCCGGGGACATCCTGGTTGTCAGCAAGGGGGCCCTGCAGTCCCTGGGCTTCAAAGATGGGGATGAGCAGACCCCCAACCAGATTGGGTGGATCCTGGGTGTCAACGAGCGGACCAAGCAGAAGGGGGACTTCCCTGGAACCTACGTGGAGTACGTGGGGCCAGTGAAGATCTCAGTCCCTTCTCACCGGCCCCGAGTGCAGAGACCACTGCCTGCCACACCGGGGGCCAGCGGCTGCCGGCTGCCCGAGGCTCTGGAGCAAGGTAAGCCCTGCTGTGTGCTGTGTTGGCTCCAGGACAACTCCACTCCTGGTGTGTGACAGAGAAGAGTGTGTGAATTGTTTTGAAGGACAACGGTGAAGCCCTTGGCTCAGCAGCTGCACAGTTGAGTTGCCTGGGGGTTGTGGGCTCAGGCTCAGTCCTAGCCCAGAGAAAAGCATGTTGTTCCTCCTCAATTTGCTCAGCAGAGCTTTTTGGAGCAAGCCTCACCCCGCTCGTACCTCTGCAAAATCCTTCTCCCTCTCTGTCCTGCAACTGCCCAGGATCCCTGTGGCCCTTGGTCCCTGCTCCACTCAGTTCTGCCCTGCTCCCTCCCTTCAGGATAAGCCCTGACCTCTCCCAGCCACCAGCTCCTCGCCTCTGCAGCGCCTGGGGCAGTGCTCCCTGCCAAGAGCTGCTGAGCCCTGCTGAGAGACACAATTACTTGTCTCTGGGCAAAAGGAGAAAAGTCAGGGTCTAAAAGAGCACTTCTGAGAACTGGAGCTAATTGCTTGTCTGCCTGGCAGCCAGCCCTCCCTGTGGGTCGCAGGGCCCTCTCTGGGGCTGGGCAGCCATCCTGGGACTGGGCATGGGCTGTCCTGCACCTGCAGCTGCCTCCCAGCTGGTACTGGGCTTGGCATGGATCTGGTCTGGGAGAGCCAAGGTGCCTCAGCTCTGCCTGTGGAGCTGTGGCAGCTGCCTGCTCTTTGCCTGTGTTTTTTTTCATCTCAGGCACATAAACCCCATGGCAGGGGCTCAGCAGCCCCTAGGTTTCCCCCATCTACTCTGTCCTTGTGAGACTCCACCTGGATTACTCCATCCACGTCTGGGGTCCTCAGCACAAGAGAGATGTGGCCCTGTTAGAGTCCAGAGGAGGCCATGAAGATGCTCCAAGGTCTGGAGCACCTCTGCCATGGAGACAGGCTGGGAGAGCTGGAGGTGTTCTGCCTGAAGAAGAGAAGGCTCTGGAGAAACCTTTTGGCCTTCCAGTACTTAAAGGGATAAAAGAGGAAGAGAAACTTCTTGTACAGGCACATGCTGATAGGACAAGGGGGAGGTTTTATATTATAAGAGGAGAGATTTAGATTAGAAGTTAGTAAGAACTTCTTGACTCTCAGGGTGGCACAGGTTGTCCACAGAAGCTGTGGCTGCCCCACCCCTGGAAGTGTCCAAGCTCAGGTTGGATGGGGCTTGGAACAACCTGGGATAGGGGAAGGTGTCCCTGCCCATGGCAGGGGGTGAACAAGATGGGCTTTAAGGTCCCTTCCAAGTGAGGAGTGACAGCCACACTTTGCCTTCCCATGGCTTGCAGAAGACCTTGTGCAGGTGCACAGAGGAGGACTGGGGGGCAACAGCAGGAGCTGCTGGGTGTCAGATCATGTTCCTCGCTGACAGTCCTGCATCCCCCCTGTCCCTCTTTGCCTGGGAGTCACAACTATCCATCACATGCTTCTAGCTGTGTGAAACACCTCTGGAGTGTTACAAAACCAGGGTGGTGGGGCTGGTGCAACTCCCTGCAGCTGCCTCCCTTGCTCCTGCTGCTGGAGCCAGAGGGGCGGCCCCTGGAAACATCTCCGGAGGGTGGGAATGGTGCTGGGCCATGTGAGCATTTGGGTTGGCAGGGAGAGCCCTGACCTGAGTCATCCCGCTCACAACCTGCCTTTCCAAGAAAGCAGCTCCTCTTGGGAGCCTGGGATAGGCTCTGTGCTGGATGTGCCGGTCATGCCTGTGTCCAGCCCTGCACTCCCTCGGGGGCTGTATTCCTGTCACTGTCGGCTCTCTCCTCTTCTCCGGCAGGGCTCAGTGAATGTGTATATGGGTGGTCAGAGCTGCTGGTGTGATCTCTGGGATGTGGAACAAGATATGTTCCAAAACTCCTGACACGTAGAAAAGATGCAGTTGGAAAGAAAAATAAAAGCCAGCCTGTTTGGGGGGTGGGAGGGGTACCCTGGTACCCCACATGAGGGGGGTGCCAGCCCTGTTCCTGTCCCCTGTGGGTGCATCCCCATAGCCAACCTCCTCTGCGCACAGCCAGGGCCTGCAGGGTGGCAGTTCAGACACCCAGGACCATGTTACACTCAGCCTGTGTGTTCGATCCCCATATGGGCTCTTCACTTAAGAGCTGGACTCTTCAATCCTCCTGGGTCCATTCCAACTCAGAATAGTCTGTATTTCTGTATTCAGTGTTCTGCTGGGGAGACACATTTTTGCAATGGAGAAACTGCATTTGAGCCAAGCCTGTGTTGTTTCTTCACAGGCTGCACTTTGGGAGGTGCAGAGCTGTCTCCTGGCTGCTGCATGGAACTCATGCCATGCTTCCCGGGTCCTGCCCCGGCTGGCCGGGCTCCCTGAGCCCCTCAGTGTCACTGGAGGAGCAGGGCCAGCAGCACACTCTGTCACGCAGCCCCCAGAAGCTGGGCTGGCCCTGCTGCACAGCGAGACCCAGCGCGTTGTGCCAGTGGATTTACGAGCTGCTGGTGTTTGCCTTCCGCAGAGAACACAGGCGGAAAATGCGGCTCGGAAATATTTCCGCAGCTGCCCGGACCGTGCTGGGAGCAGTGCTGAGAGCAGCCTTGTTCATGGCGGCCCAGCCCAGAGGCCCGGCAGACTCAGGAGTCGCTGCTGGCTCCGGTGCAGGCTGCCTGGTGAAAAAAGGACAAGCTGCTGCCTGCTGAAGCAGCACATTCCCGGCCAGGCCACGTGGGCAGCGCCAGTATTTACTCTCCCTTCAGCCCTTCCCAAGGGTCAGGCTGGGAGCTGCCAGCCTAGCAGCTTGCCTACTGCTTCCCCATCCCGACCAACACCACACTGGGCCCCTTCCTGTGCCCAGGGCCTTGTTCTGGTGAGAGATTGCTCCCCCTCCCCATCCCATGTGCTTCCCTTTCCATGGGTGCTCTGTCTCCCCATGAGGCTGTGGGTGCAGGAGGCTCAGCCGGGTGTGGAGTCTCAGCTTGCTGCGCCTCGTGGTGAGACCACACCAGGCGAGTTCGGGTCAGATCCATGACAACGGAGCTGTTTCGCAACCTTTTGGCTCTGCCTCTGCAGAGTGGAGTGTGCTGGGTGTCCTCACCCACCGTGGGCTGCCCAAGGTCTGCCTGGTGATGTGGACCAACCTGGAGGAGCCTCCTGCACCGGCTGGTGCTCAGTTGGAAGCAGGATGGAGCTTGGCACTGCTCATCCCTCGGCAAACCTCCTGCTGGCAGCAGCCTGGTCAGGCCTGTGTGCTCCTGCCCCAGCATGCACATGGGGAGGGGGTGCCTGGAGCCAGAATCTTGAGATCTGCTGGAAGTGGCAGTGAAATATCACCTGCCAAGGGGCTGCAGGTACCCCGGGAATGGGGGCACTCTGGTCCCGTGCCGCAGGCTGGCTGGCTGTACCCTGTAGCAGCCTGCAGGAGGCTGTGGGCTCACAGGGAGGGGGAGGCACAGGGCCGGTTTCCATGTTAATCGAGCAATCAAGAGCAGGAATTTGCTGACATAGCGTTCTGTCTGAATCGCTGGATTAATCACAGCTCACCATGGCAAGTGAGCTCCCTGGGCCTGCTCCTCTGCCAGCCCTGCACAGCCCCTGTGCTGGGCAGGGACCCAGCCCAGCCTGAGCTCCAGGAGCCTTCGTAACCCTTGCGCTGCCTGCCTAGGGGCTGGGGGTCCCCAGGGAGATGGGCTCCAAGCCTCTGCAGGGAGCAGTAGGATCTCCTGTGCATGCACACCCAGTCAAGGGGCTGGAGCAAGGCTGGACTCAACAAGTGCTGTGCTGGTTTCTGGGCCAGCTTACAAGTACCTTGCAGCCTCTGTGCCGCATTTGCTTGAGCCACAGCTTTCGTTGCTCCTGTTGGAGGCTGTGTTGGTTGTGCCCTGCTCTGTTGCTGGTGGCTGAGCTGGCAGTGAGCCCTTCCCTCCCTCGCTCTCCCACAGGGTCTCCTCTCCTGGACTTGCAGGAGCAGTTCAGCCCTCCCGAGATTGCTCCTCCACTCCTGGTGAAGCTGGTGGAAGCTATTGAGAAGAAAGGTAAGGGGTAATGCTGAGCACTGGGGAGGCTGATAGTTCCCAAAATCCCGCAGTGAGGGCAGAGGGGGAGACTGATATATCCCAAAATCCCACAGTGAGGGCAGAGGGGGAGGCTGAGCTCCATGGGACACACAGGACACAGCTGGACACGCTCTTCCCTGCATTGATCCGCTGTTCCCCAGTGCATGGCTTCACCCCACTGTGCCATCCTGCACAGAGGCCCGGGGTGAGGGTGCTGGGTCTGAGCACCTACATGCCCTGGATGGGTGTCGGGGTTTGGGAAGTGCTTCCAGGCTGGATCTGTGCCAGAAAGGGGAAGAAAGGTGGAGAAAGGGGGCTACTGGACTGGGTGTCCTGGGGGCCAAGGGGGCTGCAGGGGGTTGGCTTGGACACCATCCAGGCGTGGTTGGCTGTGCCCAGCTGGCACTGGGAGCTGACAGCAATGTCCCCCCTCCAGGGTTAGACAGCGAGATGTTGTACAGGACATCTGGCTCCGAACTGAGGCAGGCGCTGAGAACCGGTAAGAACCAGCTCTGCGTGGTGGAGGCGAATCGGCTCAGATGGAGGAGATTAGTGGATGTGACAGCGCCAGCAGTAATGCAATCCAAGCCAGGCTGCTTGTCCCCAGCAGTTCCTGACTCCCGGCACGCTGCCTGTGGGGCTGGGCTGTCCCCGTCCCAACACGTCCCTGCCTCGTGTGGAAGGGATGGGAGAGGGGGGATTCCTGACATCCTCTGTGGGCTGGAGCAAAGGGATGTGGTGCTGGCTTGGAGATTCAAAGGCAAACAAGTGAATGCCCGTGCTTGCCTCCTGCTCTCTTTGGGTGCTCTGCTGATGGGCTGGCAGAGGCTTCTCTGGCTCTGTCACATCACTAATAACCAGGGGTGGATCTTTCGTAGCGTGGTGGCTCTGTGGTGCCAGAGCTGATGTCTTTGCTGGGGAGCCTTCAGAGCTATCTGCCTCTTGGCTTGGGCCTCATCAGGCACCACACTGGCATACCCCCTTCCACAGACATTTTTGCAAACCCCAAGCACACAGTGCTGTCAGCCTGGCTGTGCTGCTCTTGAACAGGCTTTATGTACTTCCCAAAATCCTGTGCCCTTTGTTCAAGAGAGAAGTTTTCCCCATTTGATTCAGTGTGCAGCTGCTCAGTCTGTGCTTGGCTCTGCCAGCACTGGGGAGCAAAATTCTCACCCAAGCCTTGCATGCCCAGGATTCTTGTGGCAAGATTCCTGTGTGGGCACCCAAAATGACCTCTGCCCTTTCGCAAGGGGAACTGCTGGGGTTCCCAGAGCCAGCTTGTTTCTGGGGTGTATGGGGAACATCCAGGAATCCTCTGTCACATGGGCTGCCCGAGGGCTGCCTGAGCTCCCTCGTGGTGCTGTGTCCCGTGATAGCTGGCTTGGAGGTGTGGGATGGTCTCAGGATGGGCGCTGACAGCACTGGAGCTGCTGGCGGGGTGCCCAGTGCTGCGCCCACCACCCATGGAAAATCTGTACCCTGGCAGATTGGACACTGGGTGACCTGGAGCCCTTGGATGTGCACTCCCTGGGCGAGGCACTGCGGGGTTACCTGCAGGACCTGCCCTCCCCCATAGTGCCTGTGTCCGTGCACGGAGACATCCTTCGCATCCTGCAGGGTAAGGGCCTCCCTGTCTGCCTTGGGAATGGGATGGATGCATTTGGGGTATTAAAATAAGCCCTGTCCCTATGGGGCCTGGCACATGGCCTTCACTGCTGACAGTGCTCCCACGCTGTGACGCGTCGGAGCGCAGAGAGCAGTGCTGGCTGTCCCAGATCTTCCATCATGTCTTGTTCTCTCCCCAGAGATCCCCCAGCCGGAGAATTGCCGGAAGCAGCTGCTGCTGGCCCTGGAGTCGCCTGCGGTCCCGCTCCAGAACACGCTCACCCTGCAGTTCCTGCTCCGGCATCTGGGGAAGGTGTCGCAGCAGGCCGAGAGCAACAGCCTCCACCCTCGGGCCCTGGGAGAGATCTTCGGCCCCCTGCTCCTGCGGTTGCCTGGCGCCAGGTACGTGAGGCCCTTGGTTCCAGCAGTGTTTCCAGCACTGGCCACTGCCTGCCAGGACGAGGAGTCCAGCCTGGAACAGCAGGTCTGCCCGCAGCCCCTGCCTCTGTGGGATTAAACTGCTGGCAGCATACAGGGGTGGGACTCAAAGCTGGGACAGAGCCCTTGCTTCTGTGTCAGCCTGGGATCTGGCAGCTGGGATGAACCAGCTGACCCCAGCTGCCCCTTTGCCCAGGGCTCATGGGAGCAGTGCCACTGCTGTTCTCCCCCACAACTGCTGTTCTTAACTTGCCTGCTCTCTCCCTGCAGCCCAGAGCTGGGCCCTGACTTCTCCGTGCTGTTTTTGGAGACACTTCTGCAGACAAAGGAGCTGGAGCCAGAACAGTTGCCTCCAGGTACTGAGATGCCCCTTCCTTGGGGCCCAAGGCACTGGTGTTTGTGCTCTGTGGGTGTTGAGTCTCTGCCCCCATGAACGGGTTGCTGAGGGTGTTTCAGTAGCCCAGCTGTGCCTGGAGGCTGGCCCAACGTGTAGATGTACCTGGAGTAGCTCCTGGTAGCATGGTGGCCAAGGGGGCTTTCCAGGCCAGTCACTACAGGGAGGGGGACTGAGTTCTCCAAGGGATTACTTGTGGGGAGCTGGGATTTGGGCTCACCCAGTTTCAGCCCTTCTTCTCTTGCAGCCTTGCCTCCCAAACCACCGAAGCCAAAGCCTAGCGCAGCCAGCCTGGCCAACGGGAACAGCGCGCCATTGCAGGACGCTGAGTGGTACTGGGGGGACATTTCTAGGTAAGGGGGTGGCTGGCAGCTCATGCCCGGGGTGCCCTGTCCATCAAGGCATTTAGGGGAGCCTGTTACAGGCCGTGACAATCCTGTTCCTTGCAGAGAGGAGGTGAACGAGAAGCTACGGGACACACCGGATGGGACCTTCTTGGTGCGTGATGCTTCCAGCAAGATCCAGGGGGAATACACACTCACCCTCAGGTAGGGCACTGGGATCCCCTGGGAACCTCTGCCACTCTGGGGTGCAGCTGTGGGTATGAGTCCCTGTGCTTCCAGCTGCCAGGATGCCAAGAGCATCTCTGTAGGGTGCTGAGGTGCTGGTAAGTGCCCTGCCCTCCTCTCCCCTCCCCACTACAGGAAGGGAGGCAATAACAAGCTGATCAAGATCTTCCACCGGGAAGGGAAGTATGGCTTCTCCGAGCCCTTGACTTTCGGCTCTGTGGTGGAGCTCATCACCCACTACCGGCACGAGTCTCTCGCCCAGTACAATGCCAAGCTGGACACCAGGCTGCTCTACCCCATCTCCAAGTACCAGCAGGTGAGCCCTGGACCTCAGGTGCACGATGGCCAATACAACCTGAACCAGCAGCACTTGCTCCTCCATCCCTGCTCCTTTGGGAGCTGACAATGTCCCACTCCTTCTCCCATGCTGGGATGTTGCGTTGTGGGGTGACAGACGTGTGGGGCTGGTGGGGTTTCATGGGACCAGCTGGAGCAGGTCCTGACTGAGGCTGTGCCTATGGCAGGACCAGCTGGTGAAGGAGGACAGTGTGGAAGCTGTTGGGGAGCAGCTGAAGGTGTATCACCAGCAGTACCAGGACAAGAGCTGGGAGTATGACCTGCTGTATGAGGAGTACACACGCACTTCACAGGTACGTGGGCACTGCCTTCCCCAGGGGCTGCCTGACACCCCCTGAGTGCTGGCAGCTACCATGCTGTGCAGAGGGGAGGGCAGAGATCGGGCACCTGCTGCCCCGTTTGTGTGCTGCTGGACTTGAGGAGACTCCCCAGAGGATGGGTTTGAAGAGGGGAATATTTTGGCTGTAGCGAGGACAATGCTGCTTTGGGGATGGGGGAAGAGAGAATGAGAATGGGCAGAAATGTTCGTCAGCTCTCCCCTCCATTCTCCCTAGGAGCTGCAGATGAAGAGGACGGCAATCGAGGCCTTCAATGAGACGATCAAGATCTTTGAGGAGCAGTGTCAGACCCAGGAGAAGTGCAGCAAGGAGTACATTGAGCGCTTCCGGCGGGAGGGCAACGAGAAGGAGGTGCAGCGGTGAGGATGGGGGAGATGGAAGCCTGCCCTGCCTGGGGAAGGGCTCCAGGAACTGGAAGGATCCTCCTGGCCCAGCACAGAGCTGAGGCATGCACAGTCCTTGTCTCTCAGCAGTGTGCTGTGGGCTGGAACTGGCAGGCAGCCTCCTCTCCCTGACTCTGCCTCACAGCCCCCCTCTTTCTCACAGAATCCTCATGAACTCGGAGAAGCTCAAGTCTCGCATCACAGAGATCCACGACAGCAAGATGAAGCTGGAGCAGGACCTGAAGAAACAAGCCTCAGAGAACCGGGAGATCGACAAGCGCATGAACAGCCTCAAGCCAGACCTCATGCAGCTGCGCAAACTGCGGGACCAGTACTTGGTGTATGTAGCTCCCCTCCAGCCTGGCCCAGGAGCAATCCAGCTGGCTCCTCGAGGGCTTTGGGGCTCGTTGGACCGGCTCTGAGCCTGTTTGGTGCGGGAATGAACTCTGCAGCGCGGCCGCGGGGCTCAGCAGGCCCTGAGAGGGGTGGCTGCTGCCCTCTGGTGATGGCTGCACCCGGGAGCTGTGGCCTGGGCTGAGCTCTGCCTTTCCCCCCCCAGGTGGCTCACGCAGAAGGGTGCCCGGCAGAAGAAGATCAACGAGTGGCTGGGCATCAAGAACGAGACGGAGGAGTGAGTGTCCCTGTCCCTGCTCGTGTGGGGGGTGTGGGAGTGCAGGTTCTGCCTGCACCGAGGCTGTGGGCACCTCCCAGCTCCCTGCATCAGAGCTGAGGAGTCTTCCCTGCCAGAATGGGTGGTGGCAGCAGCAGTGTGGTGGAGATGTGGGTGTGCAAACTGAGGGAGTCTGGTCCTGCCTGTGCTCCACTGCAGCCAGTACTCCATGATGGATGACGAGGAGGAGCTGCCCCACCACGAGGAGCGAACGTGGTACGTGGGGAAGATCAACCGTGTGCAGGCAGAGGAGATGCTGTGTGGCAAGAGGGACGGCACCTTCCTGATCCGTGAGAGCAGCCAGAAGGGATGCTATGCCTGCTCTGTGGTGTGAGTATGCTGGTGCAGATCTGGAAGAGCTGGTGAGGGCTGTGTTCCCACATGGCTCCACCCTTCCCTTGCCAGAAGTGTCCCTTGCTGGAGGTGTCAGCCGGGCTTTCCCAAAGTCTCCCCTCTGCCTCGGCTCCTCCTGCCAGGGCCAGGTGTATCTCTGGGCTGCTTTGGTGGCCTCTGCTTGTGCCCCGCTGTCCCTGTCCCACTGCTGACCCAGGCTCTTTGTCTCCCTGGCAGGGTGGATGGTGACACCAAGCACTGCGTGATCTACAAGACGGCGACGGGCTATGGGTTCGCTGAACCCTACAACCTCTACGCCTCCCTCAAGGACCTGGTCTTGCACTACAAGCACACATCCCTGGTGCAGCACAATGACTCCCTGAATGTCACGCTGGCTCACCCGGTCCTTTCCCAGCCACCAGCCAGATGAGCAGCCCATGCACAATACAACAGCTGCCTTCAGCTTCTCCCCAGGGCGCTGCTTTCTGGCTCTGGACTCTTGCACCCTGTATAGTTGAGTCTCTGTGCTCCTGCTCCTTCAGAGCCTCTGAGATGTCTGTGACCGTTCCTGATGTCCCTCTTGGTCAGTAGCTGAAACCCGTGTTGGCTGATGGGACAGAAAGGCTGGGCTGTTGATTCCCAGCGGGCTCCAGCCTCTAGGAGGTGGGATCCAGTTGTGATTGAATTGCTGGGGGTGTGCACAGCCCCCTCCCCTTTCCTGATACGCAGGTCAGATCCCCTTCTTGCTGGCAGGTCGCCCCACTACGCAGCACTGTAGAGCTTGGTTCCCAATTCCTTGGAGCACTCCAGCTGGGACTGAAGGGCTCCCTGTCTGAATGCTGGAGGAGGCAGAGGAGGAGTGTGTGCATCCTTCAGTCTCACTTCCCTCGGTGGCCTGGCAGGCTGCGATGGTGTCTGGTACGAGGGCTGCTGCTCTTGCGTGTAGAGACTCATTTAGGAAGGAGAAACCTCACCCTCCGTGGGGCTCCCTGGCCAGGGTCTCCCCGCCTCACTGTCATTCCCTAGTGTCATAACCACCTCTGGAGTGTTGCTGCCTGGGCAGGGAGGATCCAGATAGCGATGGATCTCTTGCCTTAGTTGTGCCAGCGAAGCTGTGAAACCCGTGTTGGTACCTGTGTTTTTCCTGGCAGGATCTGTGGGGATGAACAGCTTGTTGCTTGCTGGCTTCGGTGACCCTCTGCACACGTAACCCATTTGAAGCTGGACTGTAGCTCTGTAAATATGGTTCTTTTTGTGAGCTTCCCTGGTGCTGATGTCTGCTGAGCCCCCACTGCTACCCCCAGCGTGGGCAGCAGCTGCCAGGCTGCCCCAGGCCCTGCAGCTCAAGCAGGAGAGGAGAGTGTCCAGCGCACACTACGAGCCCTACATGGAATGAAGGACCTCTCTGCTGCAGGAGGACAGATCTGCCGGGCCCAGGGCATGCTGAAATGTATCTGCATGATGGTGAACTATGTATGCAAAGCACTTATAATCATGGGTACTGTATGGGGTCCAGGGCAGGGCTGCCCACTGTGGGCAGGGCATTGTGTCTGAGTTCAGAGGGCCCAAGGGCAACCAAGGTGGCTCTGGAAGAGCTTGAAAGCTGAGCTGAGAGTTGAGGCCGTGGTGGCATTTGCTTCCCCAGGTTATCTTGTCTGCTTGGCTTGAGGAAAGCATTCGTGATCTTCTTGATTTGTGGGGAGGCTTGTTCCCTTTTGGAGGCTGCATCCCAGGGACGAGGTTTTGCTGCTTCTGTTTCCCGTGGCAGCTTGGGCTTTGCTGGCTCCACAGGGTGCTGTGTGCTCATGCTCTGCCTGCAGCCTGTCCTTGATGTGCCACCTGCATTGGGGACCTTGCTGTTTCTCCTTCCCTGGCCAGCTCTGCTGCTCGCCTTGCCCTGGGCTGGTCCCCAGATCCTTTTGGAGCTGGGACTGCCGGCGCAAGAGTCCTCTTCCCATTGCTTGTGGCAGCTCTCCTGTGCTCGATTGTACAGCCCCTGTTCCCTGCTCTGCATGTCCTCTCTGAGCCCTGGTTTTTGGGTCTGGTTTGTTGGTGTTTGATGCTCTGGTGCAGGTGACAGGTCAGGGGAGCTGTGGGTGCTGTGGTTGGCTTTGGGGATCACTTGGGAAAAGCTTCCAGGGATAATTAAGGGAATTCTTTGGGCTCAGGCACATGAGAGATGAGAGCATGTGGGAATGGGGCAGGAAGGTTCCATCCTAATAGTGCTCTCCAGTGACCTACTGGGGTCTGTGGAATGGCTAGGTGGGCTGCACCAACATACCAAAGGTCTGTCAGTCTCCCACACTGGTCACCGTGGCACATTTTCAGCCTGGGGACTCTGTGCTGGTCCTGTGCTTGTCCCTGCACTTCCATCATGTCCCTGTGCCACGGGACGGGCTGCAGGTAATGGGATCCTCAGCCTCTCACCCCATGGGCTCCACATTCCCCCACCACCCCACAAGGTGAGCTCAGGGCCAGTCCTGCCAAGGGGAGTTGCTACCAGCTCATGCCAGGACTTGCTGAGCATCTGGAAGAGTATCAGCTTCAAGCTGTCACCTGTCAACACTTTGCTTGGTGCTCGCCCGGCTCTGCTGCCCAGGGAAATTCCAGCTTTTCTTTACCCTATTTTTGTATCCTTTGGGCTGAATTTCTGCAGTTCTCCCCGTGCTGTCCCTTCCTGCTGCACAGCTGCAGCCTCTTCCTCCCCAGGAGCAAGGAGGGGAGGGTCATGGTGACAGCTCTGCACCTTCCAGCACTGCCATTGCTGCCCACTTGGTGGCCTGTCCCCGACAGGGCTGTGCTCGCACGTCCTGTGTACGACGAGGAGGAAGATGCCCTACCCCAGGGCTGCCTTTCCCTGACGGTGCTTCACTCGGCTCCCCGAAACGCAGCTTTTCCCCGCTCTCCCCGGGTTGGGAGCCCAGCCCCCGAGCTCCTGCAGCGCTGCTCCCCAGGCATAAGCTCGCTGTGATTTGTCCTTTGCTGCTTTCGCTCGTTCTGAACCCGCTGGCGCCGCGTTTGGAGGCGCTGGGCTGTGCTTTGCTGCTTGTGACCTCCCACGTCCTCCAGCCGAGCCGTGCATGGGCGCAACGTGGCTGTTCCTGCTCCCCGGGAACAGCTTGGGGCTTGTTCCTCCGTGTCCCTGCTCGAGGGGCTCCATGCCCCCGCCGTGTAACCCTCCCAAGGGGTGCTGGTGGAGGTTTGTGCTCAGAGAGGACGTGGTGGCTGCGTGAGGTTTTAGTTTCTTAGGCGTATTCAATAACGAATAACCTGCCCCCCGCGAGCTGTCCGTTACCAGCAGTAGTGCTCTCTGCTATTTCTGTTGATGTTTACTAATGTAAACCCAGTATTTGTTATTGTAAGAGGATTTTTTTTTTTGTACGGTACTTTGAAAAAACCCACAAAAAGGAAGAAAAAAAAGGAGGAAAGAAATAAACAGAGTTAATGACCCGGCTGCTGGATTGCTGGGAGAGGGTGTTACGTGGGGAGCGGGGGCAGGAGGGCGGCAGTTCCTGGGCTGGGTGCAGGATGTGACCCATCCTCCGGATGGTGCTAGGCCTCTCCTCCCCTGTTTTGCAGGGCCGGGGCACGTGGGGACCAACCTTGGACTCGCCAAGGGGCGAGAAACGCCCGGAAAAGGCGGCTCTTTAACAGCGGGGGAAGCGCGAGGTTTCTCCGCACTCAGCCCCAGAGTTGGGCTCAGGGAATGGCTTGGGCACCACCCTGGGGGTGCTTCAGCACCAGCAAAGCCCCGGGGATCCGCGGGGGCTCGGCAGGGATCCAGCCCCCTTCCCTGCTCGGGAAACACCAGTCCTGGGCTGCTCCAGGTCGGGTTTCAGTCCCAGACGCGTCGCAGCCCCGGGGCAGCAGCAGCTGCTGCGACCCCGTAGCTCGAGCTCAGCGCCGGGGGCACAGCGGGGACGGAGTGGCCGGAGGGACACAGCGGGGACGGGGCGGCCGGAGCCCCACGTGAGGCGGCCGCGTCACGGCAGAGGCAGGAGGAAGGGCGGGAAGGGCGCACGGAGGCGGGCGCAGCCGAGCTTTAAAAGTCCTTGCTGGGACGGGCTCTCTTCCGCGTCACCCCGGCGTCCCCATGGCCTCCACGGTGCCGCTGCCTGCCCTAGCGCTGGTGGCCCTGGTGGCCCTGGTGGCCCCGGGGCTCGGGGTGGCCCCCAGCTGTGACCGCCCTGCCCACCTCTGGTGCAGCTCGCCGGAGATCGCCGTCGCCTGCCAGGTCAGAGTCGCCGGTACCAGGGCTGCCTCAGGCAGGGCAGGGTCACCCCACATGAGGGGACGTGTCCTGCCTGCCCGGCGGCGGGGATGGGGACGCGGGGACGGGGTTGGGGCATCGCCCGGCCGCGGTAGAACTTGGAGCCGGTGGCGGCTCTGAGCGCCCCTGTGGCACAGGCGGGCACAGCGCGGGGATGCTCAGAGACCCCGTGCCACACCGGCATCCCTGGGGAATTGCCCTGCTCCAGCCGGCCGCTGACCCTGGACCTTCCCCGGCCGCCGCCGGCACTTCTAATTTTAAGCATGAAACGGCTCTTCAGCTTATTTCTGCCGCGAACAGCCCTAGGTGGTGACAACCGTGTGACAGTGGCTCTGGCAATACCCTGTGAGCCCTGTGAGGCTGCAGCCGCCACCCGGCGGTGCGTGCAGGGCTGTACCCCCACCCAGGCGCGTCCTCGCCTAAATTTGTTTTCCTCTGAAACAGTTTGGGGAAGTTGTCGTGGAAAGCCCCATCGCTGGGTGTCAGCTATGCACATGATCCTGCGGCTGCTTGAGGCCCCTGGTTGCTCTCACTTCCCTCTAGCCCTGCACAGCCTCATCCCCCTTCTGCCCCACACCCCAGGAGCTTTGCCGTATCCCTGCAAATACTGAGGAGGGGGTCCGCAGCTGTATGCCCCCTGTGCACCCCGAAACCTCCCCACATGCAGGTGGAGAGCCGCTGCCCCAACCTCCCTCACCCCGTGGCCGCGCCGGTGCAGCTGAGCCTGTACTACGAGAGCCTGTGCCCAGCATGCCGTGAGTTCCTGGTGCTGGAGCTCTTCCCCACCTGGCTGCTGCTGCCCTCGGAGATGCTGAACATCACCCTGGTGCCCTATGGCAACGCCGAGGTAGGATCTGGCTGAGCTGGTGCCACAGGCACTTGTCCCAGTGCTGCCGGCCCCACTCAGACCAGTTGGTCCCGCAGGAGAGAAACATCAGTGGGAAGTGGGACTTCCAGTGCCAGCATGGCCCCGAGGAGTGCTTGGGCAACATGATTGAGGTGACGGTACCTGTTCCCATGGTGCTGGCACAGGGCGATCCAGCGGCCCCGTACCACCCACCCTGTTTCCGTAGGCCTGCCTGATGCACGAGGCCAAGAACTTCAGCACCTATTTCCCTGTCATCTTCTGCTTGGAGTCAGGCAGTTCCGTCACCAAGAACTTGGAGGCTGTATGTCCCCCCCCGCCCTGTCCCTCATGCCCTGCTGTGGGGATGTCCCTGTCCCTCATGCCCCACAGGGACATCCCTGTTCCCCTGAGCACCCCATGTGTCCCCTCTCCTGGCAGTGCCTGCAGATCTATGCCCCAGAGCTGGACAGGGGCCGAATCGCCGCCTGTGTGCAGGGGGACACAGGGATGGCCCTGATGCACCAAAACGCCCAACTGACCAAGGCACTCGACCCCCCACATCAGTTTGTGCCCTGGATCGTCATCAACGGGGTATGGCAGAGGGGACCAGGGTGCCAGGCAGGGCTGGGGCACTGTGGGGACACCCCTGAGCAGCCCCATCTCCCTCCACAGAAGCACACAGATGAGCTGCAGGCACAGGCAGAGGCCTCGCTGCTGGGGCTGGTTTGCTCCCTCTACCAGGTGGGACAGGGATCTGGGGGGACAGTGGGGCTTGGGGACATGTCCCTGTCCCTGCTGGAGCTCTACTGGCCACTCTCTGGCAGGGGGAGAAACCTGAAGCCTGTGGGGGCTCAAAGGCCCCGAAGACCCCGTTGGGCTGCAGGCGTTGAGGGACGTTGTGGGAACACCAAGGGAGAGGCCAATAAAAAAGATATTTTTTTGGAAAAAAACAAGGATCTGGAGTGGTGTGTTGGAGGGGGCAGGCAGCTGGTGATCCTGCCCCAGCATGGTGCAAGGGGGAGGGAGCTGGGCATCAGGGCAATGGGACTGGCCTCTTCCTGCACCCAGGGCATATGACAGGATGTACCAGGCTCTGCCAGAGAATCACCTGCTCCTGGGGATCACAAAGAAGCCCCTTGAAGATTTCCATGGAGATCTGCTAAGCCCCTCCCTAAGGAACAGAACATTTGCTCTCTCCAAGCCCTTGGAAGCAGCTCTGATGCCCTTCTTTCTCCTTACACTGAAACCATTAACCATTTCAGCAGCTCTGGGGGCCAAGACCATCCCAGCTCCCACCAGCTCCATTCCCAACCAGCAAGTCTGGGACAGCGCCTTTCCTGGTGGCTCCCTGAGTACAAGAGACATGAAGTTCTCTCCCACAAACTTAAGGAATTTCCCAGACCTCCTGGCCACAGCAGGAGACATTCCCAGCTAGGGGCTAGAAAACTGAAATCCACCATAAGGACAAGGACTCCCAGTCCAGAGAGTTCTCACAACCTATGGAAAACTCCTCGGTGCTGGGTGATAGGCACCAGCACCTACTGCAACATGTGCTTTGTTTTCCATCCCCCTCATCCTCACCCAGAGGCTCCCAACCACATCACTCCCAACTACAGGGACTGTTTCTTTCAAACCTCTCCCTCATATGTAGGGTGACACTTTCCCCTCTCCAGCCCTATCCACCTCTCCTGAACAGCCAGGATGTCCATCACAGCACTCCAGGTGTGGGACTCATCCCACTAATCTCGAGGATGTCCTAGCTGTGGGAGCAGACCAAAGGCCCCAAGCGCCACCTGTGGGGGTTCAGGGCCACTCCAGCTCCCCATAACTCTTCCCCTCTCCAAGAGGAGATGTTGGGACAGGGAGGACACAGTGAGCCCTATCCTGAGAGATGCCAGGGAGCCCGTGGCAGACAACAGCCAGAAGGAGCCGTGGCCCTGCTGCCCCAGCAGCTCCCAATACATGGTCCTTGGGCCCCCTGAGTTCTTCAGCCTTTGGGGCTCCCCAAAATCTTCTAGTCCTGAGGTGGGGTCCAAGCTGAGCCCTACAGCCAGAGGATGCTCTGGGGATGGGGGGAGGACACAGGAACAGAGGTGACCAACAACCACCAGTCCTGTCCCTCTCAGGTTCAGCCAAGTTTTACCACCTGCCCTGAGCACACCAAGACCCCACCTGCAGCACCCCAACCAACAGTGTCCCCACCACAAGAATGACAAGGGAGGTGGACAGGGACCCTTCTGTCCTTGTCTGCACCTCAGGCAGCAGCAAGACCACAAAGGGGGAAAAAAAGGTATAAGGAAAAAAAAAAACAAAAAAAACCCAAAAAACCACCATCAGCCAGAGAGTGCCTGGAAACTTCATCTCTCTTTATTTGCCCATTTCCCTTCCAAAACCTGGACCCCATCCCAGCTCTGGGCCCCAGGCAAGAACAGTCCCATTGGTATGAGCACCACACAGCTCCTGCTGCTGCTCAGCCTCTCGCCTCGAGCGTCGTCCTTGTCCCAAAACTTCCGTCCCCTGGAGCAGCTGCACCGCCAGCGCCCACAGCTCTTGGGGCCACGGAGGAATCTTCTGCTCGAGAGAAGGAGGGAAAAAAAAGAAAATAACAAGCCTCAACCCCAAATACAAAGGAGCCTCAGTGCCGGAGGACGAGCTCTCCACTCCCGAAGCTGCTGCCAAAGCCTTTGGGGTCATCAGGGCTGTGGGGCAGGTGAAGGACCCCGTCCCACAGACTGAGGGGCTCAGACATCCACTTTGGTGCCAAGGAGTTGTCTGGAGGTTCAATATCAGGGGAGGGGCTTCTGCTCCAGGGTCCCCAGGCACCCGTGGTGCCCCCCCAGCCACCGCAGGGGCTCTCAGTACTGCCCTGGGGGCTGTAGCAGCTGCTGATTCCCAAGCCCAGTCCAAATGGAGGGAAGACTTTGCTGCTGGGGAGGAGCGATCCGGTGAAGGTGCTGAAATTCTCAGGCTTGAAGTCGCTGTGAGGCCAGGCAGGTGCCACAGAGTCCTTGTTCAGGAGGAGGGACAGCGGCCCTGAGGCATCATCCGACCCCGGAGAGCTGCAGAGCAGGGAGTCCTCGTGGATGTAGGGGTAGTTCAGGGCAGCTCCCTGCACCTTCCAGCCTGGCTGATCCACCAGCTCCTCCACCACCTCCCTCTCTTCCCCCGGTTTCTTCCTGTTCCCCTTCCCACACAGCTGGACCACCTTGATGCCACTGTCACAGTCACGGTGCCCAAGGGCCTCAAAGGCCCTGCGGGCACTGTCCAGGCTCTCATACTCCACCAGGGCACAGCACCTGCTCAGCAGCTCAGGGAACTTGGCTGAGTATCTCCTCACATCTGAGGGCAGCTTTCGGCCGGGCCGCAGGATGCGGATGGAGGTGATGGGTCCAAAAGGGCTGAACATCCTCAGGATGATCTCCAGGAAGTTCTCCTGGAGCAGTGGTGGCAGCAGTGGGTCCTGTTCTGGGGGCTGCAGCTCCCAGGCCAGCAGCAGTTTGCTGGGGGGAATGCTCAGCAGGGCCTCAGGGATGGGCACCCGGCGCCTCACCTTGGTGCCCTCCTTGTTCACCTCCAGCAGCTCCGAGAATTTCAGGGCATAGAGTGTGAGCTGCCAGTCACGTGTCAGGTACTTCACCTGGGGGGAAAGAGGGGGCTGCTGCATCCCTGTGATCTCCCCAGGCAGGAACCACCCTAAACCCATCAACCAGGCAGGCTGCAACCCTATTAATGCAAAATCATGGCAAGGCAATGTCCCCCTTCCACATGAGTGGCCTTGGGGTCTGCAGGAAGTTCCCCTGGAAGTGTCCTCTGGGCTGTGGCAGCAAACCTCAGCTTCCCCATACCTCACACCACCAGCACTTGCCTGGGATTTCTGCTTAAGGGATGATCTCAAAGCAGCCTGGGGGAGTCATGGATGAATCCAGCCCCAGGGCTGGTTTGGGGACTGTTCACTACTCCCCCAGCCATGCTCCCTGCAGGACATTGAAGGCAGAGAGCAGAGCCCAGTTCTGCATCACCAGGGCTTTGCTAGGAACAGCCTGAGGGGAGTTTGGACCTCCCTGTACACCCCACTGGAGACAACAGAGCACACCTGGACATCCTCCACCCTTCCCACTCCTCCCCATGTTCCCTACCTTCTTGAAGGACGTCAGTAGTTTGATGCTGACAAAGCCCATCTTGTTCTTCTGGACGTGTTTCAGGAGGAAAGCGTCCCTGGCCAGGTTCTCGTCAGACAGGTAGAATTCCACCTGGGACACGATCCTGCGGACCAGCTGCGGGTCAGGGAGGGAGCAGCTGCGTTCCAGCAGGTCAGAGCCAAAAGCATCACTCAGGTTACGGACCCTCCTGGCAGAGCTGTGGGGACACGGGTGCGAGGTGGGTGTGCCTTTGAGACATGCAAATTGTCCCAAGGGCTCAGCCACGACGGTGGGACAGCAGAGGCACCAGGGACACCCAGCACCACCTGCTTTGCCTTGGTTACAGGGAACACCACCAGCCCGTGCCCTGCGAGCCTCCCCGGGCTGGGAGAGCCAGACCGTGAACTTCAACACAATCCAGCCAAGGGGCACGTTCCCTCGGGGATAAACACAAGGAAAGACAAGCGCTCACCCCCCCTGCACATCCCGGCACCACGTACCCGTCGAAGCTCTCCAAGGCGTCCTCCCGGCTGAGCAGGGCGAGCGAGCGGCTCCGCGGCGGGAGGAGGTGCCGGGCCAGGAAGGAATTTCCTTGTACCGGCCCTGGAGTGTTGCATCTGGGCCGGGAATGGAGCCCTGAGGCCATCCCTGAGCTGCGTGATGACATTATCCTTGATCTGGGACGTTACACAGGAGAAGAACAGCGCTGGGACATATCCTGACCGTCACCTGAGCCCTGCTGGGGGCTGCAGCCCCCAAGCCCAGCCCGGGCAAGAGGGAGTGGAGGCAGCTGGGTGTTGTCTCCTTACCTGCTTGGCAGCGCTGGGAAGGGTGGAAAGTCTTAGCAGTACATTCTGGAGACCCAGGGGCAGCAGACCCCAACTATCCCCAGCTCCAAACTGAGCCTCCCAAAAGAAAAAGGGCAAAAAAAATATTAAAAACCCAAACAAAAATCCCAAGAGAAGAGGAGAAGAAGAAAGAGGGGGAAAAAAAAAAATAAAGAGAGCACACACCCCTGGGGTGGGGAGGCTGTGGTTTTATAAGCATAACCACCCTGGAGGAGCTGCGGGGGTGGTTGTGGACCTGCCCTCAGACCAACCTGCTCCAGGTGAAACCTATTTGTGGTTAAACTGCCCCAGCTGAGCCCTGGGACCAGCCAGGCTCCTCCTGCCTCGGCTGCAGAGCCAGGCCAGGGGCAGCAGGAACAGGGGCAGCAGGAACAGGGGCAGCAGAATCTGTCCCCTCTGGTACCCAGGTGGACAGTGAATTGATGCCACGAGGCCTCTCGGACCGTACCTCAGTTTCTCTGCCTTGTGCAGGATCAGGAACAGCCATGGGGAGGTGGAGCGAGGAAGGTTCAGCCCAAGACATCGATTTGGGCTCTCATTGCTGCCAGAGTGACAGGCAAAGGTCCTTCTGCCTGCAGAAACACCTGCTGCCCCAGTGAGAGAGCAGGAGAGCCCCAGAAATGGGGTGCAGCCCAGAGCAGGGCACAGGCTGGGGGAGCAGGATGGCCCAGGGCTTCAGGACAATGAGGAAGGAGCTCTGGGATGAAACATCACTGTGGTTTGAGCCCCGTGTTGGGCAGGGTGGGAGGGCGAGGACACGTGGGGATGAGAGCAGTGGGGTCAGAGCAGCAGGGGCTGGGGCAGGTAGTGGGGGGGATACTGGGCTGGAAATGATGCCCGGGCTGGAAAACTGGGAAGTGTCACTGGCAGGGTTGATGCTGGGAGCCTGGCCCAGCTGATCCTCACCTGTGGTTCCAGGCAGGGCATTGGCTGATGTTGCTGTGCCCTGTGACCACATGGACCTGCAAAGGGCTTGCCTGGCACAAGGTTTCAGTTAAAATGAAAGAGAAATTGCGAGCAAAGAACAGAGGGTGCCTCCAGTCCCTGTTTTCAAATCTGAGTTTTGGTTTCCATTTCAAGAACTTTGTATCATCTCACTTTGCAAGTGCCTGTGTTCCAGAGGCTCTCCAGATGGAGATGCCTGTTCTCTGATACCTCAGTGAGGCACAGCCAAGGCTGTATGTACAATCCAGGAGTGCCAGTGCCAGACCACGACCCTTGGGGACAAACAGGAGGCAAGCCCAGGGCTCATCCTGCCTGCAGGTACACGCTGAAGCGCTCCATGATGTCCTGGCTCTCACTGCACCAGCAGCATCTCCCAGGCTGGTGGCACTGCAGCTCCCCCATGCAGGGCTGCTCCTTGATGAATCCCTGGGCTGTGCTGCACTATCCAGCTCCAAGCTCATCCTTCTGGGATGAGTCACAGGGACTGGCAATGTCCACCTGCTTCTGGAATGTTGCACCCCTCTGATTTCCCTGGGGTTGGTGTCACCCCCTGCCACCTCCCCTTCTCCTGCCACCTCCTGGGCGTTCACTGTTGGTTGGGAAGAGATGGAAGAGAAAGTCCTGGGATGCTTATGTTGAAACTTCTGTGGATTTGCCCACCTTGGAAGGGTGATGCAGCCAGAGGCAGGCTGAGGATGGGGGGCTGTGTGTACTGTGAGGAGTATTTTGAGCTGTTTGCTCTCCACTTGCAGCTGGGTTTGCTCAGAGTCAGAAGGTGCTGCCCAGCTCTTCTGGGGGAAATAACCCCCTGCTTCCAGCCCTGAGGCTCAGTATCCAAAGGAAGAGGCTCTGGCTGGCTCAGCCACCCCTGCAAGACTGGGCATCACCCAGAGGGAGGGGGAAGCAAGAGCACTAGGGTGAGAGGCTGAGGCTAAACCTTCCCCTGCCTGAGGGATCTGAGCAGGAACGATCCAGCACTTGTCACATCCCTGTCTCACTGTTCCCATACCTCTCAATTAGTCTGGAAGCATAATTAAAACATGCTTCGTATGGCCCCATGCTCAGCCTGATCCTTCAGCCTCTCCTCCCCTCTGGGAGTGTAATGGGGGATTATCCCTTCACAGCAGCTGCTGCTCCATGGGGATCCTGCCTTCCTGCAGACATGGGATCCCTGCCCAAAACTGCTGTAAATACCCTGCACTGGGCAGCTCCTGCATTCCCCCCCAGTGCTGCAGCATCTCCTGACATCTCCTCTCAGGGAACACAAGAAATGGGACCACAACACTCCTTGTACAGGCCTGAGCATAGGATACATGTTTATTGCTATTCAGGTTTAGCTGTGAATTCTGTGCACGGGGTTTAGGAGGTTCCCCAGACTCCTCACACGGTGCTGCAGAGCTCCAGAACATCTTGTTGGCACGTTGGGGTCCCTTGGTGAAAGAGCCAGTGTTCCAGCTGAACTTCCTATGGCCCTCAGTGGGAGCAGGGGAGTTAAGACTTGGTTGCTCAGCTGTTTTTTTTGAACCCTCTTATCTCATCAGCAGGATCCAAAACACTGGACTCTGACCCCAGGAGTTCTGGTTGTTATTTACGTTTAAATCTGCCTTTCTCACTTCTCTTCTTCTCTCACTCCTCTCCACTTCCATATGATATTTACAGGCAACAGAACGGGACAGTCAGAGGGAAAATGTGACACTACACACACTTTGGTTTCACTTGCCATTTGTAATGTGTTTTAAACTGTCATGGCTACCTTAGTACCACTGGGAATGAGGCAATAAAGAGGTTTGGATAGAATATACTCTGCTATGCAGATGTATACGAGACCCCTGGAAAAGCTCACACCAAATGCTGCATCATTAGAAACCATAATAATAAAAGCTCTTTATGACACGGCCTTTATTCACAGAAAGATTTGCCCTGGGGCTTTGTTTTTGCAGTTTGGCTTGATGACAATCTCCCCCCTCCTCTGCCCTGTAGCCCACAACACCCCAGTGTAGTCCACATCATCCCAGTGTAATCCACCTCAGCACAGACCCCACAGGACATGGAAAGGGAGGAGAGACCCCACTGAGCTCCCCCAGCTCAGCCCCATGGGAGCCACCTGGAAAAGGCAAAGGGATTCAGAGTGGGGAAATGCCACCAGAGTGGTGACCCCCCCTGGGTCCATGACAGCCCCTCATGACATGGGATGAGCTGCTGGATCAGTCTGAGCTGTGTTGGCTCTCCTGGAGTGGGGGGAAGCAGGAACATGGCCCACCCTAAGGCACTGCGGTCACCCACCCTCGCCCTGCTCCAGACAGGGCTGTACCTCCTTCAGCATTAGAGCTGGACATGGAGTGGGAATTTCACACACCCCAGGATGTGGGGCCAGCACCCCTCTGCCTGGGCACCCTGGAGAATGGGGGTGCCAGCGGATTGCCACGGGATTGCCCACAGGCAACAAACACACTCTGCAACCGGCTGCCGCTTCCTCAGAGTCCTTTGGTATCTTGAGTTGGCCTGGCGGTGTCCCGGGAGCATTCAGGGATCAGTGGTGAAATGCCAGGCTGGGGAGACATGGGAGCAGGTGGGAATGCTCGTCCTGTAGTCCCAGAGCACTCCTGTGTCCACCACGGTCAGAGGGATGTGCAGCCTGTAGTGGTTACAAGAGAGACCAACTGTCCTGTGCTCCCCTGGTGCAAGTGATTTGGCAAAGCCAGAGCCAGGACAGCTTGTTTGGAAAGGCTGCAGGAGAAGAGTCAGGTATTTTTCTGTCTTCTTGGGCACTGATTGGTTCAAGTTTGTATCACAGTGAAGTCTGAGAAGTGGGGAAGGAACCCAAACCACCTTCCCTGAAGGAGAAAGCCTCGTCTGCCCACCTTGCTCTGGCTGGGGAGGACAGGCTCTCCCAAGCCAGGCACATCCAATCTGCTGCTGACCATGGGGGCTTCCATCCCTTGGGAGCAGACTCTGGAGGTTCTCCCTCCAGACAGCAGCCACACTGGAGGGAAGAGGGTGGCCAAACCAGCCCCACCCCAGCGCCTGCCCTGGCTCAGCCCAGAGCCCATCCTTAAACACAAGTAAACAAGAAAGAGGAACTAAGAGGCACTAAGAACGCAGATTTGGGGAGGTTCAGGCTTGAGACCATCCAACCTGGCTCTGGATGTCTTTGTCCAGCTGGAGAGGAGCCGAGCATCTGGCTCAGATCTCCTGCAGGGAGTGGCCGGGGTCGCTGCGCTCCCGCTTCACCAGTGGCTCCCCCACGGCCCGATCCGTGTCCACCTCCGTGCCCAGCTCACTGATGTCATCTGCAAGGACATGGCTCAGCATCACACAGGGGACCAGAGGGAAGATGAGCTTTTTCCCAGCAGAGCAGGCTGAAAGAGCCAGCATGAGGATCCCCCTCCCACTATTACCCAGACGACTTCCCTCGTGTACCTTTGTCCAGCAGTGTTGGGGACAGGGACGTGAGGTCACCAAACTGAAAGAAAAGGGAGTTACAAGGTCAGCGAGGCTTTGCAGACCTAAAGTGCCAGACCTGCTCAGTGGCCTCAGTCACCAAACAGTTCCAATAAGCAGCTTAAGTGCTCAGGAGAGACCATGAGCATCAGCAGTGCTGGTGGTGGAGAGCAGAAAGCAAAATAAACGACATGTTTGGGGGGGAGAAGCCTTTTGTTGCCATTTAAACCACCCCTCCCCCCAATCCAGGGGAATATCAAACTCTAGACCAGAGGGAGAAATTTTTCCATCTCCCAAGTGATGTCACAGTGCTTTTTCTCCAGCCTTTTGCATCTTTTGGGCAGTTCCCCTCTCCTGCTCTCCCTTCACTCCACCTCTCTGCAAAGCCTTTGCAGTCATGTCAGAGAGTGTTTGGTGTGTGAGGATGTGGTGCCAAGTGGAACCAGAGAGCTCAGGGTACCTCTGGTTGTGGAGATGTGTTGTCTCTCTCAAGGATAAGGTCTGAAACACCAAATTGCTACAAAAATAATGCTGAAAAGCCATGGAAAGGTAGACAGCAGCAGGAGCTGAGGAGAGCTCCAGAGAAAGCTCAGTGGAAATGAAAGTACACAACTCCTCCTCCTTTGCTGGGAAGAATCAGCCTCCTCCTGGAGAACAGGAATATTGCAAGGGTTCAATGAAGGAAAAAACTGAGGGAGGAAAGCCTCCCACAGCTGGGTTTTGCAGGAAGCCACTCTCTGCCTTTCATGTTCCTTTAATATCAATAAAGGCAGAGGTTTTGCAGGGAACAGTGGGAACTCAGAGCGCTGCAGTTGGAGCAGCAGCGTGGGAGGGGAAGGCAAAGGCTCTCCACATGAGCTCCCTGGAAGGAAGAAAACAGCACGAGCTTCAAGGAGCAAATGAGCTCAGTTTTGAGCAAATGAGCTCAGTTTTAATCTCACAGTAGTTTCTATATTGCTGTCACAGGGGCTTTTAACTCTGCATTTCAGAGGGAAAACTGTGGATGTGGCCCCAGCTAGGCAGGACAGGACCTGCCTGCAAGCCAGGCACCAGTTGCTGCCTGACTGGTGAACAAAAAAAAACCCCAAACCCTCACAGACAGCACAAACAACCCATCATTTCTCTTCTTCACCTCAAAACCAAAGTGTGACTGTGCATGTAACACTGGAGCTTGCAGAGGCCTGAAGAAGTTCAACTACTGAAAGGAACTTCTGGACCTTTTTGCTTCATTTAGTGTTTGATGGCAGGAATCCCAAAGCCAGGGTTCTCTCCACAAGTTATGGAGAGAAGTAGGGAGATCCTTTTCCTCCCTCCTCCAGGCCTCCAAAGCCCAGCTGCTCCAAAACCCACCAGCTCATGGAAGATGCTCTGGGAGCTCCATCCTTGTGTCAGACACTCAAAATAACTCAGCAAATCCTTTGGTTCTGAAACATGTTGAGGACACTGTGTGGTGTGTGAACCAAGTGTGTCTCTTGGGAGAGACACCCCTGGAGTGCTGTGTCCAGCTCTGGGCCCTCAGCTCAGGAAGGACATGGAGGGGCTGGAGCAGGTGCAGAGAAGACCAACAAGGCTGAAGGGTCTGGAGCACAAGTCCCGTGAGGAGCAGCTGAGGGAGCTGGAGGGGCTCAGCCTGGAGAGGAAGAGGCTCAGGGGAGACCTCATCAGCCTGTACAACCCCCTGGCAGGAGGGGGAGCTGGGGGGTGGGGCTCTTCTCCCAGCAATAGGGCAACAGGACACAGCCTTAAGCTGCACCCGGGGGAGGTTTAGGCTGGACATCAGGAAGAAATTCTTCACAGGAAGGGTGACTGGGCATTGGAAAGGGCTGCCCTGGGAACTGATGGAGTCACCATCCCTGGAGGTGTTTAAGGACAGACTGGATGTGGCACTTTGAGCCATGGACAAGGTGGTGTTGGGTCATGGGTTAGACTTGATGATCTCAGAGGTCTTTTCCAACCTGGTTGATTCTGTGATTCTTTAGATGCTGCTTAGTTTGGGTTTGTTTGTGGGGAATGAAGGACTCTCACCTCTCCCATGACGGCAATGGGTGTCTCCCCGGTCGCCTGGGCCACACGATGCTCCACCAGGTAGAACATGTACTCGTCATAGAGCAGGCGGATCAGGTGGAAGGACCCAAAGCTGGCGGCGCTGCGCAGGGTCAGGTCCCGGATCACCATGGAGCTGGAAAACAGCCGGGAAACAACATTTGGGTCGTGTTTCACACTTGTGTCATGGCTGATTCTTCGCCCTGAATTCTGGATCCTGAAGGTACTGTGGGATTGTTTCTGCCCCTGTGGGATTATTTCTGCCTCTAACCAAGAGGTCAACAAATAAGTTGATGGAGCATCCTGTCCTATTTGGGTATGGTGGCATCTGGTCAAAGATTGTGCCTGATGGTCTTGGAAGTCTTTTCCAACCTTAATGATTCTATCCCTGTCCTGAAAGGACACAGGAGACATGACACTCCCTTCTGTACCAGAGCCACAGTTAACCACAGTTTTATGGTTAAAGAACTTGGCCTTGGCTTTTCAAGGAGCTCTTCACGTGCCCTGAGCCCGATGTAGAAATACCTCCAAAATGAGAAAGCAGCTGTACCTATAGAAGGACCATTTCAACAGGAACTGCCTGGCTGCCTTGGGGAAGCTGGGACTGCCCTCATGGTGCTTCAGGACTTGAGTAACGACGTTATCCAGCCAACTGGCCCACTGGTCCAGAGAGCTTTGCTGCTGCAGAGTGAGCTTGAAATCCTGCTCCAGCTTCTGCACCATGCCCTCCTCACACTGGCACACCCACGAGGCTTGTTCCTGCTCAGGAAGAAGGGTTGATAGTTACTCATGCCAAACCTGTATGGTGTTGTATCCCAGCCCAGGAATTCAGCTTCATTTCTGGTAGGCAAGGGCTCCAAAACAGCTCTGAATATTGTCTCTGATCCATCCACAGTATAAAGTTATTACTAAACTATATTACTGTTGGTAGCACTTCTTCTTTCTTCACTGAAGAAGTGGTTAGGCCTGGGAATAGGCTGCCAAGGGAAGTGGTGGAATCACCATCCCTGGAATCACCATCCCTGGAAGTATTCAAAAAATGAGTTGGGAACATGGTGGGATTCGGTTGAAGGTCAGACTTGGAGATCTTTTCCAACCTTAATGATTCTACAACTCTTATTTACAAATAAGACTGCAAACAAATAAATAAGATTCAACGACTCTTATTTACAAAAGCTCCTCAGTACCTCCTCCACTGTTCACAGCGAGATGGGAGAACTTACGTGGAAAAGTAACACCCAAAACCCACCGACTTGTTCATTTAGTTGGTTTATAGCACTGGAAATCAGGCAGTGGTTGAAATCAGGTGGTGCCTACAAGCTGGCTGTGGGGCCCCAGCCCTAGAGAGCACGACCCTGGGGCAGAGTTACCTGCACGTTGGCGAAGTCGACGCGGTTGAGGTCGCTGAGCATCTGGTTGATCTGGGAGGTGTTCTGGAGCACGGCCCGGGCAGCCTGGGCCAGGTGGTTCAGGGACGTGTATCTGCGCAGGGTCTGGGCAAAGGCACTGACCACCCCCACCTGCAACACAGCACATGGGGCTGGGGGGCAAACCCTGCTCCAAGCACACATTGACTCTGCACTGCCACAGGCTGCCCAGGGCAGTGGTGGGGTCACCACCCACAGCTGTCTTCAAAAAACATCTGGATGTGCCACTTGGGGACATGGTGGACTTGGTAGTACTGGGTTAATGCTTGGACTCAGTGATCTTAAAGGTTGTTTCCAAACCTAATCCTTATGCCAGGCAGTCAGAACAACTCAGTAAATCCTTTGGCACAGATGGTTGTGAAATACTCTGAGGACACCATGTGGTTTGTGAACCAGCTGGGTCTCTTTAGGTGCTGCTTAGTTTGGGTTTGTTTCTAGGTAATAAATGACTCTCACCTCTCCCATGATAGCTCCCTGGTTGCCTGGGCAACATGATGCCCCACCAGGTAAAACATGTGCTCATCACAGAGCAGGTGAATCAGGTAGAAGGACCCAAACCTAAATGATTCTCTGATTCTATTATTCATTTTCTTTCAACTATCAGGTTTTCACACTCTGCCTCCAGCAGAGACCAGCGAGGTGGGAATAGGCTGCAAGAATCCCTGGCTTTAGGAGAAGGAGAGTAGGAACCTTGTGTTCCTAGTGAACCTACTGGCTCCTACTGGAACTTGGCAATGCCATTCCCTCCTGTGCTTTCCAGGACAGATTCATTCCAGGGCAGGGATAACAGGCTCCCCAGGGCAGTGGGCACGGCCCCAAGGCTGCCAGAGCTCCAGGAGTATTTGGACAACTCTCTGAGGGACAGGGGGGGATTGCTGGGGTGTCCAGGCCAGGGCAGAGTTGGACTGATGATCCTTGGGGGTCCCTTCCAACTCAGGATATTTTATGATTTTATGATTTTCTCACACAAAGCAATTTCAGGATGCAGGAATGGCTCTGTGGACAGAGCAGCATCAAATTCTTGTACAAAGGAATTGCCCGACCTGCCCTCCCACTCGTTGCTGATTTTGGTTCAGAATTAATCATTACACTGTGCTGATCTTGAGAACTGACTCAAACTGACCCAACTCCAGCAGGGATTTCCAATCCCTGTGGAAAACTGCAACATGCAGACACACACTGAGCCCATCTCGCCCCCCTGCTCACCTTGGTCTGCACGACCTGTGGGGGGAATTCACTCATGGCGTTCATCAGCCACCCTTCCAAACTCTTGGCAAAATTCCGGATTGCCTGTGTCAGTGTGCCTGCAAAGAAGGCTGCAAAGTTAGAAAGGCTGTCCTTTGTCATTTTTGGGGACCAGTTTCTAGCTTAGGACTGCTGGGGAAAGCACAGCCTGTGGTCTGGTTAGCTGAGACCTTGACTTTGCATCAAGGAAATTAGCTGGGTCCTGATATACACTCAAATTATTCTTGTCCTTTAATGTTATTACTCAAACTCTTATTCTTGTTCCTATTCTTATTCTTATTTTTATTCTTATTTGTGTTCTTATTCTTTGATGATTGGACTTACTCATCTTAGAGGCTTTTTCCAACCTCAAAATTTCTATGATTTTTATTATTTTTATTTTCTCTTATCCTTTTCTTATTCATGGTCCTTCTGAGCACTTTCCAAATGGTGAAATCTGCTTTTCAAAGACACACATGTGTCCCAGCATGTGACTGACAACAGCCCTGAGGGGGACACACCTTTCCAGTACTGCTCAGCTTTCCAGTACTAGGCCCAGTCTAGGGCTAAGCTGAGGTTTTGTGGAGACCAACACAATGCACCTCACTGGGGAGCCAGATCAGAGAGAAAACCCTCAATATCCCATCACCAACCTCCCAAATAAAAGCTGACCCCTAATTTCCAGGACGTGCCATAGGGGACAGGATGATCCCATGTAAAAAAAGATCTGATCTCCAAGGAAACAACTCACAAGGATCATCTGTGCTTCCACGTGTGTGTTACATGCTTTTTTACCTGACTCCTGGCCAAAACCAGGAGATTTGTGATGTGCAATACATCAAATTTAAAAGGCATGGGAATTCCCAGGGGCCACAAAATACCACCACAGAGCAAAGCTGCAGGAGGAATATTGTTGCCATAACACTTTAGCCAAAACAAACACCTCTACATCAGTTTTTACAAGGGAAGTCTTTGTGGGAAGTGAGTCATCTCCCATCCCTGGAAGTGTCCAAGGCCGGTTTGGACAGGACTTGGAGCAACCTGGTCTAGGGGAAGGTGTCCCTGCCCGTGGCAGGGGTGGAATGAGATGAGCTTTAAGGTCCCTTCCAACCCAAACATTCCATGAATTCCATGCTTGTCAGACCCTGCTCCCCAGGACCAGCCATGCCCTGGGATGGGGCTGTGGGTACTCACTGGGCACCGGTCGGAGCACGTCAGGGATGAGGATCTCCACCAGGGCCTGGTACAGGATGTGGTCACAGCTCCTCATCCACTTCAGGATGGGCTCATATTTGCACAGAGTGATCAGCTTGTCTTTTGGGAGAGTCCCTTCGGGTTCTTCTTCACTGCAGGAGGAGGAGGGACACAGTGTGAGCAGCAGCTTTGCACTCAGTGCATTCACCGTTCTTTATTACTAACCCCAATCTTCAGCACAAAAAAGCCTTCAGGTATCTTTCAAAAGGAAATGTCTGATTGTTTGTACAGGTCTTGTCTTTGCAAGCACCTCCCCATCCATGGGGCCACAGCTCTGGACAGCTGTCCCTCAAATTCACATCTCCTGCCTTCACCCCTTCCCTCTTTTCCCTCATTGCCTTTTGCATAGTCCTGTCCATGTGGACGTGGGGACTGTGCTTCAGCACAGTCATTTCAGCAAGAAAAGGCTCAGCTGGTTCTTCTTACAGTCCCAGATATTTCCAAAACCTTCCCACCTTTCCCCTCTCCTCTAAACCTGCTGAGCTGTAGCACTGGGGACAAAAAGTTTGCAGACAGTGTAGGAGCAGATTACCCAATATTGAGAGACACTAAAACATTGTCAAGGTATTTAACACCTTCAAATGTTGAATATTTCCAGAAGGAAGAAGACTTGGTGGTTGGATGAGAACATATTCTAGAGATTTTTGTGGGGTTTTTGCCAAAAAACCTCAAAGTTTTACCATTTTTTTTTCTGAATAGAAAACATCCATATGGGAAGTCCTTATATCCTCAGTAAAAGTGGAGAGTACAGACTTGTGATAGAAATGGCCTCAAGTTGCCCCAGGGGAGGTTTAGATTGGATATTGGGAAAACTTCTTCACTGAAAGGGTGGTGAGGTTTCAGAACAGCTGCCCAGGGCAGTGGTGGAGTCACCATCATTCCTAGGAATGTTCAGAAGGCATGTGGATGTGGCACTTGGGGACATGGGTTAGTGGTGACCATGGCAGTGCTGGGTTGATGGTTGGACTTGATGATTTTAGAGGGCTTTTCCAACCTTAAAGATTCCATAATTCTATAATCAGAGCAGACACTTTCCTCAGAGGTTTGAACTCTGTGTTTCCATTATATTAAACACTTTTATAGAATCACAGAATATTCTGAGTTGGAAGGGACAATCAGGATCATTGAGTCCAACTCCTGCACAGGACACCCCAACAATCCCACCCTGTGCCCGAGAGCATTGCCCAAAGTTTCAAGTTCTCCAAAGCACTCAAAAAGCCTAAGGAAGCTGAAAAACCCTTCATTCATTTTTAAAAGAAAAAAAAATCACCAAGAAATGGAGCACTGAGAACCAGTGGAAGGCTGGGAAGTACCTGGAAGGCAGAGCAGTGGGACCATCACTAGGTGGTGCCTTCGGACTCCAGAAGGATTGCCAGAGTTTCTCGATGTAATGAAACTGGAGGTTCATCACAACATCCAAAGTCGCCTGACAACAAAGAACACAGCTCGTTAGCAGCTCTGCCAGCTCCGTGTCAACACAGTGTCAGCCCACACTTCAAGTGCTGCCATTTACAGTAAATAATTTACAAGAAAAATAATGGAAATGGCATTGTTTTGATAATCAACATCACACAAAACAGGGTAAAAAAAATAACATAAAGCACAATATATTCCTCACAAATCAAGCATTCCCTATATATTCCAGCTTTTCCTAAGTGCAGAATAAGAGTGAGCACACAAATTATGTCCCACATTGATTAATAAATCAGATAATCACCAAATAATATCCCAAATAATCACCTCGCAGTGTCGCCTGTAAAGAATCTGCAGAGTTTTCACGTCGTTCAAGGTGAAACCTTCTTGTAAGAGGACATTCCCTAGATCAGGGGCTGGGAACTCAGGAAAGACATGGGTCACATCTAGGGAAAAAAAACATTGGGAAAGATGCTGAGGGTTAGGAACACTTGAATACAGTGAGTACAAGGTGCTGCTGTCACTGGTGTTTTTTCAAGATCCAATTGGGATGCAACAGGAAAAATGAGACTGATTATCGATTTTTTCCCTGATTTATGCTGTTACACTGGGAAAAAAGCAAACAAGTGCAGCCCATTTATTTATTGGGTGTGGAAAGGAAAATGTTTTCTTTCTGTGTGTAATAAAAGAAACAAGAAAGCATTGTCCTCATCTGCCACACTTGCATTAGATTTCCCTCTGAAGCCTGAAAACCATCTCTCTGGTATTTTGAGAGTACAATGGGAAATGTAATTGAGCAGCAGAGGTGGCTGGGATTTGCTGTCTCAGCTGGAGATGATGGAGACACACAGATCCAGGACCAGCAGAACCAGAGAGTGTCCCACAACGAGAAGGTCTGCATGGATCATCTCCAGCTGGGTATGTACTGCAGCCTCTGCAAGGGAGAGAACTGCTTCTTCCCCTCTGGTAAGGCTTGGCAGAACCTCCACTCTTCCATGCAATTTGGATAAAACCAGAAGGATTAAAAACACACTAAGAGGGAACCAAAAGACCTGTTGGCTGAAGGAAAAAACCTTTCAGGGGGGACAGGAGCCAGCAAATAAACTTTGCAAACGTGACATTACAAAAGCTTATTAGAACACATACTATATATGAGATATATAATACTGCAGACTTATTAGGATACAGTTGGGGTTTCCTGGACAAGAAAAAAATCCTAAATGTGAATAATTAATCATTAAAGGAGTCTCCTCACCTATGAACTGCTGATGGTGTTGACTCTGAGCAGCCACTGACTGCTCTGGCGTGGTGTGGGGGTTGCTGTTGGACCCACTCTCTGCCATCCCATCCATCTTCTGGGCTGCTCTGTACCTAAATTCAGAGCATGGTTTAGGATCCACACAGGCACCAGCAAACACGTACATGTTATTTATGACACAGCTGCACAGATCTCTGTGTTCATCAGGTGACACTCAAGGACAACCTGTGCTGAGGGTTGAGCATTTCTATCACTGACTCAAGGGCAGGGGAGAAATGAGCAGCTCCTTTTGAAAAACCTCCCCAAGACAGAATTGAAGGGGTTAAAAAGTTTGCCCAAGGTGACACTAAAAATCAAAAAAGAGAAGCAGAATGGAGGGGCTTCCAGAGCAGACTCTGTCTTGGGAGCTGACTTTCTGCATTTTTTTTGCATTTACTTTCTGTTTGGGGGCTGAAGAAGTAAATTCTGCTCCTTCTTCACTCCAGCAACAACCAGAGGTGTCCATGCTTCCAGAAGGCAATTCCAAATTCCTTTGCATGTTGTATTTTATCTTTAAAATTGCTCAGACACAAGACTAACCATGGCACTATTTAACTTGCACTTTTGCACAAAAACCTGCCCCCCCAAACCCAAACAAAACCAAAATGCACTCAAACACAGCACAACCCCCAAATCCTTTCAGTGATTTGGCACAGTAACTCCATAGCTGAGATCCTGAACCAGTCTGGCTACAGGGATGCTGGGAAAGGTGGCACTTATGGTGCTGGCAAACAGATTAGAGAGATAAATGCCATTCCATGGAATTACAGAATAGTTTGGGTTGGAACAGACCTTTAAAGGCCATGCAGTCCTTTAAAGGCCATCTAGTGAGCAGGGACATCTTCAGCTAGACCAGGCTGCTCAAAGCCCCATCCAACCTCGCCTTGAATATTTCCATTTACTGGAATTGGTTTTGGACCCTCCCACTGCTCCAAGCAACACTTGGGTTTGAACTCAAGCTCCTCACTCTCCCTGTGCCCCAAGCAAAGCCAGTTCCCAGGATTTGGACTGCTGAGCTCTTTGGGAAGGCCCTGGGAGCACCTACCTTTGCTTCTGGTGGATGGGCTGCTGCCTCATGGCCATGTACTGGGTGTCCTCCTGCAGACGGTTCAGCGGAGACTCCGGCTTCAGGCGGATCCCATAATAGTGATATTTGGAGTTCCCTCTGGAAGTATCAACACTGACACTGTAAGTGGTCCTGCAATTTAGGTTGTTTTGACAATATTCCCATCTTCAGGCAGCAATTTGAGTGGCTGAAGTCATGAACTGATAAATGCCATCACCCCTTAGAAAATTTAAGCCCAGGTGTGGCCAAGCTCCGAGACATCCACATTTAAATGTAGCCAGGTTTGTTCCATGGTAACTGGGGAAGAGCAGGCAAGTGCTACAATACAAAGTGTTGTTAAACAGAATGACAGAGAGCCCACAGGGGACACTTTGCTATTTGATTAGGGTTTAAGGATTTGTTTTTTCCATAAAAACAAACTTCCATCTTTATCTAGGCTTGGATAAAACAAGCCTGACTGGACAAAAAACTATGATAAGAAAAATGTCTTTGTGTTGCCACAACTATCATAGCAACAGGCTTTGATGTGGCTTTGTTCTTGTAGCTGCTCATTTTTGAAAGTTTTGGAAAAACTGTAAGCTTTCTGCAAGCACAGGGGGCTGGAATTCTTTCTCCTTTGCTGCTGTGATGCTCCTTAGGAGAATGTGATTCCATCACATTAGAGAGACATGTCAGTTGAAGTTTTTCCACCAAACTGGAATATTCCAATCCCAGTGAAATTAGAGAAATTTAAGAGAGGACTATTTGTCTCAACTTCTTTTATTGGGGGAATTTTCCCTTTCCAAGGGCCAGTTCAATTGTTCAGTCACTGCAAAAAAGGGGTTTATAGACACTACATATTCAGCCCTGTCTTAAGTGATTTTAAGTGCCTGCAAATTAAATAAAAGCTGCCTTTATAACCTAAAACTATAATAAATTAGAAAATAATGGTGGACAGCTCTTTCCATACTTATTTAGGTTCACTGTCTCCTTCCCAACCTGCACATCTGCAATTTTAAGTGGGTTTTTTGCTTCTTGTTTTTTCTTTAATCCTGGATGGAATTAAAGAATTTCTGTCATCTAAGGAAATTATTTCATAGCTCTTGCACTTGACCCAATCTACAGAAATACAAACCACTCTTCCTACAACTGTTGCCTCCACATTCCAGCTGTGCAATGCCCTGGACACATCTGGTTTTGTTCTCGTTTAGAAGCCCAAGTATCTAAGCTTAAATTTTTATTATAAAATCTTATACAATCAGAGAAACCACCTTTTCTCTAGTATATTACCTACTTTTTTATATTCTAAGCTGGGATAAAATGCACACTCAGCTGTGCAGAAGCTCTGGGTCCTCCCTTGAAGGACACATCTGTAATTACAGGAGTGTATTTTCTCATGCTATGCTTTTGTTGTATCATCCCACAGGTCTTGGATGTTTTAAAAGAAAAAAATCCTTTCACAAGATTCAGCCTGATGCTTTGGGGATTTCAGAAATAAACCATTTACAACTTCAACAGCTTGTCTGCATCAAAGATTATGTTATGGACGATCTTTACAAGACTCAAAGGGAGTAAACAGCTTCACTGAACCAGAATTTGGGTGGCAGCAACAACTGCAAGGATGAGTTACCTCCTCTTTCTCAGACAATATAGAATCACAGAATATGCTGAGCTGGAAGGGACCCCCAAGGATCATCAGTCCCACTCCTGGCCCTGCCCAGGACACCCCAACAATCCCCCCCTGTCCCTCAGAGCGTTGTCCAAACGCTCCTGGAGCTCTGGCAGCCTTGGGGCCGTGCCCACTGCCCTGGGGAGCCAGGGCAGTGCCCCAGCACCCTCTGGGGGAAGACCCTTTCCCTGAGATCCATCCCAGCCCCCCTGGCACAGCTCCAGCCGTTCTCTCAGAAAATGGGATACTAAAGGGATGAGAAGAAGCCTCAGTTCAAATAAAGTTTATTATCCCATACGATCACAGTCCGTTATATCTGTAGATCTCAAAACAACCTGTGCCTGCTAAATGATGCCCAGTAGGTTCTTAGAATACCTGAGAGAAGCTGCAGGAAGAGTTTTTTTCTTATTTCAATGTAGATTCCTACCAACCTGGTTCCCAGGCGCCGGGTCCTCAGCCCCATGAACACAGAACGTATGAGTTTCCCGAAGGAAGCAGCATTCACTGGATCCAGTTTGTGCTCCTGGCAGTGCCTCAGGTAATGGTTGTACAGGGAGCTCCTGGGAAGGCTGACACCTTCTGCTGTCTCATAGTTATCCAACAACCACTGGAGCTTTATGTATGGAAAAACAGAGAACATGGAAGTCTAAAGAGGGCTGGAACGGGCTCCATCAAGCAGAGTCTGTTCTCAAACATCCGGAGAGCTGTTGGACTTTGGGAGTTCAGGAGAACTTAACACTGAGTCATTAATTTATACAAATTAATTTAATACAAATTAATATACATAACTTAGAATTTATAAGTTATAATTAATCACTTTTTATGGTCGCAAAATCCCCAGCCCAAAGGTAACAACCCAAACAAAAGTGCTGTCACTTCTTGTATTAAGCACATCCCTCCTGCCATCTCAGTGTCCACCTTGGGTTCAGCTGAATTCCTGCAGAGCCAAAATAAAGCTGTAAGAACTCCTTTTTCCAAGAAAAAAGATTTTAAGCGACTGCCTAAGAGGAATAAATTTTAGAGGAAGCAAATCTGCTGCAAAGTCTTTATTAATTTGAAGATTGGCATGTCTGCAACTGCTCCCTTAACAATAAAACGGTTGCCAAAGCAACCTTAAAAATCTAAGGGAGTATATCTAGTTTGCAGAATTTACTCTCTGAACTTCTGACATTTCTGTTGATTAAAATTTGCAATTAATATAAATTATTTATGCCTAGACAGTCTGAAAGGGCAGGTCCTGTTCACAGTGTCAGCACAGGAATTAAAGTGCAAGAAGACAAAGCCCCCAATCTTCTTAATTGACTAAATGACTTCAGCATCAATGAAATAAGTGTTATATTAAGGGAATTTCGGAAGGAACTAGATGTACAAATGGACTAATATTTACAGTATTGGTAAGAGTCCTTTCACTGTCCCGAGGGATGTTTGGGATTAACATTTTCCAGGCTTCCTTCTCTGCTCAGACCTCCATCCCTGCCTGTGTGGGAGGCACAGCTCCACCAGAACCAGCTGCATTCCCACCAGATCAGTGGCAAAACACACTCAGCTTGTGGATGCCAAAATATCAGCCACACCACCTCCTTACAACTAATAGTTCCAGCAGATCTTGGAATTAAGCACAGACTTAATCTAGAAATCAGTAGGATTTGACCAGGCACATGGATTACATGTTGGCCCACACTGAAGTCCTCTCCTCTCCTACTCCAGTATCCACCTCTTTTTTCCAATTTTTCCCTTGATGAAACTTCAGGGTCCCAATTCACTATGAGACTGGAGTTTTTTATCAATAACTGCGAAAATACAACCTGAGCTGTGTGATGACATCTCTGACACCTCACTCCATTGAGTTATTTTCAGTTTCTGTGTTTCTTATCCCACTTTGCTCTCACACAAAGGCTTTTCAGCACCTTGACTGTATGTGCTGTGGGGCCCATTCACAGATCCAAATTTAAACTCCTGCTACACAGAATGAGCTGAATCCAAAACTGTGCAGTAAAAACTGTTTCATTCAGCCTGGAGAAGGCTGAGGGAGACCTCAGAGCTCCTTCCAGGGCCTCAAGGGGCTCCAGGGGAGCTGGAGAGGGACTTTTGACAAGGGCCTGGAGGGACAGGACAGGGGGGAATGGCTTCCCACTGCCAGAGGGCAGGGATAGGTGGGATATTGGGAAGGAATTGTTCCCTATGAGGGTGGGGAGGCCCTGGCACAGGTTGCCCAGAGCAGCTGTGGCTGTCTCATCCCTGGAAGTGTCCAAGGCCAGGTTGGACGGGGCTTGGAGCAGCCTGGGCTGGAAGGTGTCCCTGTCTATAGCTGGGGGTGGAACAAAGTGATTTTTAAGGTCCCTTCCAACCCAAACCATTCTGGAATTCTGTGATTCATTAGTTGATCCAAAGCAACCACAAGTTCCAGTGACTGGACCCACCAGTTCTGGTGGCCTTTGGAGCAGAGCAGGGGCTGCCACAGCTGGAAGAAGAAAAACCTCTGTTACAGAGCTACTTGCCACCCTCCCAACTTTCCTCATCACCTGAGACAGTCTGATCTTCCACAAAGATCATTCTGACCTCCAAACCCCAGAGTTCTAAGAGATGGTCTTTGCTAATGATCCCTAATGACCCTTTGTGCTCTCATCTGCAGAAGAGACACTCCTGGAAGCCCCAAAAGTCTTCCTGTAGCCCTGAGCCACCTCCACCCTCTCAGCTTAACAAAAGTGGAGCCCAGTGGTCTTGGCATAAAAGACCAGCAGGAACTCAGTTTTAAGTAGCTCAAATCTGTGCTAATTTTGGCCCATGCTCTGTATTTAAAAGATTAATGATTAAGGTTCTTTCAAATTTTTAAACCATTTATTTTATTTATCCTATGGCAGATACTTAATGTGTAGCAGCAATTTATTGCCTAAACCTTAAGCCTTAAAAACCTTATAAAAGTTGCATTACTATGGAAAATTAATGTATAAGTAAAACCCTCTCATTTAAATTTGATCCCAGGCATTTTTATTCTAATCCCTGATATTTCTAGAAGATTTCCTTCATCTTCCAGCTTTCTTTTCCTGCAAATGTCTTTTTATATTCCTTTAAACATTACAGAGTTTCACAATATGAACTCCCACTGTTGAATTAGAAATCTATTATGAAAGGCACAAAAGAGCTCGAAACAGAAATCTGTCAGAAGAGAAATAATTTTCCAAACATGATTTTTGCTTTTCCCGCATAGTAATAACAAATTCAAGCACTTAAATGAGAACATTAAAGATTCTCTCCATTTGTATCCCTTATTCTGTTTATTTTCTGAATTTTGTGTGACAATAAGATATTCTCCAGTTTTATTTCTGTTTATGCCACAATCAGGTTCCAATAAAATCTCTCTGCAGCCATATGCTGCTGTGTTTGTTACAGGCACTGCAGGGGAATATTTAATTTTCATTTCTACTTTAACTTCATTTCTTCTGTTTGCTTTCCTTTAAAATCTTGAGCAAAAACCTCATCCTTGTTTGATCCAAGGATGGCTCATTAAGGATGGAAAAAAACATACATGTTTTTGGCTGAGAAAATAAACACACCTTTTTTTTAAGGTCCAGGTTTGGAGAGGTTCTTATGGGTATTTCTAGAAAATACAAAAAACCCCAATGAACAACAATTTGTGGTTCATATTTTGAGTGCTTTTAGCTGGGACTATGAGCAGCAGGTTCTAAATCCAGGTTCAGTCCAGCTCAGAGGAAGGATGCAGCCATTCACCCCCAGGAAAGAATTCCAATGGGGTTTTTCTTGGGTTTATTTTGTGGTTTTTTTGGTATTTCATTCTACAGGCAGTGAGGAAAAAGTACATTTTCCCCCTAATCCTACAAGTGTTACAGATATCCAGGAGCCACAGGATCTCAGGCAGGTTACAGCATCCAACTACTCCAGCTTTAGGCACTCATGTATAAAAATTGCAGTAATTTTTGTCCAATTTCTTTGCATCATCTGCAACTTCATAACTGGCAACTAAATAATCTTCTGACCCAGGGACTCTGGGTCACTGAGTTCCAGTCACACAGTGACACGATTCCATCAGAAACATCCCGTGTCTCTGAGTATCAGCAGGAGCTTCACCTTCCACACTTGAGATTTCAAGTGCTCTTAAATAACCTCTTGGAGAGTTTTTAAGCCAAATTAAGTTATCAAGTGTGGCTCTATTTCACCTTGACTTTGGTTAAATGACATTGCCTAAAAAATTACCTCTTGACTGAGATACCTTTAATTGTCCTCTCTTTAAAAAAAAAACAAACAACAAAACGAACAGATTTCTGGCATGGAACATCTGCTGATGGCAGGAAATAAACCATTATGCCAAGAATGTACACATCTGCAAAATGCCAAATTTAAAATGAGGGACAGAACACAATGAGGGACAGAACTGCAGCCTTAAGGCTCAAAGCAATTAAGTCACAATTAAGTGCAATTAGCATCATCTCCCCACTTCCTCTTGCTTTGGTCAAGCTGGAATTTGCTTTCAGCCTTGACAAATCAGTCACCTGCTGCTTCACTCTGGTTGTCCTGCACAAGCCTGACAATCTCATCTGTCATCCATGTGGAATTTGGGATGGGGAATTCTCTGTCTGGTGTTTTGTTTTCTTTTTTTACCATGAAGAAGTGGGAACTGAAACATCCCTTGTACCACAGCACGTGCTGGGGAAGATGCATGGAGAGGTTCAGCACTGCTGCTCACTGGGATGTCCCACACTCTGCACTGGGAGCCAGCTCTGGGATCTCCAGCAGTGGTGGCTGCCCCATCCCTGGGAACATCCAAGGCCAGGTTGGATGGAGATTTGAGCACCCTGGTCTAGGGGAAGGTGTCCCTGCCCATGGCAGGGTGTTGGAATGAGATGGGCTTTAAGGTCCCTTCCAACCTAAACCAGTCTGTGATTCCAGTCCAGCTCCTACTCAGATCAGGGCTCACTTTCATGGGAGCTCAGGTCCCTCAGATGAGTTCTTAGAACCTCCCCAGGCAGAGGCTGCAGAGCCTCCCTGGGCAATCATAGAATCCCAGAATATGCCAAGTTGGAAGGGACCCACGAGGACTGTTGAGTCCAACTCCTGGTCCTGCACAGGTCCATCCCCAAGAGTCACACCCTGTGCCCCTCAGGATCATCCAAATGCTCCCTGAGCTCTGGCAGCCTTGGGGCTGTGCCCACTGCCCTGGGGAACCTGGGCAGTGCCAACCACCCTCTGGGGGAAGAACCTTTCTCTAATATCCAAAGTAACCCTTCCCTGAACGGCACCAAAATTCTCTGGAACCAGAGTTTGCCTGATCTGGTTCTTCAATGTGCTGCATTTCCTACAGACACTCTGTATTATTATAATATATTATTATGTTCCCATATATCCACAGACATCTCTCCATGCTCTGGGAAAGCAGAGCAAGGACATTGGGGATCCATGGGACAGCAAGTTTCCTCAGCTCAGGCTCTGTGCCCTGACAGAGGGAATGCCCCACCCCATCCTGGGGTGTTTGTCCTGGAGCAGCACCTTCAGCAGGGAGAGGAGAGTGGATATGTCCACACATGCTCAGGAAGCAGTTTGTGTGCTTTAGAGCTTCTTTAGAGCTTTAGAGCTTCTAAGAGCATTTAAACCTCATGCCAAAGCATGAATTGTGCCCTCAGAAGAGGGACTTTGAGTTCTGTACTTCTACCCTGCAAGATAAGGGTGGGGAAGGTCTGATCAGAGGCTGGATCGGGCTCCATCTCCATCCTGTGCAGCCTGTGGTCAGGTGAGATCTTTGCTTTCTTTCCTCTGCCCTTCTCCTGGATTTTTTCATACCTCCTTCAACACCACGCCATGACCCACCCATCCTGACCTGTGCTGGGAGAAACAAGAAAAATCCTGCAGAACAGCATGATGCTTGGATGAACCTGCACAGCACTCGGGGCTTGGCACGGACATGCGAGCGTGGGATGGGAGGGACGCACCGGGATGCTCACAACAGGAACTACCAGTCTGGCCCTGCAGGTTTGTTTTTCCCCAACTACCACCAGAAACCTTCAATCTCCACCAGCTGAAACAAGGACTGAGCTCACCCAAGAGCCCTGGCCTGGAGTTTGACATCAGCTTAGGAGAATTAGACTGGTTTAATATTCCTTTTGTTTTCTCAGGCTATTTCTCCGCAATGAAGAAGCCAAAGTTGGGGTTTTTTTTTCAGGACCTAAGAATGATAACAAATCTGCCCCCAAATACAAAATCAAAGGAAATCTGTTAGAATAAAGAAGGACCACTTTGTGCACTGTGATTTATCAGTGCAGGACATGCTTGAGCTTAATCCAAACACAGCAAAGTGCAGGCAAGTCCAACCCTTCAATGTGACTTGAACCAAACCCTTCAAATCTCACCGAGGCATGTGCTCAGCGTTACTGCATGGGAGCCACTAATCAGGATGCAAAGGCCCAGGAGAACAGTGGGAATTCCACACAAAGCAGGGAAATTGTTGGCACAGGGCAGAGAGGGGGGGCAAGCACAGGGATTTAGCACAGCATTGTAACAGGAATGGGCTTCCTGAGGCACAGAGAGAGAGGGAGAGGCATTCACAGGAGCAGGCTTTTGGTTTATGCTGTTTGAGGGATATTTGATATCTGTCACCATTCACACTGAGTCATCACTGCAGATTTACAAGTGATTTTCCAGCCATTTTTCAGTTCCAGTGAAAGAACTTCCTCAAATGTGTTTATCTAATTGCCAGCAATTTCCATTGCAAGGCAGATGAAATAAATAAAAGCAGAGGCAGTTAACAGACTCCAGAGCATCTCAGCAACAAACATTATCACCAGGGCACTTTTTGCAGACTTTTTTTCCTTGAGAATGGACTGTTTTGGGCAGCACAGCTCAATCACAGGCTGCTTTGAGGGACTCATGCTGTTGAATACACCAAAGGGCTACAAATAATTCTCCCACCAAAGCAGGGAAAAGGTTGTAAATTCTGATTGTAACTTACATGGCTGTTGAGCAAACTGCTTTTGTGTGAGGTAATCCCTTCACTTTTTTGTAGGTTTTCAATCGCCATTTCAAGCTAAAGAAAATGTGCACAGGAAAACAAAAAAAAAAGGAAAAAAAAAGAAAAAGAAAGGAAATCAGATAGTTAGCAACAGCCAGGATTATTATTTCTTTATTAATATTTGAATGATTAATGCTTTATATCAACAAGCTTGTGAAAAAGAGGCATACAGATGAGCACAGTCCATGTGGATGAAGCTGCAGAGGCGTTACTGGGACATGCAAATGGACACACAGCAGGAACCACCACGGGGGTGACAGAGCAAGACCAGGGGGGTTTATCGTCCACTAAAAGCATTGTCCATTTCTAAAAAAAGCAATTTTCCTTTTCCTTTCCCCTTCCTGCTCAGACCAAACCATCACCACACAGATCCACTGCACTAGGACAAAGACTTGCTGCAGAGTTTTGCCTTTCAAAGAGAACTGACAGGAATGACTTTGGTTATTAACCTCTTAATATTTTGTCAAAAACTAAAAAAAAAACTCAATAAAACAGGTGCAAAGAGGGCTGACACAGAGAGGGCATGAGCTGGAATGGATAAGGGCCCTCTGACACTGAGGAGGACTGCAAAGGGACTCTGAAGGAAGAAGCCAGGTTTTGATTAAATGCGCTCTTCCCCAGAAGACAGGATGGCACATTTTGATGCTATTGAACTCAGAGAAGCCAAGGTAAGGCCTTCTGACCCCCTCCAGAGCCTCCTTGTTCCCTCTGTGTGGCTCCCATTCTACCTGCCTTGTGCCCCAACCCTCTCCTGGACCCTTCTTGTCTTCTCCTTTCTGCTCCTGGGACTCCCTTGACAAACTCTGGCAAACTCCTTAGAGGCAGCTGCTGATCCCAGAGCCCCAGTGCTCTTCTCCAAGCTTTTGGCAACTGAAATAAAAAAAAACACCTCAAACCTCCAAAAACCCCCACATTAAGGGACTGCCAGTAGCTGAACCTCCTGTTTCTTTCCAGTGAATGTTCTCTAACCCCTGTTATTCATGATCTGCTAGTGCAGGCAGGACAAGGCAGCAAATCTCAGCCAGGAGAATTATCTCTAGCATCTGTCCTCATTTAACACACATCTCCTCTGTGGGCACGTGCACTAAACATCTGCAGATGGTCTGTTCATGGCCCCCTTCCCATATTCACAGTCTGCACTGACTCATTGCATGGGGAAGATAAAGGTTGAGACAAACCAGACATTTACAAACCCAAGCTCTGTCGGAAAGGTGGGAGAGGAGAACAAATCAGATACAACTTCTCAAGTAACACCCAAGAACCAAAGCCAAGCTCTGTGCCATACCCAGGTCTGAACACGACTGTCCAAGCACAAGTCCCTTGGTTTCCACACCAAAGTGCCACCACAGTGGCACTTCTCAAGATGTTATCAGCCAATTCAACACAGGGTCAGTCTAAGCCCAGCTCTTTCTTTGAGAACACTCTCACACTCTGATGTGCCAGGAGGAACCAAGGCCTGATTGCTGACACAGCCTTCCGGAAATGAGTCAGTGTTAGAAGGAGACCCCGTTTCCTTCCTCTCCTGAGCTGTTACACAAGCACAAGAACACTGCCTGCCCCTTTTTGGTGAGTGTCCCATACAAAGGGACACTTTGCATTTGCAGAAAAAAATATTGCAGGGAAAAGTCTAAAAGCTCTTAAAGAGTCCTGCAGGAAGGTGAGGAGCTCTGAGGACCCACTTATGCAACGTCTCAAGGATTTTCTCTCTTGCTACAGGCTAATTTAGGTGAAGATTAATAGACACTGAACAGGGCTGTTCCATGTGCTGTTCAGATGGAGCAGAACATCATTATTGCAGCAGATATGGAAGACAGCTTTCTTTAAATATTTGAATTTTTTTTTTTTTAGTGTACATACAATCTTTACCAAACATCCCTCAACCTCCTGAGGCAGCTCTTAGGCTAATGAAAATTATGAAGACTCCCTTGTCTGTTCTGGAAATAACTTGTCTCCTCTGGAAAGACCTTGCTTTTGAGATCTTGGTGCCAGCTCTGCCCCAAGTCCTCAACACCCCATTCTCCACCCAACTCTAATCCCTCTCCTTTCCCATTCCTGGCTGCTGCCTCTCATGTTGCCCAGCCCTCCTTCCACTGACCACTGTGACATCCATCCCCTCTGCACTGCACCCCAAGGCCCCATGCAAAGGCCATCTGCAGGAGCTCTACTTTCCTTTCTCTCCACAACGCTTCTAATCCTGCCACACCACACTTTGCCAGGTCTCTTTACCATCAGCCTTTCCCATTCCCTGTTTAGGCAGGACATTGCAATGAAAAATAATGTTCCTGCCCATTGATTTGATTCAGTCCCTGCTCTCCTTAAGCCACCCACACTTATTGGGGTATCTGGAGAAGCTGCCCCATTCTTGCAAGTGTCCAAGGCCAGGTTGGACAGGGCTGGGTTGGTGGAAGGTGTCCCTGCCCATGGCAGGGGGTGGAACTGGATGATCTTTGAGGTCCCTTCCAACACAAACCAAATGATTCCACGATTATGTGGAATTCCAAGCAGTTATCATGGTTCTGCTCTATCCCACTCCAACCCTAGACTGCACTGGAAGAACTAAAAGCCACACACAGACACATCCCTGGACTGTGTGCCAGGCACTACTCCGCCTTCGTCAGCCCCTCCACAGACATTTGGTGATAAAACACCTTCAGAAGGTTCATCCCTACATGAAACAGAGGGAACTTATCTCAGACAAAGTGACTTTTCATTAAAGTAACTTTCTAATATTATATGTCTTTTACTGAACAGCCTTACCTCATACGACAGCCACAAAAAATCTGTGCATGGGACATATCTATAGACACATTTTCTACTAGGGCTTTTTACACTGTGCCTATCACCAGGGAAATTAAAAAAACCAAACCAAAGAACAAGAACCCAAAACCCAAGAGTGATGTTGTGCAGCTTTGCAAGATGCAATCCCACACAGGTGACAAGATCAGCAGCCACTTCCTTCCAAATAAGAAGTTTGAGCAAAAATCAAACGGTCCAATGCTAATTTTTAACTATGAACAGTTAAAACACACACCCTCACACAATTCTCACCCATGAACTGAACCCCAGCTAACCCAGCATCTGTAATTTTCTCTTCCACCCAAACTAAGGACTTTTCCCTTGTTTCTACCTAAGGCAGAGCACATTTACTCCAGGATCAAGAGAACCTTTCAAGGTAAAAAGATTCAAAAAACATGGAGTTTATATCCTAAAACTCTGTGGTAATTGAAAGTACAACTTGATAGGCCAGATTTTCCAGAGCCCTCAGTAGCAAACAGCTCCTGGTTTTTTTTTTCCCCTGGGTAATGCTGCTCACACATTTTATATTCTGGCCCACACACTTCATTACACCTACATTTATATTAATATTTATATAAAAACAGATAAACATAAGTCTGGAGAGGAAGGTGAAGGAACATCCCACAAAATGAGCTTCCACCAATCCTGGCAGCTGCTTTGGGAGATTCCCAAATCAAAGCCCTGGGAGCCTCTAACTGCAGAAAGGCTGTTTTGGGTGAATATCTACAACCCCTCCAATCCCATATAGCTGTACAGCTGTGCTTCCAGCACTCTGGCACTTCACTGACAGCTGGAGGGACATTATTTTTAAAAATGGAGACTTTTAAAACACTTCTGTTTGATCAGTATCACCCCTAAAGTACATTTTCTGTAACATATGGCAGGGAGAGAATACACAATGGTGTAGAAGATATATACACAAAGACTTTTTGATCACTGTGCACTTGTAATGATCAGCTTGACAAAACTTATGTGCTAATTATCCACTGGGTTAATGAAGGATTTTCCAGGTCTCTTCATAATTAAAAATACATTTCCCTATTTTGGGTAAACCAAGCCCCATGTTCAGATGTTAGATTTGGTAGAAAGCATAAATCGGGACAAATGTGTTAAATTGGGAAGCCAAAATATTTTGCTTGGGGGAAAGAAAAAAAAAAAGCAAGGCCACAGAAGATTTTCTCTTCTGCTGCATATTTTCAGTGACTGGGAGTTTCAGTGATTGGGAATTTCAGTGACTGGGAAGTTTGACAAGTCCCTGCTGAGCAAGAGGGACATTCCAAACTCCAACTGGAAAATTATAGTATGCCAGTGTCTATTCTCTCTCTCTCATTTATGGCATGTTATAGACATTGATAATCACAGGAAGTTTAATTTTCTGAAGGATTTGAGTTCCCTTGGAACAATTCCTGGCCCCCGAGCTGCAACACCTGCAGGGCTACATACCGTTGCTGGAGAGGAGCGTGAGGTGTGTGACAGGGAATGTCTAGAGTTCTCCAGCCCCCCATGAATGAGATAGGCTCCCGAGCCGGAGAGGATCTGACTTCCCCCAATGTCCATGGTGATGCCCACCATGTTGTGAGAGGGAATGGCAGGAGGAGAGGATGCCGCTGTAGTCACCTGAGCTCCTCCTCCCTGCGCTTCGAAATAGGACGCGGCGCTGCTGGGGGCGTAAATCTGAGCCTCGGTGTTGTAGGAGTAGGCGGCTCGTCTGTCAAGGAACACAAGAGTCAGGGCATGGAGAGATGGAATTCCATGGGTAATAGTTTCTGGAAGCTGGAGCACCTCTGGGAAAAGGCCTTGACTCTGTTGTCAGTGGGATTTGCTGCAGTGAAATGGAACCTTGTGCTGTGAAAGGGTCCAAGGGGAAGGGGCTGAGGATTGGCTGAGGACACTTGGCTGGAGAGACTCCTCAGGGTCTGCAGCTTCCTCCCAAGGGACAGCTCTGATCTCCACTCTCACACCAGGGACAGGACCCACAGAATGGCTGGAGCTGTGCCAGGGGGGCTGGGATGGATCTCAGGGAAAGGTTCTTCCCCCAGAGGGTGCTGGGGCACTGCCCAGGCTCCCCAGGGCAGTGGGCACAGCCCCAAGGCTGCCAGAGCTCCAGGAGGGTTTGGACAACGCTCTGAGGGACAGGGTGTTGGGGTGTCCTGGGCAGGGCCAGGAGCTGGACTGTATGGTCCCTGGGGGTCTCTTTCAACACAGGTTATTCCATGATTCTATGAAAGTCAGTCCTGACAATGTTGATCAGCCCTGGAGCCACAGTGAGGGCAGAGCACAGAGCTCGGTAGCTCTTGTAGGGAATTGGGGTGAGGAAGGCCAAGAGCATCCCAGGGGGCAGGAGGCCCAAAATGGGGCACACAAGACAGGAGGAGGAGGAGACTATAGGGGTGGTAAGGCCCTGGCACAGGTTGCCCAGAGAAGCTGTGGCTGCCCCATCCCTGGAAGTGTTTCTATGAGACCTTATAACACCCCCTTCTTCCTCTCTCAGCTACGCTCTGGCTCCTAAAGCAGAGCCAGAAGGAAAGAAAACCTGGGTAGAATGGAACACCAGATCAGGTTTCCCTGGAGAGCAGTCCCTCCATGAGGATAACAGCTCTTCCAAGGCTGGAGTCTGGCTGAAACCACCCTCACACACAACATGTGAAACGGTTGTTCCTCCTCTCCTTCCTTTTATCCTTGGGCAATGCCAGGGTGGAAGGAGCCTGGGAGGATGGAAGGGCTGGGAGCTGGGAGGGGACACGGCTCTGCTACAGCCAAGGAGAGACTCTTACATGGTTCCATTGGTATAAACAGCTTCTCCACCTTCCACATACTGGACCTGGGCTGGATAAACGTGCTGCACAGACTGCACCTGAAAAAGGCATCAAAAAGTTATGGATTGCTTAGGAACAGCAGGAGAAACTGCAGATTTCCTTATACACCGTCAACCTTACCTTGACATTTAGAGTTTCTTTTTAAAAATAAAAAATAAACCAACCAACCTGCCCCTCCAAAGGAATCCCAAAGGACATTTTTAATTTCAAAGGCCAAATAAAAATAGATAAATAAGTTGTTGTTCCATGAACAGTGGAAACAATGGAACCGAGTTTCCTCTCCACACGTGTCTGGAGCTGGTTCTGTGCTGACTAATAGGGGTGAGATCATGGTGTAGCCTTTCCTTCAGAGGGGACTGGCAGTGTCCAACTGCACCCCAGCCCCCTCTTTTTTGCTCTGGGAGGGATGTAACTTCCCACTGTCAAGTTTTTTTTCCCCCTGAAAATGAGCAACCAAATAAAAAATCACTAATAGAAGAAATCGGGAATCAGACTCAGCGTCCCAACGGAGCAGCACCACATATCCCTGGTTTCTTAGGAAACAAGGGCTGCAAAAGGCAAAGTTGAGATAAATAAAAACAATTGCATGGCTCTCTGGCCCTGAACCTTCCTCTGGAGCCATGTGCAGTCAGCAAATTTATTTGTGTAATTAAAACAAATCCTGAAGACTTTGCCTCTAAAAAAATCTTCAGCGAGAAGGATTGCTTTTAATTTAACTGTGATTTAATAAATGCTTTAAAATGGTAGCTGAAAGCATCTATCAAATCTCCAAATGTATGAATCCATCAAATCTCCAAATGTATGAATCCATCAAATCTTCAAATGTATGAAACCATCAGATGTTCAAATCCATGAACTGCTACAGTAAAGGGTTTTTCTAAACTTTGAATATCTTGAGTTTCTTTTGCCATCAGTCTAAGAAAGCAGGAGAGTGATCCCAGTTCTCTGATTGCCCCCAACACTAATTAAGATTTTTCTAGCAGTGGCATAGTTTCAAATGTCGTGGGATGTGGGGTCTGTGTGTGGTGTCCCACCCCAGAGGTATTTATTTATTACCTGTTGTGGAACCTGCTGGACTCTGGGAACAGAGATTTGCTGCATCTGCGCTCCTTTGGGAGCGGAGCCTGTTGCTTGGACCAAAACCCTCTGGAAAAGAAGATACACAAACACTTACTTTCAGTCCATAACACAGGTGAGTCAGGTGTTCTCTTCCAAACTTTCATGGACAACTCCTACACCAGCTGCAATGGCACATCTTACTGTCCCTGTGGTCCCCACACTCCCAGGGTAACACCAGCCTGAACTTGGGCAAGGCTGCATCCACAATTTCTGACATGGACCATCTTTAAACCTCCACAAAAGGACATAACCGCCAACAGCTGGGTGATGAGAGGAGCTCAAATGAGGTTCAGTAGCAGCTAAGCAAGAACCACTTCTCACACATCCACATTTTCCTCCTCAGGCTGCAAGGTTTCTTCTCTTACAACTGCTAAACCAAACCACACTCTGCTTCCTGCGACCTCTCCAAGGTGCCACAGCCCTTTTGGTTTCTTCCAAAATCTCAGGTGGTTCTGCATCTCCCTTCAGAGAGAGCTTTGTTCTACCTTGTGATGGTCACTGCCCTCTGCCTCTGCTCTGTCACCTCCATCATCCCCCTGCCCAGTGAGTCACCCTGCACACTCAATTTAAGGTCGTCACACATCTCAGGGTGCTCAGCACTCTGCAGAGCCAGCAAAACAAACAGGGGGATGTGGTAAAATGGAAAGAAATGATTCAGTGAGGCCTGTGGGAACAGAGCCAAGTGTCTGTATGGCTTCTCCAAGGAGACACATTTTCTGTGGCTTGAGATTTTAGAAATACCCAGGAGAACAAAGAGCTCCAAAACAATCCCGCATGATTCCTAGAAGCCACCTTGACAATTACAGCTGCCTTATATGTATATCTTTATGATTTTTAGCCCTCTGACACCCTCAAACATGCCCTTAGTAAAAAACAGAAATGCTATTCTAGCATAATTACAAGAATATAATAATTTCACAGATTTCCAGGCCCCAGCAAGTCTGGATACACTGGAGATCCTGCAGCAAGAGCTTGCAGCAAGGACACTGTTGTCAGCCACCCCTCTGTCTATTTTCCCTCCAAAAGAGGCTCTAAACAGTGCAGGATCAGGACATCACAAGCCCTTTTTGAAGTCAGGCCTTGGCAGTGCCACCTACATCAAAGTCCCACCCAGCAAGATCCTTTCCTTTCTCCTACTTTGTACATGTTCTCTGGCATTGCGCGTACCAAAGGACACATCTGTGGCACAGCTGCCCAGTTCACTCCTTCTGTCCTTCCTCACTCACTGTCTGGTTGCTCGAACTGCCTTCCCACCAAAATAATGGATCACCCCAACCTGTAGGATGAGACCATCCTGCTCAAACAGCCTCCGCTCACACTGGAAGGTGGACCAGTGATCAACCACCCCAAAGGCTTCAGCCTCACACCACTCATGCTGCCAGCAGTTCATTCCTAGTTTCCTTGTCCTGCTGGTGAGAAGGGAAGAATCTGGATGCTCCTCCTCTTCACCAGCCTTCCACAGTCCTCTGGGTGTTCCTTAAATCCAGGGAGTTCCAGTCAGTGCTCTGTGTCCTGGTGACATTTCATAATTTCATAATCCGAAGACGATGGGTTTTCTGACCATGTTGACACAGTCAAACTCCCACTAATGATCCCTGGGACACCTGACACTGCTGATCAGTGATCCACATCATTGCAGTACAAACAAGGAACGTTCCCCGGGAGAAATGGAAGTTGGGAAGGCTGGGAGATGACAGCAGGGCCCCGAATCACTTGATGTGAATGTCCACGGCTCCCAGTGAATTGAATGTTTCTACTAATTCACAACTTTTAATTGTTCCTTTTCATCAGCATCCAATGGCAGCTGTTTCTGCTCACTTGGGAGTTGGAGAAGGATGTAGCAAAGTTACACCCACCCATCCTCTCATCCCTCCAGCTTCCTGAGACAGAAGCTTCTTTTGATAGTTCCTCAAAAGTCATAAAAAGGAACCAGTTTGACTTATCCCTTCCCATTTTGCACTGGGTTGTTTCCATCCATCAGTTGAAGTCATTACTTGTCTCCTATCGGACATTCCAAGTGTACCACATTCATGTATATGAATAATTAATCCTCCCTCCCCCATTTAAAATGTTGGGATCCACCAACCAATGGAATCATGGAATCATACACTGGTTTGGGTTGGAAGGGGCCTTAAAGATCATCTCATTCCACCCCCCTGCCATAAGCAGGGACACCTCCCACTATTCCAGGTTGCTCCAAGCCCCATCCAACCTGGCCTTGGACACTTGCAGGGATCCAGGGGCAGCCACAGCTGCTCTGGGAAACCTGTGCCAGGGCCTCCCCACCCTCACAGCCAACAATTCCTTCCCAATATCCCATCTCTCCCTGCCCTCTGGCAGTGGGAAGCCATTCCCTGTGTCCTGTCCCTCCAGGCCTTGTCCCCAGTCCCTCTCCAGTTCTCCTGGAGCCCCTTTAGACCCTGGAAGGGGCTGTCAGGTCTTCCTGGACCCTTCTCTTCTCCAGGTGAACCCCCCCAGCTCTCCCAGCCTGGCTCCATGGCAGAGGTGCTCCAGCCCTTGGAGCATCTCTGTGGCCTTTCTGGACCCACTCCCACGTCTTTCTTTTGCTGAGGCCCCCAGAGCTGGACACAGCAATGCAGGTGGGGTCTCAGAGGGCAGAGTAGGAGGGGAGAATCCCCTCCCTGACCTCTGGCCACTCCTCTGTGGGTGCAAACACTTCTCTGGATGCAGGATGTGGCTCCTCCTGCCTCTCCCTGCATTTTCTCTCCCCTCACCCCTTCCCCATGACCTCAGCGCTTCGCTTGCAGTGATGCCTTTAAGGGCTGTTCCATCTTCTGCTTTTATTGACACACCAAACAATGACAACAGGATATTAATCTGAAGCAAACGCTGAGCTGGCATGAAAGTAACTTCCTTGGGCAGCTAAATTAAAATCTAACCCCCACATTTCAAAGCTTGCAGATTGATTGGTAGGGCTAAAACACACAAGGAATCGATGGCCTTTATCAATACAAACTCCAGCAACAGGTTGGCTCAATGAGCCAATTAAAAATCCTCTCCCCACCATAAAAAAACCCTGGATTAAAATACATCTGCCAGCAAAACAGGGCCCTTCTCCATGGAAACAGCATTCCCAGCTGTGGATACCTTACCTGCTGAGAGGCTGGCACTGGCTGCACCACCGGAGCCTGGGCTGAGGCTGAAGGGTGAAGCGCCACAGAAGCTGCTGAGTCTGATCCACCCTCTGAACTCTGCATGCTCACTGCTGGGAGAGCACAGGGACATCAGGAAGGGAAGGAGTGCACAGGGATATCAGGCAGGAAAGGAGAGCAGAGGGACATCAGGCAGTCAAGGAGAGCACAGCCCCACACCAGCGACTGCCCTGAGGAGAAAAATCCCAGTGGAAGATCCAGGGGAAGCACTGGGAAGGAAGGCAGCTGCCATCCTACACACAGGCCTCTTTTTAGTCTTGAAGCTAATTTTAATGCAGTATTATATTAAGAAAAAAAGAAAGTTGCACAATTGTTTCACAGAAAGGAGAGGGAAGGAACAGAAAATGCACTTCTATATATAACCAAAAAGTGGCATTGGAAAATTATTGTGTCACGGTGAGGATCACACAAGATCTGGGAGAGTAAGAGCTTATTTTAAAAATTATCTGTTCTCCCCCCACCTTATCACATATAACTACTGCAAAAAAACATTTTAATTCAATTTAAGTCCGTGCCTGGAGCTCAGCAAAGGCTTTCATTGGGAGGTGAGGTGGTCAGCTTGGGTTTATAATCACAATGAGCAATGAAACAAGAAGAACAGAAAACCAAGGATTCACCATCATGTTAAACTCCCAAAGGAACATCTCCACCCTCCAACCTCACCTCCCACCAGCCTCATAAGGTCTCAAAAAAGCCACATCATCTCCCTCCACTCCCACAACACAACCCTACAGAGGTGGTGGTGCCCTTGGAATCTTCAGACCCCTGTGTCCTGGCACTGACCCACCTCACTCAGCCACCTTGGGAAGCATCCCAAGGGCTATGTGGGGCTTCCCTGCGGATGGGGAAAGGGCAGGAGAGCAGGGCTGAGCCCCTCCATCCCCAGGGTCTCCTCTCTCCCTCACATCACTGTCCCAGCCCTCTGTTTCTGTCCCCTCAGGATCTGGGACATGCCACAGGGGACATAAAGGGATGTTGAGATGGGGCTTCCCAGGAGCACAAAATGTTTCTTTTTGGGTGGGGGAGACTTTTTTCCTCAGTTTCTCATGGAAGTTCCTGTTTTAAAAACTGTTTTAGAAGGATTTCTGCTGTCACTTCAAAACCAAAAGATTAAAACCATCCAGATTTTGGGCAGTGTCATTTCTCCTTTCGTGGCCTTGCTGATGAGTGAAACGCAGCCTCCAAATAACATTATGAAATCCTTTGTTTTACTTCCATTCTCCATCCAATATTTAAACTTTTCCCTCAACCTTCTGCAAGTTAGGAGGCTTTTTGAAAACATGAGGAACTGTAGGTCACCGCCCCCTGATTATTTGTGTTGAAAAGAAATCGAAGGGGGATGTGAAGTTACAGAAGTTACCTGTTTATTCCTTCAGCCACTGAAAAAAGCCTCCAAATATTGAGATTCTTCAAAAAACAGGTTTTGAAGGTTTTTTTTCCAGCCAGTGCTGACCCTATAATCCCACTATAAAATCACAATTACTCTCCCAGTTTCCCCAAACCCCACAGCTCCCAAGTAATTTTCTCTTTCCCATCATCTTTCTTCCATCCAGGAGAAAGAGGAGATACAGAACCCCCAAAAGTCACAGCTACCAGATTAATGGAACAAGGCAGAAACAAGGGAAATTTAATTAATATTTATCCCCACCATGTCCCTCAAGAGCCCTGCACAGCCCCACCCCTGCAGCTCCACTATACTAAGGCAGCAGCTGCCTCTCCCATCACTGCCTCTGTTTTTTATCCAAAACCTCTCCATGAGAGGGGGTCACTTTTAGCAAACATACTCCCCTAACTTTTCCAAGAGTGTTTATTGTCTGTTCTTTGTGCCCAGGGCTCCGGTTTGTAGCTTTCATGGGGGTTTTGAGTGCAAAAATAAAGCATGGTGAGGTTACAGAGGAAAGGTGGGTAAGTTGATAAAGATATTTTAATGATTCATTGAGAATGGCTCTGGCAGGGTCAGCTTTTGGCATTTCAGGTCTACAAAAGGTCTCCTTTTAAGTGTGGTTTTAATAAGAAAAGACACAAAAGGAGATGGAGAAGTTGGACTTGATGATCCTGGTGGGTCAGAATATTCCATGATTCCATGATTCTAAGACATGCTGTCTCCAAATTACCAACAACTCATCTCCACTGATACATTTGGTTTTCTGCTTTCCCTCAGTGACCAAAAGGGAGCAGAGAGAGGTAGGCAGGGTGGAAGATGATATGTCTCCTTCCAAAACAAATCCTCAGTGTGATTTTCAGATTTGTCCCCAAAGGCAGGCTCTGGAAGTGATGACAACCCTGCCAGACACAAGGACCTCAATGAAATCTGCAGCTGGCACTGCCAAACGAGGTAGAGAAGTCCTGGATTGCCAAGGCACACAGGACTTGTTATTATTTTGTTTATCAGTGAAACATCCTGGATAAAGAATCATTCCTCATTAAAGCCATCCTGTGCTTCCTGAGAATTGGAATCAGATCCATGAGTGCCATCTGCTAACACTAATTTGTGCTGATGAAAAGCTGACAACACACACAAAATTCCTGTGCTCCAGAAACCATCCCAAGGTGCTACAAAGCTCTGCTGATGTCCTGGGAGCACGGCTACCAAGTGAGCCAAGGCTCCAGAGGGGGGATAAAGCATCAGCTTTCAAGGAAAAGAGGAAATGGGGAATCCAAAGTCTTGCTCTTTCACAGAATGCCAGAATGGTTTGGGACATAAAGCTCATCTCGTTCCATGACCTGCCATGGTCAGGGACATCTTCCACTAGACCAGGTGTGTCTAAGCCCTGTCCAACCTGGCCTTGGGGCAGTTCCTCTCTCCAGGGTAGGGAACACCCCGGGAGCTCCTTCATGAACATGGGCTGCCTGAGCACAACCTCCTGCTCATGTGGCTCTTTGGCAGTTCTGCCACATCCCTGAAGAAAATGCCCAGGAAAGGACTCCCTGCTCTCTTTCCATCCCATTTTTCACCTCCCACAGGGGAAGAAGTTTTGTAGTGTCCTTGATCATCCTCTCCTAGCAGAGACTCAGTGGCTCAGAAGTGAGACCTGCTTCCCAAAGATCTACGGTTTGCTCCTTCCCCTGAGATCTGGTCTGAGAAATAGAAGTTCATTCCAGTCAATTGCTTCCCACTCCTGGCTGGGGTGAATGCTGTAGTTCTCCCACAGAAGTGGCCAACAGAAGCCATCAAAAGGTGTCTCCTGGCCTCTGACAGCCTGTGACAACCTGTGACAGCCTAACAGCTGGGTAGCCCCAGGACTGGGGAGTTTGTACAAAATGAGGAGCTACTTAATAGTCAACAAAGGTGCTGGTAGGTCACAGAGAGGATCAGCAGCATCCACAGTTGACTTTCTCAGCTCCAGGGCTCCTTAGAGAGAAGAGCCAAAAAATTCAGTTACTGTGCCAGAGGAATGCGCAGACAGGACCTGACCATGCATAAGGAATAAAATCACTGTGAGAATCACAATGGCTTGGGTTGGAAGGGACCTGAAAGACCAATTAGTTCCAAGCCCCTGCCATGGGCAGAGACACCTTCCACCAGCCCAGGTTGTTCCAAGCCCCATCCTGCCTGGGCTGGGACACTTCCAGGGATGGGGCAGCCACAGCTTCTCTGGGCAACCTGGGCCAGGGCCTCCCCACCCTCACAGCCAAGAATTTCTGCCTAATTTCTAATCTAAATCCACCCTCCTTCAACTTAAAGCCATTCCTCCTTGTCCTATCATTGCATAGCCTTGTAAAACATCCCTTCCCAGCCTTGAAGGTCCCCTTTGGACACTGAAAGGCTGCTATAAGGTCTCCTTACAGAATCTGTTTCAGGGAGAGTTTCAAAGTCTGGTTGTTCAAAAGGACTGGTGATGTCATGTGCAGCATCACCCTGGAAGGCATTGCAGACATCTGGATACCAGGTTGCATCATCACTGAATGAATCAGGCAGATAACAAGGCTGCTGCCTCTGGAAACCTTCTGTTTACACACAGCTATCTCGGTATCCAGGCAAACAGAGGGGACAGGAAAGGAAACTCAGAAAAAAACCCTAATAACTTCTGGGTGCTATTTCTGGTCCTGCCACCAGCTTGCTCCATGACCTTGAGCAGGACGTTTCCCCTTCCCTGTGCTTTAATTTTCCCACTCCTAAAAAAGCCACTGTACTCCCCTAGGTAATTTTCAAGCACTGGTCTCCTAGGGCTGTCAAAGCCTAAATGCCTTTCAGGAAGACAAGTAGTACCAGTACAAGCCTTGAGGGCTGATAAAAACTTGGGTTGTCACCTTTTCATTCATAAGACACTGTTGCCTCCATGTAAAAGGGTCCTGCCTTTGTTAATCTCTCCTGCATAAAGCAGCTCCAAAACGCTGGGAAAACAGAGATAAGAGGAGTATCTCAAAATATCTCCTACATTCAAACTGGCAGAGAGAGGAGGTAGAAAAGGAGGGGGCAGCAGGAGGATCTCACACGGTGACTCCTGCGAGCTGTCCTTGAGTGCTGAGAAGGGGATGGAGCAGCACCCTCTGCTCCAAGTCCTCAGAAGAGTTTGGAGAAGGAGGGGGGTGATGCCAGACTCACACAGTGGGAAAGGTGTCCCTGGGTGCTCCCTCAGTGCTGCAGCCTCCAGGCTCTAAAATCAGGGAGATGCAGAGGAACCACAAGTCCTTTTCCACAGAATGTTTTAATACAAACTCTCAGCTCCGGAACACTCAAACAAAAACGCTTTTGGGAGCTGAACATGGAGACCTCATGCTGGTGATCTGAGCCACAGCAAGGCACCTGCCCATGGAAAAATTTAGTGTATTTGTCTTTGGTGCTCTGGTCCTGACTGTGTGGGACATGTAACACCAGAACTCATTCATCCCAGGGCTTTCCATGACTCCAAATAAAAAGGGATTTAAGTCCCTGCCTTCCTCAGGCCCAAGGTTGCTTCTGCTGTAATTGTGGCCAAACTACTTCAGAAGGAAAAGTCACTATTTGAAATGAATACAAATCCCTCTCCAACTTATTTTTGATTTTTAAGAGCAGGTCACATAAATCAGGGGTGGGACTGACACAGTCATGGCTCTTATGGGGTATTTAGGTCTTGTATTTTTATGTCTTTAATCCCTGAAGATGTAAATGTAAAATACATCAGCTGCTCTACAGAAGCAACCAACCAATGTCTTTTTTTAAGCCAGAATAATCATGGAATCACAGGATAGTTTGGGTTGGAAGGGATCTTAAATCCCACCCAGTGCCACCCCCTGCCATGGGCAGGGACACCTTCCACCAGCCCAGGTGACTCCAAGCCCCGTCCAACCTGGCCTTGGACACTTCCAGGGATCCAGGGGCAGCCACAGCTGCTCTGGGCAAACTTTTCCAGGGTGTCCCCATCCTCACAGCCAAGAATTCCTTCCCAGTATCCCATCTCACTCTGCCCTTTGGCAGTGGGAAGCCATTCCCCGTTGTCCTGTCCCTCCATCCCTTGTCCAAAGTCTCTCTCCAGCTCTCCTGGAACCCCTTTAGGCACATTATTCTACATTTTTATTAGTGCTGCTTTCAAAACATTACATTTGTTGCTGCTCCAGTGACTCAGTTACTCATTTGAAGACAAAATAGATCATGAACTATTTTATTTAATTTGCTTTCCAAAGCTTGCTTGGTCACCCTTTGATCCTATTTAAACTTTCCAAATTCCTTTATTACATCTTTTTTTTTTTTTTTTTTCCTGGCAGAACTTTTGAACTAGAATATAATACTGGGACTTAAATGAGGGAAAGGAAAATATAAGAACAGTCAATTATTCGACCTCTAAGACAAAGATTTTCATCGCTACTTCTATTTAAACTTACCAGTAAACCTTGGTGGGTGTCATTACCTCATTGGGTAAGAAACCCACTGCCTCTCCCCTTGCCATTCCTAACAACTTCTTCTCAAAGGGGATTTAATTGTGGGGCATAAAAATCCGACAGGAAAACGACTGCCATGAAGTCCAGGAAATGGTAAATCAGATGTTTGATGCCTGAAGGATGTATTTATAGAATCACAGAATCAAAGAAAGGCGTTGGACATCAGTGAGTCCAACCATAAACACTGCCCAGTCCACCTGAAACTTTATTTCAAATGAAGATATAAAGGTGGGAAGAGTTGGGGGTTTTTTTCCAGGTGAAGCTGCTAATAATGCTGCTTGTCCTTTTATCTCATGCAAGTCCATGATACAACTCTGAATTTTTAACCAAAATCTCCCAACATCTGGTATTTCACTGAAAATAATGGGGAGGTTGTAGTTTAACTGAAAAAAAAAAAAAAAAGGAAAGAAAATTAAACTATTTCTCATTCACATTTGGATCCTGCAAGGATCAAAACTCAAATCCAGGTCTTTCCCTGTTTATTGCTTGGTGTTGTGCATTTTTTGCATACTTTGAAAGGAAGGCTTACATTTAAAAGTAGTTATTTGGTTACTGGAACTTTTATTCAGGTTTAGTTGGCTTGGGTCTTAGAAAAATAGGGAAAGCAGAACAGCAATAACTGAATTCAGAGGAAATAAAAATGTTATTTAACCATCACTCGATGGGCTCTAAATAGTATTTTCTCCCCTGACTGTATAAAAAGGAACCAGGGATTTTACACAATGGATTCACCACTGAAAATTCTCAATGCTCTCAAGCTGACTGAAAATAATAAAAGGAATGCAGGGAATGGTAGATTTTAACTTTCTTTTCTAGTAGATGCAACTATCCATCTACTTTATCCACCCCACTGTAGGTCACAGTTATTTTACTAAAGAAAACTTCCTTAAATATTTTCCATTTCATTCACCATTTTTGGCTTAGTGTCCATTTAATAACTGGCCCTGAAAAGGCATTAGTTGTGTTTTAACCAGGGCACAGAAAGGAAGCGTTTGGTTCTTTGGAAGAAGAACTGGTTTATTTGATGTGAATGAAAATGGATCCAGCACAACTGAGGAGAATATTTTCATTAAACCCACCTTGGCTTCTGCCTCACACACATCCTTTACCCTTGCATGTCTCCAAAGCATGAGATCTCCAAGAAATAACAGAAATTCCAATCAGGAAAAATGGCAATTTATTTTTTCCAAAGCCCAAGAAACTCCAAAGCTGGAGGAGCAGGACATGGCTCCAACTCAAGACCAAGGCTGACTGTGCCCCCCATCATTACATCCTCTTTAGAAAATCATCATTCCAGCTCATCCAGCTGTGAAATCAAAAGAAACTCTTTGCTTTGGGTGAGCCAAAGAGAACCTGCTCTATCAGCATTCCAATTTAGGAGTTACCTTTTCCTTCAGACCACACAGGGATGCTGCTCAAAGCACTTGGAAATCTGGTTGCTCAGCACCTGAACTTAATCCTTGTCCATGATGTACAACTGACAATCAGGACACTACCTTGGCTTGGGAGAGATACAGCAATTCCTGGGATTTTAACTGCTCTGGAAGCTAAAACCTCTGCAAGATGAGCTGCCATTCTGGCTTTTAGAGGGAGCCAGGAAGTATCATGGAATCAAGAAATGGTTTGGGTTGGAAAGGACTTTAAAGCTCATCCATGAGCAGGGACACCTTCCACCAGCCCAGGCTGCTCCAAGCCCCATCCAACCTGGCCTTGGACACTTCCAGGGATGGAGCAGCCACAGCTTCTCTGGGCAACCTGTGCCAGGGCCTCCCCACCCTGAATTTCTTCATATATCTGACCTGAATTTCCCACCTTTGAGTCTGAACCTATTCCTCCTTGTTCTATCACTACAGTTCCTGGTGGGGAGTCTGTCTCTGGCCTCCTCGTAGGCCCTTCAGATATTGGAAGGGTATCTGAGCAGGTTAAGACCAGGCAGAGTCTTGGCTCATCAAAACCTTGACCTCTGCACCAAAGCCCACATCCCATGGCACAAACACCCACAGCCAGGTGGCACTCCCAGCCTCCTCCCCGAATTTGGGACACCACCAGCAGCACCAGCCCTCATGCACTGTCACATCCCAAGGGATGGAGCAGCATCCACCTTCCACAACCACCCCCTCCCCTTCCAGCAGAGGGTGGGGAGAGGTCTGGGCCATCTCTGTGCTCTCAGCAACGTGCCCTTGTTCCCTCACAAGCTTGTCCAGTCCAACAGGAGCTGGCACCAGAACGGGCTCATCCAGAGTGTCCTGGACCACGTGTCACAACCTTTAGCCTTTCCATGAGGGGTGTAAGTGGAGGGGATGAAAGGAGGAGAAGCAAACATCACAAGGAACTTGAAAATAAGCTTTCTGGAGAGTACTTATTACTCTGCTTGAAAATTTTATAAACAAGAGAAGGCACCAGAGCCTTCCACTGATTAGGTTAAATTAATTTAAAACAGAAGCAAATGCTGCTTGTGTATGAGCTCCAGTTACCTGGAAACACAGATAAACCCAAAACATACTTTTCAAGGGCAGTATAGTTGGGGTGGTTCTTCTTCAGAAACTTGGTCCTCATGGAAAAATACAAAATTGGAAATGGCTTTTATTAGCAAGTTAATAATATACTGAAATACAAATATACACTCAGTCTTTAATTAGATTTCGTAGAATTAAGTCAAGTAATATACATATATACACATAAGTGTTGTGTAACAGCTGCTCTCTAATCTCTGCAGTTTCTTTAAAAGTAACTTTCAGGACAGAAAAGAGGGAGGAATTTAGTGTAATTTGGAGTTTCCTTAAGAGCCAGCTGAGACTGAAGAGCAAAAGCTGTGATGGTTTGGGGTTGCTGGGAATAGCCTGTGGCCAAATCCCACGTGCAGGGACTCCAGACCTGAGCAAGGGTAAAGTACCATTGTGAACATCCCTCATATACAAAAACCTGTCCTGTTTTCTTTTGGGTTAATAACAGGAACGCTCTCCAAGTGTCAAAAGCCAGGATTGGATTCCCTTTGTCCTTCCTGGTGCTCTGAAATGCAGGGACAGAATGCAGCCTGTTCCTGCTCTGCTGCACTTCGCCCTCAGGACCCAGCAAACAATCATGGAGCATAGAATATCCTGAGCTGGAAGGGACCTCCAAGGATCATCCAGTCCCACTCCTCCCTGCCCAGGACACCCCAACAATCCCCCCTGTCCCTCAGAGCGTTGTCCAAACTCTCCTGGAGCTCTGGCAGCCTTGGGGCCGTGCCCACTGCCCTGGGGAGCCTGGGCAGTGCCCCAGCACCCTCTGGGGGAAGAACCTTTCCCTGAGATCCATCCCAGCCCCCCTGGCACAGCTCCAGCCGTTCCCTTGGGCTCTAACAGACTCATCTTTAAGAAAAGTCCAACAGCTTCCAGATTTTTAGCCCAGCACAATCCAGTCAAGAAGAGCTCAAACTCCTTATTTCTTTCCAATTAACTGCCTAAACCTTGACTTGAGGAAAGTTTTGCTGCAGTGATGGCAAATAATGTCACCCAAGAAATAACATCTTGGTATCTGCTGAGCAGTGAGGAATCTTTCAGTGCTGGAAGGAGGAATTAAGTCACACCCAGTGTATTCTATGTCCAGGCCCTTCAGATACCAACCGTAATACACATATTGGTGCTACCTGGCAAAAGCAAGCACAAGTTCTGGGCTCAAATCAATAATTTCCCCATAATTTTAATATGTGCACTGTAGGGGTTTCACAAGGTTGTGATTCAATAGGGGAAATTCAAACATAGAATGGTTTGGGTTGGAAGGGACCTTTAAGCTAATCCAGTTCCACCCCCTGCCATGGGCAGGGACACCTTCCACCAGCCCAGGTGACTCCAAGCCCTGTCCAACCTGGCCTTGGACACTTCTAGGGATCCAGGGGCAGCCACAGCTGCTCTGGGCAAACTTTTCCAGGGTGTCCCCATCCTCACAGACAAGAATTCCCAATATTCCATCTAATCCTGCCCTCTGTCAGTTGGAATCCACTATCCCTTAATCTGTCACTCCAGGCCCTTGTATGAATACAATGTGTCTGGCAAAAAATCTGGCACAAAAGCATTTCACAGGTTCCTTTCTAGGATAAATCCTAAAGTTTCCTTTGACAACCAAACCAGAACATCAGATTCCTCCCTTGCAGTCTGTAGCCCTCTATGTTCCAGGTACCTGGGTACAGCTAATCCTCCTCCCACTGAACTGGGCTCATTTTGGAACAAGGAACTATAAACTTTGGTCCTGGTTTTTAGAGCTTGTCCAGTGGCAGAGAACTATGGAATATGTCATTTATTTCAAATCAATTCCAAGAAATCAGCTCAGCTTAACTTAGACCTGTAGTTCATCAGCTCTCACTTTTCACTTGTTTAGAGGAGACAACCCCTCCAATGGTCTTAAGCCCAACCAGCCTTTGGATGATTTCAGTGGGAAGGAGATTTGCTCCAGTGTTCCAGGGGGGATGTGGGATGGCAGCAGCAGCTGTTTCCAAAAACACAGAAGGAACCTCTGCCAGTACAGCCCAGTACGTTCTGTTTGTTTATCCAGCACCATTCACAAGCACTGTGGTACATCACAAGTTGAGCAGAACAAGCCACAAACATAAACTGTGGTCGTTCAGAGAAGAGACAACAAGAGACCTGGAGAGGGACTTTGGACAAGGGCCTGGAGGAAAGGACAAGGGGGAATGGCTTCTAACTGCCAGAGGGCAGGGCTAGGTGGGATATTGGGAAGGAATTCCTGGCTGTGAAGGTGGGGAGGCCCTGGCACAGGTTTCCCAGAGAACCTGTGGCTGCCCCTGGATCCCTGGAAGTGTCCAAGGCCAGGTTGGATGGGGCTTGGAGCAGCCTGGGCTGGTGGAAGGTGTCTCTGCAGAGGGTGCAATTAGATGAGCTTTAAGGTCCCTTCTCACCCAAACCATTCCAGGATTCTGGGATCTCCAATCATTCATCAGTCACAGGGAGTCCCAAAACTAAACTCACAGCAGTTCTTCAACTGCTCCATCACAGTTGCCAGTGAAGGTTTCAACAAGTAATGGGCCATCAGCAACTTCTGACAAGTGAAATCCCACCAGTGAAGAGGGGAAAGGAGCTGGGTTTTTTCTCTGTAGAAATTTAAGGTTCATATAGATCTTGGTGACCAGCTCTGCAGATGCCAGGACTAAACCAACCCCAAACAGAGAGTCTATCTAGAGACTATCTAGAATTATTCTAGAGATACGTAATTCTCCCTGGAAAGGCAAAGCAAGGGGAAGGCTGCTGAAGATGCTCTAGAAATGCACTTTGGGAATATGTATTTGAATATTCTGCACTTGGAGAATAGCCCTGGTGGATTTTTGGTGAGGACAGACCGTATTCTGGATGAATGGTAGAAGATAAAGGCTTGCAACAACTGTGTACTGCTCCAGTAACTCACACGCTCTCAAAAAAAGAGAATTCACTGTTACAGAACTAGAATTACCCAAGTTATATCTTTTATCCAGGCAATAAATTCCTGTGGGCAATGTTTTTGGTCTAGAGAACGAGTGGGTGGCTTTCTGACAGGCAGCTCAGCCCACTGAACTTTCTGTCTTTGGCTGGAGGGGGGTTCTGATGACACCCAGAAACATTCTGATGACATCCAGAAACCATTTCCCCATCCCCACAGCAGGGAAGGCTCATTCAGTTTAAAAGCTCCTTCTCCAGCACTGTGTTGATGGATCAAGATTGTGTCTGAGGAGCTGAGTGGCGAGATTTAGAGGATCACAGAATATGCTGAGCTGGAAGAGCATCCAAAGAAGGGCAATGAAGATGGTGAAGGGCCTGGAGGAGAAACCATGTGAGGACACTGAGGGCAGTTGGTGTGTTCAGCTGGAGAACAAGAGACTGAGGGGAGAGCTCAGTGCAGTTCCAGCTTCCTGGGGAGGGGCAGGGACTGAGCTCTGCTCTGGGACCAGGGACAGGAGCCAGGGAACGGCTGGAGCTGTGCCAGGGGGGCTGGGATGGATCTCAGGGAAAGGTTCTTCCCCCAGAGGGTGCTGGGGCACTGCCCAGGCTCCCCAGGGCAGTGGGCACGGCCCCAAGGCTGCCAGAGCTCCAGGAGAGTTTGGACAACGCTCTGAGGGACAGGGGGGATTGTTGAGGTGTCCTGGGCAGGACCAGGGGTTGGACTGATAATCCTTGTGGGTCCCTTCCCACACAGGGTATTCTGTGATCCAGTGAAGAAGCATTTGGATGATCCTCTCCAGCATGGGGTGGGATTGTTGGGGTGTCCTGTGCAGAGCTAAGAGTCAAACTTAAACATAAATGAGGAGGGGCAGTGTCTAATTCTTTATTCTGAGACTACTCTGAGGCGGTTCCCGGAGCAGGAGGACCCCAAATAGTGCAGGAACAAGCCTGAGTCCATCCCAAACTTGGTGCAGGCGCGGAAGAGGCCGGGGCAGAGGATGTGGGGCCCAGGGTGTTTGGGGAGCAACAGGCGTTGCCAGGGGTGACGCGGTCCCCTCCCGGGCCGGGAGCGTTGCCCGGCAACACGGGAGCGTTTCCCAAACCAAACATCCCCATCCCGCTCCGCCGCCAGCGCTCACTAAATATGTCAGCGGGTATTTGGAGCGGCCCGGGAGGAAGGACAAATAACGCCTTTGCCATGGCAACCGCGAGGGGGGGCCGCGGGCGCCGCCGCTTCGGTTTGGCCTTATTTTATTTTATTTAATTGTTATTTCAGCATAAACGGATTAACAGGCTGGAGAGGGTTCTTCAAAGCAGATGCCCAGGAAAGAAATATGTTGATTTTTTTTAAATAGTATTAATTTTTTTTAAATTATGGTTTTTATTTAACATAATTTTTAACATTTCTTTATTTTTTCAATTATTATGTTTTTTTAATTTAACATAATTTATAGCACTTCTTTTCGCTTTAAATTATTATGTTTTTGTTTGACATAAAACATATGTATTTACTTTTGGTTTAAATTATATTTTTATTTAACATAATATATAACATTTTAAAGAAATTATTATGTTTCTTATTTAATGTGATCGATAACTTTTTTATTATTATGGTTTTTATTTAACATAATACATGGCATTTATTTTTGTTTTAACTTATGTTTTTATTTAACATAATATTTAACTTTTACTTTTATTTTAAATTATTCTGTTTTTATTTAACATAATATTTAACATTTATTTATTTATTTTTAAATTATTCTGTTTTTATTTAACACAATATATGACACCTCTTTATTTTTAGTTTAAATTATTATGGTTTCTATTTTACTTTTAAATTATTTTTGTTTTTTAAAATAGTATTAATATTATTTGGGAGTCAGTAGTAACTTCTCACCGTGCAGAGCCCTGTGGCCCTAACCACCAGAGACACCCCCAAACACACAGAAGTCACTCAGCAAGTTCTCTCAACTTCCTTTGTTTTTCCCCCCATCTATTTGTAGATCCCTACAACTTTTCAAGCAGAATTCAGATCCCTTTATAGCAGGATTTAGCTCACTTAAAACAGGTCCTCTGATTTGATGGAGAGAAGGAATTAATCAAAAAGATGTTTTCTTCTGGTTCCACAAACATGGGAAGTTAATTCAAATTCTCTACATTTAAATTTGTGGCAATTAATCATAACCAAAAATAAACAAACACCCAGAGGATTTTAAAGCAGAGCTTAAAGAATAAAGAGAGGCTTTTTTGGATGGTGGAAACATCATTGTCCTGGGGACAGTGGGAAGATCTGAACCATAAAAGCTCTGTTGTGCTTGCTGATCATCACTGAGGCTGATCCCGCTCTCACAGGTTCCCAGATTCAATAGGAGCAGATTCGGGGCAGAATTTGTCCCTCCAAATTTAAATCTAAGCTTAGGCAGTGGCATCACATCACCTTGGCAGTGATTAATGCTAAAGCTTCTCACTGAAGTGGCTGATTTCCAGCTGTAGCTGCTTTCAGTGCTTCCTTTGGGGTTTCTCCAGGTGTTTTTCTCCTGATCACAGAATCACTAAGGTTGGGAAATACCTCCAGGATCATCATTCCTTTGATAGAATGCACAGTCCTCCAGGGCACTGCACAAAACTGGAGTGAGGCTTCACTTCTCTGAGGTAAATCTCATAAAAAGGAGAAATCACTCATTCACTGGATGAAAAATAAAAGTCATAGTCTTGGATACTTTTAAAATAAGCTCTTTCAAAATTTTGGTCCTTCTTTTAAGGATTTGTTTAAAACTATTGCTGACCCAGCCTCCAAACTACTCCTTGGCCTTTTAGGATTTGGCTGCATTTATATCCCTCTCAGGGGGACTTTCCTGCGTGAGAACAGCAAGCCCAGGAATATTTTGAAGGAGGTTAAATGATCTTTTTCTTGAGATGTTCAGAGCAGCCACTTATGCGAGACAGGCAAGAGGCTGGCACAGCTTGGCAACTTAAAAAGACAACTGAAATTAAAAAGTCAGAAGTTGGAGATTCTCCCAGCAAAGGGATAACACCCACTCCCCACCTTCAGCTGAGGTGACCTTGTAGCATTTACACTCATTGCATGGAAAAGTCAACTCAAACCAAGCTCATTCAACCTTTGCCCATCCCACCCATGGCCTTGAGGCAAAATTCAGCGCTGAAGCCTCCAAAGTGTGTGAAATATGGTTAAAAGATGCTTTAACATGGCAATATTTGGCCAGGTAAAGGACTTTAGAGGAGAATTCTGGCCATGACAGCAGAAGCAGCAGAGATGAACGTGACCAACCTCTTGATACCTCTGATCTCACTCAAACACCAGCCTGTAAAACAAGCCAAAACTCCCTGTCTAGACTCCCTTGCTCCTTCCACCAAGATTCCTACAGGGATATCTTTGCTGGCACTGACCCAAGACCCATCAACTCCTTTCAGAGTGTAAAAGAGACCAGCTGCCCCCAAAGACCCACTACACTATTCCTTCTTAGGATGGGCAAATGAAGTCCAAGATTATTCTCTCTTCATTCCCCCCTGCTAAGTGCCCTTCTTCCTTTAGCTTTAATATTCTAAAAATTACCACCAGGACGAGGAAAACATATTAAAATGGAGAGCTCACACCTCTCAAGTGTGGATGGTAGTGGGGTTTTTAGGATTCCAGTTGCTGGAGTCCTGTAACTCCCACAAGTTACTTACACAAGTAACTCCCACAAGTAAAAGGGTTTCAAGCTTTCCAACTTTTACTGGGAAAAAAAAAAAAAAAAAGTAAAAAGAAGAACCCGGTATCAGAAAATCACCACTTAAACTGTCAGCCTTCCTTATTTTTATCTCCTAGTGGGTTTTAACCCAACCTTATACTTTGGGGAATTTCTGGTCCTGTCAGAGAGGGAGTTTATTTGCAATCATACTGCAGCTCAAACCCCTTCTTACCTTCTTTTCCCCCAAAAGTTTCTTTCTACTTTTGCTTTCCAGAAGATGAAATGAACTTCTTGCAAGAACCAGAGCAATGTAAGGAGTGTTAAGTGTGACTGCAGGAGCTATTTCAGGTCTACACAGCATTTACTGCCTGTGCTAAGCATACATTGAAGAGGCCATGAAATGCTAATGATCTCCAGACTGCCAGAGATATAGTCCTAAATAGAAGGAAAAAATCTCTTCAAGAGATTTTTTTTTTTTTGCCTATTCCATCTCAAGAAACCACACAAAACTTTAACACCTCCCTTTGGCTGAAGCTTTCCAAGTTACACTTTGAAAAACTGAAAAGGCAAAACAGATGGGGGGTGGGGGAGTGCATAAAGATGATCCACACAGCTAAAATATCCATTAGTGGTAAATTCCACCATCTCCTCCCCCTCCCCCCCCAAAAAAAAGGAACTGCATGGGTCAGATTCCACCCGCAGACCAAGGAACCAGCTCCAAGCACATTCACTCAGCCCTTTTTATTCTCTTGCTTGTCTAAGTGGCTGCTAGGCAACCCCAGCAGCATCCTGCTCATATGCATTAAGTATTAACTATTATTTCATTCCTTCCCCCCTTCCTACAAAAAGGCAGCAACCTCAATTCATAGCAGATCATTCTTTTCCCAAAAGGGAATGCTGGCTAAAGTAAGCTGGGAATGGAGTTAAAGCCGTGTAAGGAAAGGGTAGATATTCCCAGTTTAGCTCCAGGATGGGATGCTCAGGGTTTCCAGCACCCAGCATTAGCCATCTACCCCAAGGACCCTCACTAGGGATGAAAACTCATTTTTGGTACTCCAGGAGACGCAGCTGCTCCAAGCCAAGCTCTGGAGGGAATTATCTCAGTGCTTTTAGAAACCTAAAATCCTGGTTTAAGTTTGGTGCTGCTCCTGCTGCATCCAGCCCTTGTGTCCCTTTGGAGGTGGTAATTCTCCTGTGAGAATAAGCCCTGATTTTGCAGAAACAAGCACAGCACAAAGAATGTTGTTTCCCTGTCCAAGGGCAAATGAGAGCCCGTTCTGTGAGCACCATCCCCATTCCTGCCAAAGGCAGCTCTTCCAGCCATTCCAGGAGCCGGATTGCCTGAAGAAATAAAATTCAAAACTTGGACAGGACAAAAGCAAGCAGAGGTTGATGGTGTTCAGAAATGACCAGGATACTTAAGCTCAGCAAAGAAATCCAGTGACATATTGAGCTCCCCGCAGCCTGGTCCCAAACTTGCCCAGAACAACCCTTTTCAATAGAGGAGGAAGGTGATGATCAGGACAGCAAGGCCTCAGGACAACAAACTGTCCACCTGCAGGAAGATCCAAAGGCAGGAGAGGAAGGAACCCCCTGCCCTGGGAGGGAGCTGCTGAAAGGCTGAGCCCAGCGCTCCTCCAGCCCGGTGACATTTCTGAGTAATTACAAACCCTTACGATCCATTATAATGTTAATTTACTGGCTTGCTGTTGTGAAGTGTGATTAGATGTTGTGTAGCTACGCTGCAGAATGGAAGGAATGCTAAGAATGCCTTCACTGAAAACTGAGCAACAGCGGGAAGAGCAGGAGCTGGAGCAGAGAGGAGCATCCTCACAGGCACTTCTGCAGCCTGGGAAGGAGCCCAGCTACAGAAGAAGGAAGCTGCAGAGAAGCTGCCAAGCAAGAACAATGTTCTCAGTATCCCAGAACCTCGAAGCTCACCCAGTCCCACCCCCTGCCATGGGCAGGGACACCTTCCACCAGCCCAGTTGCTCCAAGCCCTGTCCAACCTGGCCTTGGACACTTCCAGGGATGGGGCAGCCACAGCTGCTCTGGGCAACCTGTGCCAGGGCCTCCCCACCCTCACAATAAAGATTTTTTTCCTAATATCCCATCTAAATCTCCCCTCCTTCAGCTTAAGCCGTTCAGCCCAGACACAGCAGCACTGAGGGCAATGATGCTTTGTGTGGTATTTTTACACACACTCCATGTGTGAGGGACCAGGGACAGGAGGGTCCTACCTGTATCACACCTCACTTGGCCATCTTCCAAGCAAAGAATTGAGTATTTGCCTCAACCTATTGATTTATGTCACCTCCTCAATTCAAGATTTCAGGTTAAATGCTTTTTCTAATACAGGTCAGCCAGAAAACATTAGTTTTTCAAATTATGAGCCATTTCCTGGGTTGGGGCTCCACTCATAACCAACATCAGTGGGCTACTGCTGAGGATGACAAAATCTTTTAAAATTGAAACAAATCTCTTTATAACAATATCTGCCCATTTCACAATGAAGAGAAGCAAAAATAATAATTCTTTTTGATTCATTTTTTTTCCAACACTAATACCAAGCACATTTGGAATCGGCCATCATTTCATTTCTGAAACCTACCTATTAAAAGGGCTGCCAGATTTGATATAAACCTTCCTCCACAAAACAAATTGATTAAATGCAAACTGGTCTGGAGTGTCTAAAGCTTTGTAACAACAAACTTGATGCAGTTTTGTATTTTGCAGGTGGAAATACAATGGAACATTCATTTGTAGGCTAACACAAGGACTTAGTTAGTCTGCAAAGTAATATTTTTAAGCTATGAATAGTCCCTAAATTATTCAGGGATGGAAAAAACAAACCCATCTCCTCTAGAAAGGAAAGTGATCAGCTGCTGAGAACAGAGAACTCTCCTCCTAAGGCCAAATAATCAGCAGCGCAAATACCAGTGAAGAAGCACAGTGAGATTGTGAGAAATATCTCGAATTAAACTTTCAAAGACGGCCAAATAACGTGAAACAAAGAACTTTAATTCAGCTTGCCGGGTGCACCAGCCTTGTGACCAGGCCTGAGCACACCTGCAATGGGAGGGACGAGCCCTCTTAAGGTTTCTTGATTTCCATAACCACTCCCTCGTTCCTCCCACGGTGACCTTCGCTCCTCTTCCTCCTTAAGAGGTGATACAGTCTTCCTCTTGAACTCCATTGGGTCTCTCAGGGCCGGCTCACACCGTCCTTCACCAGTGCATGGGTTGTCTTACCCGACCTATCCCATTGTTTCCCTGGCAGTGAGCCCGGACTGCTCTCCCTGCCTCACCTGCTCCCCTGCACAGCTCTGGGTAACTGGGAGCAGCAGCAGGTAACAAGGAACTCTAAGCAGAGTTGTAAGCAGCGACAAACAACTGCAAGCAGTTCACCAGTTCCCCACCACCAAATGACTCCCAAATTCCCCGAACAAAACAACTTCCAGGCACCTCGACATGAGGCACCTATGGAAATTCCTGCTTCTAATAAAATCACCTTATTTATTTCTCACAAGATTACCAGAGAGAAAGATTTTCTAGGAACACTCTTGCAGTGAAAAAGAGCAGCAGAGCAGGTTTTATATCACAGGATCATTTAGGTTGGAAAACACCTCCATGATCATTAAATCCAGCCTGTGACCAAACATGACCTTGTCCCCCAGCCCAGAGCACTGAGTGCCACATCCAGTCATGCCCTGGACACCTCCAGGGGTGGGGACTCCACCACCTCCCTGGGCAGCCCCTTCCAATGCCTGAGCACCCTTTCCATGAGGAAATTCCTCCTGATGTCCCACCTGAAATGATAAAGCTCTAAAGGAGAGGAAAAGGCAGAGTAAGGAGCAATCATCACCTTCAGACTTGTTTCTGACTGTCCTGACAGTGACTGACCTCAGAGCTCAGCTCTAGGCTTGTTTTCATGGATAATATATAGCAGCCACTTGTCACACTTGTTAGCTCAGGGAGAGTTTAAATGGGGAAAGACCCCTCAGATGGGGCAGAGGGGTCGCTCCTGTGCCACTCCATCACCCCAAATGTACACACACAGTGCCCTTGTGTTCATGTCACCACTACAACCTGACCACTGTCCATCCCTTTCAGCAAGATCTTAATTCTCAGATCACATGAATGAGATGGTAGCGATGGGGGAGGAACCAGGGCTCTCCTGCCGGGTTCCTGGAGGACAATGGAACTCCCTCGGCCACCCAGATGTTTGCAAATTCCCACAAAGAGCCTAATCACCAGTGCAAGGATTAACAAACTTGTTGCTGTTATGAGCAAGGTCAGCCTTCCTCACAGTCACACCAAAGACTCTTGTATCAAAGCTGCAAAAACCAGGAGCAGACCTTTTCTTTGTGGACACCAAAGGAGGCAGGAAGATGTTGTACAAGATTTAGCTCCTAGATACCTTTGTCTCCAGGAGCACTAGCTGAATATTCCTGGTTTTAAGCGTCCTCCAGACTTCTCTGAAGCATTGACCCACTGTGGATTTTGCAAAAAGCACAGAGCAAGAAACACTGAACCATCAGCAGCAACTTTTCCCCTTATTCTTCCGCAAAGAACAATGCAGATTCATCACTGTGTGAAGCACAGGGAGATCAGTCTGAGGCACTGAGAGCCAAGACCCTGCTCTGTGTGGGCTGGGAAGCTTTCCACGGATTCTCTCCGTAAGAGAGATTGCAGGGGTGGCTTGATCCACTCACCTCAAACTGATTCTCCTGAGCTGTGCAGCTTCAACAGGATCAGAGGAATCACCCAGCATTTAGATTTTTCATTGATACTGGGGATTCACCCCTTTTTTCCTTTTAAAATGATGAATTGTTTAGTTATTGACCCATTACTGCTCTCTTTTAATTTTCCTTTCAGACTGAACTGCATAAACTTATATTTTAAAAGACAGTAACATTCCACAGGGTAAATCCCTCATTTGGAGCATTCTTCCCAAATAGACAAAGAAGGAAAAAAAGACATTTATGAAGAGGAAGGAGGACAGGTCCCAGAGCATGCAACTCCACTTTATCCTGTTACTGAGGAATTGGGACAGGGGTTTCTACAACATTCACTCTCAGCCCTTCCCTACTCCCTGACTCATTCCCTGGGCCATGAGCTGTGGGTATTTATGAGCAAATGTGCTTCAACAACCCAAAGCACTTTAGAAGAAGCTTCCAATGGCTGTGGAGAGCCTCAGAGCAGCAGGTAGCCAGGAAAGACAGGAAAGACCAATGCACTGCCAATTTGCAAAGCAGAATGATTTGTTCGCTTAAGAAACTTAACCTTTTCAGTGGCTCCTTTATTCACTGAGAAGGGGGATAGAGGTGGGGGATAGTGGGAAGAGTCTCTCTGGTGCAGCCAAATTGAATTCCAAATCCAGTTAGTTTAGGCAGAGAGCTGAGGGGAAGATGTCAAAACATGTTTTCCATTAATGTAACAGCAGAGAACACGACTGGTTTTAAATACTATATATAAACAATTACTGCTCTGCTCACAGAACCTGAGCCAATGAGAGTGATTTTATCACCATAGTTAGTGTAAACCAACAGCAACAGAGTTGTAAGTCAGCAATATGGTATTTTATTCTTAAATATTTGCCTGGGATGCTACTTGACATCAGAATTCAGTCAAAATAAACTTTAGCAAATGATATGTTAAATGATCCCATCTGCCTGTTTCAAAGGCAAAAAAAAAAAAAAAAGTAGATTTTGTTAATTCTGAATTTCCAGTTTCCACGAGAGAAGGGACATTTTCTGTTCTTATTTAGCACATGGTCCATGAAAAGTGAATGGGTTTAGCTCAGGGATAGAGGGCAGAGGAGTTCAGCTATTAAGACATTAAGAGCAGATTTTAAAAATCAATAGGACACTAATTTTTTAGTGGAGAAGGTTAACTTTCTGCAGATGGAGGGAGAAAAAGAGAACACCATCACCTTCCCTGCAGCTGCACTCAGGTGCTGCAGCACTCCAGAGGCAATAATGGCAATAACGCTCCCGGTTCAGCACTCCCATCGCAGGGGTTCTGTCTCTCCCGCTCATTATGTACCAGAGGAGTCATGTAACTCCCCCTCCAACGCAGGTACAGGGGGACATCGGAAAGACAGAACTCAAGGAATGGACTCAAAGGGGCACCGGGAGCACTTTATAGTGAGTTCACGAGGTGCTGTTGTCTCTAGGAAAATGGTTACGGCTGTGACGGGAAAGAGGAGGGAGAGGGAAAGGAAGGGAAAAGGGAAAGAGAGGGAGAAGGGGGAGGGGAAAAGGGGAAAGGAAAGGGAGAAAGGGAAAAAGAAGGGAGAAGGGGGAAGGGAAACTGAGGGGAGGGGAACGGAGGGGAGAGGAGGGGAGGGGAGGGGAGGAGAGGAGAGAAGAGGAGAGGAGAGAGGAGGGAAGAGGGAAAAGGAGAAGGGAGAGAAGGAGAAGATATTTTAAAAACTGATGTTTACTGCCTTGCTCTGCGGTTCCACGAGCACCTGCACACGTGTGTCCAAGGGACAAAGTTGTTTGTGCTTCTGCAGTGGGAAAACAGCCCCTGTTGTCATAAACTCAGGGAATGCATCCCTAGAGCTGAGTTTTCCTCCCCACCAGGTTTGCAGCACTAAATCCTCCCAGGAATAGCACACGTCAACTGAGATTTCTGGGGGGTGGGGAAGGGGGCAGAACTTTAAAATTTAAATCCTGTGTTATTACATTCTGGGACCATATTCCTGCCCACCTCCTCTAACCAACCACTGCATGCTCCTGATGATGTGAGGGGAAATCATCCTTCCAGGGAACAGGCAGGAGCTCAACTCTTATATTAGCTTTCTGATGCAGGAAAATTAGTCAAACTTTGATACACCTGAGAAAGGAAAAGGTATAAAAATTATTGCAGAGTGGCCACAGGGCTGTCAGTTCTCACCAATTCACTCCTGTGATGGTTATAAAGCAGAAGTGTAAAGTAGAAATTCATCCACAGACAATTTACTTTTCCCCAGCATAATGTTCTGGCTAATCCCATAATTCAACCCTCATATATGAAGAAAACACTCAGAAATCAGGAGATGTATTCAAAATGTTCACTGTGGAACAGTTCATTGCCCAACATCATGATATAAATTCAACCAAGTAGCTTCCAAAAGGAAAGTTAGCACAAAAATTCCTTAGTGATTGACTAAGAAGAGACTCATCACTGAAATATTAAGTAATTCTTAGGGGAAAGTGAATAAGAATTGCAATGTGTGATGTATTAATTTAGTTATTTTGTGGCACTGAAGAAAAAAGCTTGAGTTTTAAGGACAGGAGGTTAGAATACAGCTGGAGAAATTTAATCCACAATATAAATTGACTATTTAAATGTGCAAAGAGGGAACTATCCTGTGTTTCACTGGGTCCTGCAAAAAAGAGCAACATGGAGCAACACAGTTTTGCTCACTTGGAGTTCATTTTTTTGTTCCAAAATTCCATTTTTTACAGCACTCTGTGTGTTCCTTTGGATTGTAAAACAGCCTGAAGAATGACACTGGAGTCACTTCAGCAGGAAATCCCCCAGCCACTCTTTTCCCCAAATTTCTCTAATTAAACCGGTTCTCCAGGGGTTTTTTGGTTGTTTTCCCTCTCTGAATTTTTTCAGGACCAAGACACAGCTCTGAGCTTTGTCTCTGCCAGCACTGTGCAGAAGGGAGAGGAAACTGGGGGAGGAAAATCCTCCTTTTCCTAGAGAAAGAAGCCAGGAAGTCCATCCCAACCCAAACCATTCTAGGATTCTCCAAGTGCCTTTGAACAAAGTATTCCAAGAGGGCAATAATGACACCACCCCCAAAAAATGTGTGCTGTTTTGATCAGTGAATAAAACAATCACCTGATGTTTTCAAAGCACTTCACAACCATTAATCCTTACAAGTTTGCCCACCTCAACTTTCTGGCTCCTGGAAAAAAAAGCTGGTATTGGATTATTTCCTAATGGCAAATGGAAATGAAAGCACAGAGCAAATAGAGCAGGGTTTCCCAAACGGACTCTGAAGTGCCAGTGGATGTGGATTCGGGATCAGAAAAAGATGGGAATTGCTAAATCAGGGATTAATTTATGCCTCAGAGCACAGTCCCAAGTATGGGATACTCACACAGGTGTGGCACAGAAACCCCAGTGAGGATGAGTCCAGAGGCAAGGAGGTGCATCAGAAATGGGGAATAAACACCCCTGGAACTACATTTAATCAAAATAAACTCTTGGAACTACACTCTCTGCTATTGTGTAGTTATATGTAGGTATACAGATATATCTTTATATGTGTGTGTGTGTATAAATATATAGAAAATAAAAATATTCAACACACAGATATAGCTGTAGCCCCAGGGGCTGCAAACCCAGAGGTTTTCTTGTCTCAGACACACCCTCAGACGTTTTGATATGAAAATGGCTCTTTTCAGTCCCCATCAAGGAAGTGGTGATTTTACAAAGCCTGTCTAGTACCTGTGGAGCTACAGACAGGGCACATGTCCCTGGAGGGCACCAGTCAGGGACTTCACAAGTCCTGAGCATCACAAGAAGGTGGATCACATTTTTATGACAAGTTGCATCCATGAAAAAGGTGTGGAAAAGGACAAATAGGTCCACAGTTTGTATTTCGGAGAGACTCACCCTGCAATCCACTGCCTGGCTCTGCTGGAATCACAGAATCAGAAGGATTTGGGTTGGAAGGGACCTTAAAGTCCATCCAGTCCCACCCCCTGCCAGGGGCAGGGACACCTTTCACTAGCCCAGTTTGCTCCAACCTGGCCTTGGACACTTCCAGGGATCCACAGCTGCTCTGGGAAACCTGTGCCAGGGCCTCCCCACCCTCACAGCCAACAATTCCTCCCCAGTATCCCACCTCTCCCTGCCCTCTGGCAGTGGGAAGCCATTCCCTGTGTCCTGTCCCTCCATCCCTTGTCCCCAGTCCCTCTCCAGCTCTCCTGGAGCCCCTTTAGGCCCTGAAAGGGGCTCTCAGATCTGCCTGGAGCCTTTTCTCCTCCAGGTGAACCCCCCCCAGCTATTCCAGCCTGGCTCCAGCCCTCAGAGCATCCAGGGCTCCAACTCCATATCCATGAAGCTGATCTCCAGTTTACCAGGGCTATGCAACTGGAAGAGCCCAAAGATTCCTCCCTTGGAGGCACGTGGGGCTCTTCCCTGGAAACACGGGGTTGTGGCCACAGCCCATCCCAACAGCCTGGGATGACGCAGCAGATGAGGCATCGCCCTGGAATGTCTTGGATGGGACCTGCAGGGGAGGTTTCTGTGACGCTGTCGGCACAAAATAATCAACCCCCACCTTTGGTCCCAGACAATCTCTGCTCTGCCTCTCCCATGAAACCACTGTGAGCACCTTAGGGCAGAGACCGGACCCTGGAGCACTCAGGATAAGGGATTATCAGGATAATTTTGGGCTTCCTGGCACTGCAACAGCTCAAAAATTCACTTTTTTTAAACTGATATTCAATAATGAGTCCAAAACAAGCCATTTCTACTCAGTGCCTCCACCTCAGTAAGATTAAATAATGAATTGACTCCAAATTTCAGGAGTCAGGTAAAGCTCTGATAACACGCAGTTTATTAATGGTTACAAAAAATTTACTGTACTTTTTATCTAAAATGAAGTTGGTTTGTGGGGTTTTTTTTATTTGTTTGGTTTGGTTTTTAAAAGAATTTTTAAGTTCTGAGCAGGATCTCTGAGTCCACTTATAAGTTGGACTCGATGATCCTTGTGAGTCCCTTCCAACTCAGAATATTCTGTGATTCTACACTGGGGAGAATGAAACTGTGGAAAACAGCAGTGATTAGAATAAAAAAGCACTTTTGCTGCTCCAGGATAATTTGAAGCATGAATTATCTGGTTTACAACTGCTCACCTTACACAATTACCTCTAATGGTGGCAGCACACAAGACAATACTCTGAAATTCAAATAAATCCACTTATTAACACAACAAGCAGCAGTTCCACCAATCTGAGTGATTCCTGCCTGCCAGGGACTATTCACAGAATCATAAAATCATGGAATGGTTTGGGTTGGAAGGGAACTTAAAGCCCATCTTATTCCACCCCCTGCCATGGACAGGGACACCTTCCACTATCCCAGGTTGCTCCAAGCTCTGTCCAACCTGACCTTAAACAATTCTGTGGAGCGTGGGGAGCCAGGAGACAAGCCCCAGGTTCTTCAAAGAATTCTGTGGAGGATATTTCTTTTTCCTGACAGGTGCAAGTCTTCTAACAATGGATCACATCTGTCACATTAAGAAGAATAAATATTTGCTAGGAAGAAGGAAGCTCTGAAGATCAGCTCAGTGAGTAGAAGCCATCACTTCTCTTATTATTTGTACCTATTAAAGAAAAATTTCCTCCAATGACTGGTCATTCGAGGTCATGAATATTTGAAAAGATCCGCATTTCGTCTCCTTTACAGGGATGGGTGGAGGGGGTTTGAACAGCACATGAAATTGTTTAAATGCAAAGGCTAAACATAAATTAGACAGAACCAGTCCATGTGCACTTGTTCACATCCCCTCCCGCATTTCACAGGCCAGAGGTGGATTTCAAGGTTGTTTTCTGACTGTGCCATCTCAGACAGCTCAGGGGTGGAGAAGGAGGAAGATCTCCTTGCACAGAGCAGGGAGGTGACAGTGCTGACATTGTGTATCTACTGCACACGGGAAGCTTGGTCTTATTTCTGAACTCACTTCCTCCCAGATTTATGCTCCACTTTATCTCTGCACAAACTCTTTACTGCCCCAACAAGAGCACAGTGTGGGTGACAGAAAATGAGAGACTGTTTGCCAGAAAGGCCCCAGATCTGGCTGAACTGACAGGAATGTACAGCTCTGTGCAGAATCCATCCATCATGATGGATGCTTCCCATGAACATCCCCCATCTCCACCTCATCCCCCACCTCCAGGTGCCTCCTCCTGCTCCCCTGCTCCAGTTGTAGCCTGGGCTCATGGAATCCCAGAATATCCTGTGCTGGAAGAGATCCACAAGGATCATCCAGTCCCACTCCTGGCCTTGCAAAGACACCCCAACAATCCCCCCCCTGTCCCTCAGAGCATTGTCCAAACCCTCCTGGAGCTCTGGCAGCCTTGGGGCTGTGCCCACTGCCCTGGGGAGCCTGGGCAGTGCCCCAGCACCCTCTGGGGGAAGAACCTTTCCCTGAGATCCATCCCAGCCCCCCTGGCACAGCTCCAGCCCTTCCCTGGCTCCTGTCCCTGCTCCCAGAGCAGAGCTCAGTCCTGCCCCTCCGGCTCCCCTCGGGAGGAGCTGCAGCCCCCGAGGAGTCTGTCCTGGACACTGGTGAAACCCCATCCCACCACGGTCACAAGGTGATGGAGACAGGAATGCTCTTTCCATTCGGAGTTCCTGTTCCTATCCCTTGTTAACCAGCCCACAGCCTCACTCACACACTGAGTAAAGGCCAATGAACAAATCACCTAATTGTGAAACTGTCCATTAACAGGCAGTAAAACCCTCTGAACACATCCTAGGAACCATCAGCACTAAGCCAACACACACATCATCAGGTCTTGGAGAAAGCCAAGCAGGGAACAGAAAAAGAATTACAGAATCATGGAATCACAGAATGGTTTGAGTTGGAAGGACCTTAAAGCTCATCTCATTCCACCCACTGCCATGGGCAGGGACACCTTCCACCAGCCCAGGTTGCCCCATCCAACCTGGCCTTGGACACTTCCAGGGATGGGGCAACCACAGCTGCTCTGGGCAACTTGTGCCAGGGCCTCCCCACCCTCACAGCCAAGAATTTCTTCCCAATATCCCATCTAAATCTGCTCTCTTTCAGTTTAAAACCATCCCCTTTCATGAAGCCTTTTCACGAGCTGATGCTCCACTACATCAGCATCTCCTCCTGTGAGCAACAAAACATGGGAAATCCTCGGGGCAAAAGCCATCAGCAGATGCCAGATGCTCAGGTCAGGCTGTGCCCTTCCAGAAGACATGTATCCACCATTAACAACCTTCCCAAATCAAGTGAACAAGAGTAACTTCCACCAACATTGCAGTGAGGCCATCACTGTGTTGTGCTGCTGGGTGTCTATAATTGATAATAATAAAAATTAAATGCCCTGGTTTCTCTAAAAAAACCCCTCCTTTTAAAGTGTCCCACTCTGTCCCTGCTCAGCTGCACAAGGTCAGTGCAGACACCTGTCAGTGTGAAGCTCCTTCTTCTCAAACCCACAGGACTCCCAGCATCCCAGGGGTGAGGAGAATGGAATAACTGATAGAATTCCCTGAACAGGGTGAATGTTTGAACAGCTGGGTGTTAAGCCAGAAATTCTCCAGAACAGTTCCAGGGTTGTCATGGTGGCAATGGGATCTTAAGCTGATACCAAAGAACAGTCTGACAATGACTAACCAGGTGTGTGTGGGGGGGAAATTGCTAATTCTGCTGAGGTTGTTTGCCCATAATCATTCCACCCCCACCTTTCCCCTTCTCTTCTCTTCTCTTGATGTCTCTTGTCAGTCTTAACTAGTGACATCTCCAAAAGAAGCATCCTTAATTACAGGCTCCATTCAGCAGGACCCCTTTGCCTTGTCTTAACCTCAAAGAACCACCAACCACGTAACTCCAGAGAAATTCCTGAATTACTGGTGCTTCCCTGCATAGATTCAGCTTTGATTTCATCCTCCTGCTTCCAAAAGAGTTGGAAACTCAGCTTTGAGACAGAACCATCTCTCTTCACACTCCAGACTCTATCGTGCTCTGTGGAGTTTAAGGGTTCACTCATCCACAACCCTCCTGCAAATGGGATGCACATGGGTTTGCAGCACATGGTACTGGAGCACAGACTCAGTTCCCCATTGAAAAGGGAAAATGTGGACTCCAAAGCTGCCTAGGAGGGAAGTAAATCCAGCCAGGAACACATTTTCTAGAAAGGATGGGGAAAATCTAATTTCATATGAAAACATAGAATCCCACAATGGTTTGGGTTGGAAAGGACCTCAAAGCCCATCCAGTCCCACCCCCTGCCATGGACAGGGACACCTTCCACTAGTCCAGGTTGGTCCAAGCCCCATCCAACCTGGCCTGGGACACTCCCAGGGATGGGGCAGTCACAGCTTCTCTGGGCAACCTGTGCCAGGGCCTCCCCACCCTCACAGGCAAGAATTCCTTCCCAATATCCAACCTAAATTTCCACTCTTTCAACTGAAGCCATTTCCCCTTGTCCTGTCACTCCACTTCCTGATGAACAGTCCTCCTCTGGTTTCTTGTAGCCCCTTCAGGCAGCGGAAGGTGCGGTGAAGGCTGCACACAACCTTGTGTTCTCCAGGCTGAACAGCCCCCACTTCCTCAGCCTGTCAAACATCTCCACCTGTGTGTGACACCCTGAGTCACTTGGTCACCAGGAGAGGAGGCAGCAGGACTGGACACAGATCTGCTGCCCCAAAACCTGGAGGTTGCTACCACATCTCCAGTACACCCCAAATCCTCTCCTATGGGGGCAGCTAAGCAGGGAATCAAGGCAGGACAACCACCAGCAGGTGCTGGTCCCCATGGAGAGAGGCTGCTACACAGTGGCATCCACAGAAGTCTTTTGTCTCTGTTTTGCTTTATTTGTGGTCATATTTCACATTTTCTTTGTAAGGATGAGACTTTGTAAGAACCAGAGATGCCCTGAAGATGTCAGAGCATGAATCACCCTGTCACAGGAGATAGGGATGTGTCTCAAAGTGCTGCTCTTTGTCAGAGCCTACACACAGGCACCTGCTGGTGTTTGTCCTCACACACATACCCAGACATTACTGACTTGAAGGCAGAGAAGAACCACCTCAAACAGAAAAAGAATGAACCTGGATGGTCAGAATATGCATCAGTCAATGTAATTATTACTTCTATCAGCTTCTTGGTAGACACACCAAGGATTTCCTTCAGGTTTGGGACAAGAAAACAAAGAATTTTATTTCTTTTTAAAACTATCTTTATATAAAAGTCATCTTTGGTGCAGCATTCTGTGATCTGTTGAACAGCAACTGAAATGTTCAGTCACTAATCTCTTGCAAAGCTTCCTCACTAGAACACATTTGTGATGCTGAGACTTCTTTGGCATTTATAACCTCAGGAAAAGGAATCCTTAATAGAAATCTAACTTAGGAAAAAAACCAAGCTTATCAATTGCCTTTAAATGACTTTTCAAATGCCTTCATTTGGCATTGCTGCTGCTCTTCACTGCTGTGTAACACCAGGGAATACCTGAGGGAATGGCAACATTCTCAGGGCAGGCTGGGATGGTTGGAGTGTCCTGGGTAGGGCCAGAAGTTGGACTGGATGATCCTGGTGGGTCCCTTCCAACTCAGGATATTCTGGGATTCTATGATTCTGTGAACAGATCACCAAATCAAAACAGTTTATAAAGTTCTGCTTGGGAAACCTCTGTTTCTGTTGCAATTTAAAATACACCTCGTAACCTTATTGCTGGACAGACACTGCCCAACCCCTGCAGAGACATAAGTGAGCAGGAATATCATTGGAGGAGGAAGATTTTGGCATTCACTGACATGACATCACATGTCTATACATAACTATGTATTGTTTTAACAAGTCAGCTCAATTAAAGACACGAAGTTTTCTAGGCCTTCTGAAATGCAGAAATCACCATCTTTCATAAAACACCATCCAAAGCTGAAGGTGGGTTTGGTTTTTTTCCTTTCCTCCCTAACTAGAAATAAATTGTGTATTAATGTGCCTTGAAATCATTTCCTCTGTGCTTTGTGTTTTAAGAAAAAGAGATTATCTGCAGGTAGAGCCATAAAGAAAGGATCCCTCTTTGTTCAGTGTGTTAAGGAGTCCATGGTTTGTGCTGAAGGAATATTTTGCCATTTATTTCTGTATTTATAGATAATCAGTCCATAAGCTACTTGGACAGAAACACCCTGAAACGAGAAAACTGGGACAGGAGAAAACCGGCATGTTCTTGGACAATAAGGTGGATTTGTGAGTGTTTAAACAAAGGAATAAAGGATTCCCAGTGCAAACAACACCAAACACCAAGCCTCAAAGCTCAGATTAGAGCAAGAAACCTTCCCTTTGCGCCAAATATCAGGAGCACAATCCTGGATCACAGAGAGTCCCGGCGCTCCCTCTACCATGGCAAGCCCTGGCACGTCGGGCTCCAGCTGGCTGGGCTCCAGCCCTGAGCTGTGCTGGCATTTGTTCCGAGGGAGGGGAAGAAGGGAAAAAACCAATTTGGTTTAAATATAACTCGGCAGCAGAAACTTTGGCTGAGCAGGCGAGCGGTGAGACCTGCCTGTTGAATCAGCCCCGTGGTGACTCCGCAGGACGCTTTTAGCTCCGGGAGTGCTAAAACTGAGCAAGGGAAATCTGCTGGAATACGCTAAAGCAGCTCTGTTTACAGGCCTGTATTAACAGGGAAAGCATGTTGTGATTAGACAGAGCAGCTGTCGATGCTCTGAGGTGTTACAAGCAGGAGACTATTTAAAGACAATGGCTGGCGCCGTCTATTCTGCTGTCGTGGGGCTGGGAAAGGCTGCACTTGTGAGCCACCCTGCTTTTATGGCAGCCCTGAAGTTGTTTGGTGGCAGAAAGGTGACTTTTAGTCAATAAATACTCTCAGCTGGAGGATTTCCCCCAATAGGGGGGCACAGGGCAGCAGTTGATGGCATTGGAGGTGCTGCTTCCTCATGTTTTCAATAGTTACAGAATCCCAAAATGGTTTGGGTTGCAAGGGACCTTAAAGCCCATCCAGTTCTACCCCCTGCTATGGGCAGGGGCACCTTTCACCAGATCAGGTTGCTCCAAGCCCCATCCAACCTGGCCTTGGACATTTCCAGGGATGTGGCTGACTGTGTTTACACACACAAAAGGACACATAAAGCGTATTTCTGATGTACCTCCACACATATAACACATGATTTAACACCAAGCCTCTCTGGATCATGATCAGCCTGAAGTCTTGAGATGAGCAACCCCATCCCTCCCTCTCAGCCCTGCTGTGAGGATTCAATGGTGCCAAGTCCTTTGATGAAGGGGGGGCCTCCATTTATAGGCCAAATCTACAAATTTATATGCCAGTCCTACACATTTATATGCCAAACCCACAAATGCCTGTTTTGAGAGGACAGATCTGATGCTGAGGGAGAATTTGCTGCACTGCCCTCCCGGCCTGCAGGTCTCAGCCTCTCCCTGGGTGCTGTAGCACACCACTGGCTCTTCCATAGGGAACAGAGCTGGCACACAGGGCCCCAGGAGAGGGATACTATGAGAGGAATTCATGAGATGTAAATGGCACAGCAGAGAAATGCAAAGCAGGGACTGTCCGTGGGAGTCCCAGTGAAGTCTGAAGGACCTGGCTCTGACATTCCTCCCTGGCAGCAGATGCTATCACCATCCACAAATGCACTGGGTTCACTCCCAGTTTGCAGGAAGCAAGCAGAGACAAAGAAATTCCAGCTGTCAACTCCTCACTTGTGTCTGGGCTTTCACTCTCCAGGCAAAGATCCTGTTGTTACCTGAGAACCCAGACTCCAAGGAAAAAGATGAGTATTTCCAAACCTCAGGGCTACAGAAGCAGCTTTGAGAACATGAGCTCCAAAGGCTTAGAACAACAAATGCCCACAGCTGTATAACCCTAAGGCAAATGCAACACATCTCACAAAATTCCAAATTTCCTATCCCTTGCAACAGCAATATTGAGAGGTAAAAACCAGCTGGACGTGTTGTTTTTTTAAAATATCAAAAAAGGTTTTCAAAATTAAACTGTCAGGTAACCAACACCCACAGCTTGGCCATACAAAGTCCTACAAGGTCCTGCCTTGGGGGTTTTTCCTCACCTGACTGCAGCCATCCAGAGGTCGAACTTTGTTCATTCCAAACTTCCTTAGCAAATACAGTCAGAGGTTGATTCAACCCATCCTGAGCAAGGGAATCATGAAACAGCCTCCCCAAAAGCCTCCCCTTCTACTAAACCTGTCCCTTTAAAATAAAACCTGAGACTGAATTAATCCTGAACTGACTGAAGCAGACTCAGATCGAAAAGTGAAACAAGCAGAGGCAGAGAAGGAAGCATAGGAGCTTAAGGTCGGTATTTTGAGCCTAATTGCTTTCTTTTTCTAAGAAGTCAGGCGTTAGTCTCTATTCTCAAATGATTTGTAACCGAGATAGAGTGGAAAAGTTGAGAAGCAGATGAAAAAAGCCTCGACTAAATGACTCCAGAGCTGAACTCTCAGTTTAACCTACCACTTAAACCCTTTAAAGGTTTAAAGATCTTCCAAGTGTAAAAAGGTAAATTTAATAATGGTTAATAAAATTATTATTAATTCCGCTTTTTAAATAGTAAGACTCGTTTCTTTCAATAGCAAAACCCAAATAGAGGCTTTGGAGTGGTATCTAAGTAGAAAGAATGGAAAGATTTAATCAGACAGCGGGAACTCACGCTGGAAATAGTCCACAAAATCCCACTCTACCAGGAGATGGATCTTGATTCACAACATACTTTATTCAAAACAAACAGGAGAAACCGAGTCAAGAATAGACGGCAGTAGATGCTTAAAAATAGGTCTCGCCGCGATTTTCGCTCGTTCCTAAGATCAACAGGGAGGCGAGCGCCGGGATCCCCCGGGCTCCGGAGAACTCCGAGGATGAGCTGGAGTTGAAACCACCCCCGGGAAGAGGAGGAGTGGCCGGGGAGGGGGGACTGGGACAGCACAGAAGCGGGGGATGGGGATAGAGAGAGGAACAGGAACAGCGGGGGCGGGAAAAGGGGACAGGGACACAGCGGGAGACGGGGAGAGAGTGGGGGACGGGGACATCACGGAGGGATCCAGCTCCCAGCACAGCCCCGGGGCTGCCCCGTGCCCCCCTTCCAACCCTCACCGGGCACTCCCGGGCTCGCACCGCCGCCGGAGCCGGGTCGGAGCCCCCTGCAGCGCCCACTCCGCTCCCTAACGCCCGTTCCCAACCGGCCGCGCTGCCGGGATCGGGGAGTTACGGGAAGCGCGGGGGCCGCTCCTTTTCCCCCCGTCCGCATCCCCGGACGGGCGGTTCCCGTTCCCGTCCCCGGGCGGGGCCGCACCGCGGGCGGTGCCCCGGGGACACCGGGGGGACACCCGTAGCGGGGGCGGGGGTGCTCAGCGTTGCCGCCTCCACCGCTTCCCAACTTCCCGGGGAAGGGGGGGAAGCCGCGGGGATGCGCATCCCGCGACGGGACGGGGTGGGGGGTGTCTCTGCGCCGCACCGACCCCCGACACCGACCCACCCACGCCATCACGGGGGACGCCCCCGCTCACCTGAAGTCGGCGCCGGGTGCCGCGGGCTGCGCTGGGCTCCGGCCGCCGGGGCCGCGCGTTGCCGCCGTTGGCAAGTAACAGTCTCCAGGGCTACGGTCACTATGGCGCCGGGCGCCGGGTCTCGAGGCAACTGTTGCTACCCCGGCCCCCAGCGCGTCATCACCTGGCCCCGCCCCCAGAGGGGCGTGGCCGGGCCTTCCCCGCCGGCTATTGGTGCAGTGTCTGTCAGTCACTCTGGGAGGCGGGACAAAGCGCGGGAGCGCCAATAGGGGAAGGGAGGGGGCGCGGCCGGGAGTTGGCGCGAGCGGTTTGGCGCCTCACGCGCGGGGCGGGGCCCCGGCGCGTGACGCGTGAGGGGGAGCGGGGCGGGGCCAAAGAGGACCAGGATCGTTCCGCTCAATAAATCGCCTCCAAAACAAAAAAAAGAAAAAAAAAGT
>VYXB01002624.1:307-60716 GCA_013397135.1 Pachyramphus minor | reverse complement strand
CCCTGGATCGTTCCGCTCAAAAAACCGCCTCCAAAACAAAAAAAAGAAAAAAAAAGTTGATTGCCCCCCCCCCCAAGCTGTTAAATATTAAAAAGTGGTTTCCGCAGTTGCCGTCTGGTTTCTCCCTCCCCCCTTCCCGCTCGCCGCGCCCTCCCCGTGACATCAAAGCGTTGTCATGGCGACGGGCTGTGACGTCACCTACAACAAACAGCGACCGGGGGGGTGTCGTGCTTTTGGGGTGAATTGCGAGAATATTGGTGAATCAGTGCAATAGCCCCCTGCTGCCCGGTGCTTGCTGTTGATTCCCACCCGGAGTTTGGGGGGATGCAGTGGATGTGGGGGAGCAGCATCATCGCCCTCATGACATGAAATTATCGGTTTAATGGCAAATTCACTGCATCCAGCTCTGGGTCCTCTGCATCAGAAGGACGTGAAGCTGTTGGAGCAAGTCCAGAGAGGCCACAGAGCTGCTCCCCCTTTGCCATGGAGAGAAACTAGAGAGATGGGGGGGTTCACCTGGGGGAGAGAAGGATCCAGGGAGACCTGAGAGCCCCTTCCAGGGCCTAAAGGGGCTCCAGGAGAGCTGGAGAGGGACTGGGGACAAGGGATGGAGGGACAGGACACAGGGAATGGCTTCCCAGTGCCAGAGAGCAGGGCGAGATGGAATATTGGGAAGGAATTGTTGGCTGTGAGGGTGGTGAGGCCCTGGCACAGGTTTCCCGGAGAAGCTGTGGCTGCCCCTGGATCCCTGGGAGTGTCCAAGGCCAGGGTGGGTGATGCTCCACTCCCCACTTCCCATTCTAGGTTTTTTTGTCAGCACAGGCTGCACAGTGAAACCCAGTAAGTCACTCTCAGTTCTCATCCATGTTTTTTTAAGGGCAGATGCTGCCAAGGAAAGCAGCATTTTTTATAAAGCTTTACAAAATACCTTGGTTTGAGGGGTTTTTATGCCTTTTCCCCCTCAGTCAAACCCAGCAGGATCACCACAAGCACTTTTCAATTGCTCTGAAGAAAAATCCCCGTCCAGAATTTCATTATTGCCAAGATCACCTTATTGACATGCTATAAAAAGCTTTTATGATGTATTTTTTCTGTAACGTTTTCTGAAAAGTATGTCCCAGCCTAAGCCAAGGAAGTGTGTGGAATCTGTACCCATGGAGACTCCAATAACACAGCCCGCTCCAAACGCCGCAGGATTATTAGTTTTCTTACCTAACACATCAGGAAAGGAGTTACTGGAAAAGGAAGAGAAGGAGAGAGGGTGCCTGAGTGAGGCAATTTAAACTGGAGAGACTGGACTTGCTGGTTAAATGTGGCCTATCTGCAGATTTAGGGTTGATATTCCTGCTTTTGATAAATTACCATGAGAGTTACACTGGAAAAATTCATGGAGTTTTTGAGAAGCTCCAAAGAGAAATAACTTGCTTTCTTAATGGATTGTAGATACTTAAACCACAGATATTTAAAATTATCAACTTTTAGGTGATAGTGTAATGCTTAATAAACTAAAATAGAAAATAGAGATGGGATAGTTCATGAGAAGCCATCTAATACACATAAACATCCACCTTTACAGCAGGAAACTGAAAGCAGAGTGATATATTTTCCTTAACATTCCTTCTGATGTGTTTGAAGGTTGTTCTCATTCCCTCAATCTCTTGTTTTCTAAATTAATCAATCCTCTGTTTTTCCTGCCAGAAAAATCCAGGCTTTTCCTAAGAAACACTGTATAAATAGTTATTTTTGATCCTGCACTACTGTGATCACTTATTCCTGCTTAAATGTACGTTGTATTTGGCCATGTTGAATTGCATCATGTTGATTTTGAGTCATCACTTGAATTTGTCAAGAGCTTAATGAAATCCTTCAGAGGTGTCTGCAATCCCCTTTAGTATCACCTACAGAGTGTTGTTTCTGGTCTGTTATCAATTTCATTTTTAGGGTATGATTCCCCAATTAAAACATCTGTACCTCTAGAAAATAAATGTAAAATGAATTTGGATGTGCTCTTATTCTTTCCAAAGTGTTAATTATTTTGTGAAACACAACACACAGATTCTTGTTGTATCCTGCCAACAATACTCTGAAATTCAGAGAATCACAGGATCATTTAGGGTGGAAAAGCCCTCTAAGATCATCGAGTCCAATAATTAACCCAGCACTGCCAAGGCCACCACTAAACCATGGCCCCAAATGCCACATCCACACTTGATAACACTTGAAAATTCTTGATAATGCACGAAAAAAACACCTTTGATAAAATCCTGCAGACCATAGAAGTTATCCAGGCCTCCTAGGATCCTTGGGAATCATTCCAGTGCTGTCATTTTTAATTAGGGATCTGTCTGTCACCTCTTGTGTCAAGCTAATCATTGGAATTATTTTTCCCTTGTTTCTTGCAGCCCGTTCCTAAGCCAGATCTCATTGCTTTTGTACAGCACTGGGGTGGTTTGAGGGAAAGGAGACCCATTTTAGAAAGTTTTTGATAAAGAAAGGGGAGTCTGAGTCTTGGCTTCCTTCTCTCATAGAGGAGCAGGTTTGCTGCAGCTGTCGCTGACACCCACAGGAGGGCACGTTCCTCAAAGCAAACTGGAATTCAGCTCAAATCCAACCCCACTCAAAGGACCTGATTGACTCGATTTCACTAAAAGGAGATTTGGGCAAAAAGAGACTATTTTTGGGGACAGAAGCAGATTCCTTGCAAAGTAGTGGGATCTTTTGAAATGTCACATTTATCCATGGAAAATAGTGTTGTTTTGGGTGCTGGCAATGAAACCTTAAATGAAGATGCTCCCTTGAATTGTCTGCTGAATGAAAAAATTCCCAGAGGACTACAACCAAAACGAACAAGAAAATTGTCTGGTTTTTTTTGTTTGTTTTGGTTTGTTTGTTTGTTTGTTTGTTTTCTTAAAAAAGAAAAATAGTTCACTTGTTTAAAGGGGAGAACCCCTGTTTTTACACAAGTACCAATGCACATAGCACTTTCTGCCTGGAAGATTTCTGTGCCAGGTTCCCCCCATCCCTGGAGGTGTTTTCCAATCATAGTGATTCTGTGATTTACTGTGCTGTGTTTTACTGTTGAGGGAACTCAGGGCATCTGCTGCAAAATATTTGGATTCTGAACTGATGCCTTTCCATGCCCCCTCTCCCACAGTATCCACAGCACCATCCCATGCAAGTTATGAGGATCATCCAAACTGTGATAATGGATTTTCCTTTAATATGAAAAAATTAGGCGATAAAATTAAACTCCATGATCATTTTAAGTTGTGGTGCAGATGGGGTAGATTCTCGTTTGGTAGACAGCTCAAGAGATGAATTTAGGAACAGACTAAATCTCCTTTCCAGCTATTCCCAAAGAAACTGGGACTGGTGCAAACTGCAGTGGTGGCTTTTCCTGTGTGGAGCTGTGACATCCCTGGTGGATTGACAACCCTGAGTGAGATCCTGCTCCAGCCACAGCCCCAGGAGTGTATTTTCTCCATCACAAGCTCCTGATCTTGCTGCTGGTCAGACAACAACATTCTCCAGTGCTTTTGGACAGGCTTAAGAGGATAAATCTGTTGAGTGTGGCTGTGCCAAGGCCACGCTGGAATTTCCCTGTGGCATTGTACCACGTCCTCCTCTGCCTATTTTCAACAGGAAAATGAAATCCAGGCTGTGGTTGCTCCAGAGCTACAGGATGCTCTGTCCTGTCGTGGCAGCATCCCAGGGCACTGTTTTCCTTTCCTTGCCCAGCCTGAAAGCAAAAGGTAAGTGCTGAAGGTGGGAGAAAGAAGAGAGAGGGTCCAACCCTTCCTGTGCCATATTTTCTGTCTCCCTTGGATGGCAGCAAATATCCCAGCAATCCCTAGCAAAGACTTCCTTGCCAACGTGGCATTTAAAGAGGTTACCCTTCTCAACCTTGTGCCTTCCCCCTAACAAGCTAAAAACCCAAATGCTCTCTTCCCCCTACTCTGGAAGTTTCTTTCCAGCAGAATGAAAGGACTAAGCATTTATCTGGAGTGTTATCTGTTTGCTTTGGCTGTAGCAGCCTGGATATCCTGCAAAAAACAGTGGCTACAGTCATGGAAAAACCCAGTGCCTGTGGGTTTCTGTGCCACTCCCTGCAGGGAGCTGCAGCCTCCTGGGCCCACAGAAGCTGGAGGAGGATGTATCCACAACCTGGACACAATCAAGTATGGTCATATTGATATAACTAATTCAATACAGCTAATTTCAACACAGCTTTTGCAGAGAGGCAACATCTGTGTAATTAAACTCTCAGTGACTGAATAGCAGAGGAATAAGGTTTAAATGGAATTTTTGTGCAATGCACAACTTTTGTAGGTGAATTTAAATGAGGCTCCTCCTGTTTCCCAGCACCACAGGTGCTAAGAACAGAGAGAGGCAGCCTGGGAGGGAGTGCTGGACAGGATGGACAGGTGAAGCCTGGGGGATGTGGTGGGAAGGGATCACAAAATCAACAGAACAGCCACACCAATGTGATCTTCAGTACCTGCATGTGAGGCACCATCATGGAGACCCTTCTCTCCAGGCTGAGCCCTCCCAGCTCCCTCAGCTCCTCCTGGTGCTCCAGACCTTCCTCAGCTCCATTCCCTTCTCTGAAATCATTCCACCCCTCAATATCTTTCTTGGAGTGAGGGGCCCAAAACAACCCAGGACTTGAGGTGGTGCCTCAGCAGTGTCCAGGACAAGAGGGTGGTCACTACCCTGGTCCTGCTGACCACACTGTGGCTGATACAAGAGTTTTTGGCCAGCTAAATATTAACAGAAAGCTTCAGCTTGTTCACATGGAAAAGCTCAACCTGCTCGGGACTGTGAGAATCTTGAAGTTTTGTAACTGTTTTACCATGGTGAGTTTATGTTTAAACAAATCCCCACAAAAATACGAAGTGGCCCAGTGGATTATTAACATTTCAGGCTGAATTGCAGGTGCAGAGGTCTGGCACCCCACTCCAGCTCAGTCAACCATCATCAGCAACTTCTCAGTGTGGGTTGTCTCACGGCTCAGAGCGACACCTGGGCTCAGCGTCACCAAGAGCACATTTCCATGTCTCTATCTCCTGCTCTGGTTACACATTCATCCCTTTCCTGGTTACAACACAGCTTGTTGGGGAGGGCACAGCCTTGTTCTGCCTGGTAAACATTGTGACACCTCTGCAACAAAGTCCCTTGGCTTGGGGGTGAAGTACCCCACTGCTCTTGGCCTACAGCAGGCAGAGAAAAGAGAGAATTCCATTTTTATTGAAGTTCTGGAGATGCAATTGGTTTTTTTTCTGAGGTGCTGGAAATTACTTTTCTTCATGTAACTTCTGTATCCATCTTGTTTTGGAGCAAATGGCTTTCCATCAAATTCTTTTTCAGACACAGAAACATCAGACATATCTATACCCATGAGCATAGATAGCATTGAAATTTGGGTTTAACTTAAACAGTCACAGGAAATAGGCCACAAGACCTCCAATGAGAGGTGATGTCTAGCATCAAAATAAATTATTATATAGGCAAGAAAACTTAATTCTCCACTGCTTTCACACTTATAAATGCATATGTCACATACTATACTCTGCATATCATGTAAAACCATGGCCAGCCTTTGCCCATCCTGTCTTGTTTCAAAATCCACCAGTGTGCAGGTCTTAATGAGTATAAAGATAAATTGAAACAGAGTTTGTTCCTATAACAGGCGGTGTAAGTACTTTTTGCCCAGTTTTATTTCTGAGATTTGCAGAGGAGTCATTTAATCACAGACAGAGGCAGATAAAGGTCACTTATCAACTGGTGTGTCCTGGTGGAGACTCCTTGTCTGTGGTGACTTATGACAGCTGAGAGTTGGATATAAATCTAGAACTAATTTGGTGGAGATTTCAGTGTGTGTGTGTCTTTTCATTGTGTCTGTGGGTTTTTGGGCTTCATTTTGTTGGGGTTTTTTTCCAGTTTTCCTACACTTATTTGGTGTAGACCCTTTCACACGACCAGAAAGATGTTGCAAGACACCATGATCAGTTTAAGTCTAGAAATGACTGTGGCATAAACAGAGACTCTTCTGTCTTCCTTCCTGCCTTTTGATCACATGTTTACCAGCCTGTTTCCTCAGTACAATCATCCTCCTCTTGTTGAGTTTCAAGTGGAAATTGCTGAAATAGTGTCTTTTCCCCACACTCCCTTATCTTCTGAGTCAATGTCCTAAGGTGCAACTACATCTCGGGTTGAGTCACTTGTTACCAGTGGCTCTGGAGATGGAAATTTGGGAGCTTTATCTGAGGAATCCTAGCCCAGAATAGCTTTCAGGTCCAATGCCAGGTGATAACAGTAAGAAGTTACATAACTGTCTTGGATAATTCAGATGGGCAGATGGGATTTGTTCTGAATGGGGAATGATTAAGCTGAAGAATTTTCACAGCTGTCCACAGCTGCATGAAGAGATGATTCTTTGCTTGAGGTAGGAAAGAACTTGCAAATGGAATTTCTTCTGTCTCACCAGACACTGGGGTGATGTTCTGTAGGGCGCAGGAAATCTGTGGCTGAGATGAAGAGGAACACAGCTCTCAGCACAGCCAGGCTGTGCCTCACCAGCAAAATAAGAGGAAAGGAGCCTCTACACCAGCATTCCCAACCACAGCTGGGTGCTCTGACACACACAAACCTGAATTACCACAGCCCCAGTCTGCATTTATCCTGGGCCTTTCCACTTATCCTAATGCTCTTGTCTCATGGGGGACATCGCTGTCCCTGACGGCACCTTCCTCCACCTCCATCATGTGAAATACCTGAAAATGCCAAGGTGAGATAGAAACATGAAGGCAACATGGAATTATTTAGATTTAAAATCAATCCAGTCATTAATCAAACACTGACAAGCCCAGCATTAAACCATGTTCCTAAATGCCACATCTACACCTTTTAAACTCCTCCAGGAATGTGTCTGCACTCAGGAAAAGGGGAATTATATCACAGAGGCAACAAGCTGTAACATCCCAGGAATGGACAACCTGGATGGGATCCAAGCAGACTATTAACTGAAGGTTTTATGTGTATCCTCACCGTAGAATTTAGCAACAGGAACAACGTGGATTCTGTGGAGTTTTCAGTCTCTGAGGTTGAACCTGTGTTAACAGCAGAGCTCAAGGCTCTTAATCTGCAGCCGTCTTCTCTCTCCCAATCTTGCATCACAAGCACAATTTAAAGGTAATGTGAAATTTTGCATGTTCAGAGTGACTCTGTAATGGAAAGACATTTTCAAAGGGGAAGAATTTTAGGATTTTCACCATTTCTCCCATGCTCCATGTTTGCCCAAGTATCTTCTGAAAGCTTGATCCACAGTCAAACTCTGTAGCCAAGATCTTCTCCCCACTTCTCACTCTTCCTGACCTGCCTTTTCTCAGGGCAGCAGATGTGACAGTTCTTCAAACCTGCATCAAACTAAAAATATAACTTTATACCAGTATTAGACAACTTATTTTATTTGTATAATCTATATTAGCACTCAAAGGTGGGCTGATCCTTTAGACAACATTGCAATTGTTAATCAGCTTTACAGAGCCAAACACTGAGACACTGCATTTCTCTGCTGCTTTGCTGTGAAATACCCAGCTCTGCCTTGGATGTTGACCTTGGCAGAGAGCACACATGGGGCAGGGCTCCTCCTGCAGAGCTCTGCTCGTTGGCATCAGAGGAGAAACCAGCCTTTATTCCCTTTGAAGCCCCAGAGACTGAAAGTGTCTCTGCAGACAGTAGATATTATTCTGCTTTTCACAGAATGACAGAATATTGGGGTTGGAAGGGACCTCTGGAGATCACCTAGTCCAACCCCCCAACCCACCTGGAGCAGGTGACACAAGAATGTGTCCAGGTGGGTTTGGAATATCTCCAGAGAAGGAGACTCCACACCCTCCCTGGACAGCTGTTCCAGGGCTCTGCCACCTCCATGGAAAGAAGTTCTGCCTCATGCTGACGTGGAACTTCTTGTGTTTTAGTTTGTGCCTGGTACTCCTTGTCCTGTCTCTTGGCACAGTCTGGGACCCTGAACAGTCTGCGACCATCCTCTGACAGCCCTTGGAGATGTTGGTATGGATTGATGACATCCCCTCTCAGCCTTATTTCTCCAGACTAACCAGGCCCAGCTCCCGCAGTGTCTCCTCATCAGAGAGATGCTCCAGATCCCTCATCATGTCTGTGGCCTCCACTGGACCCTCTACAGTATCTCCTTATCTTTCTTGAACTGTGAAGCCCAGAGGTGGACACAACACTCAGATGTGCCTGCCCAGGGCTGAGCAGAGGGGCAGGATCCCCTCCCTGACCTGCTGGCAACACTCTTCCCGGTACACCCCAGGGTCCCATTGGCCCTCTGGCAGCTCATGGTCAATTTACCATCCATCAGGACCCACAGGTCCTTCTCCACAGAGCTGCTCTCCAGTAGGTCATTCCCAACCTCTCCAGAGACTGGTTTCTTCCCTTTTTCTGGAGCTCTTCAGACCACCCTGCTCTTGGTGTCTTGGAAAACAAGAACCCTGGGACCCCAGTCGAGTTAATTCCTGGTAAATACAGAGCCAGCAAAGGTGCTGTTTGACCAGAGTGGCTGCGTTTGCTATTTCAAGCTTAACAACTCCATGTTTGTTTGTAAAGGGCTGAGCTTTCACTAATCAGTAACCCCAAGGTGTCAACTGATCCCCACAGGCAGTGAAACAGCCCCTCTCCTGCCTGTGGAAGCGTTGCCTGAGGACCACCTCATCTCTGCTCTTACCTGGTCCTTCCCCATCAGTGTGCTCCCCTCTGGTCCAAAAACCAGCAGGAGTTTAGCAAACACCATGGGATCTACCTTGGGAGTGATGCAACCTCAGTTTGATGGACAAGGACACGGGGAGCACAAAAAAAGCAGCTTGTCCAAGGTAATTTGTTAGCTCAGGGAATCTCCAAAAATAGAACTGGTTACTCCTGCCACTTCAGTTAACCTTTGGGCTGTGCCCCTGGAACTTTCCTTGGTTCACTGGGAATAACATGCCCCCAGTCAGGTGCTGGCTGAGGACCAAGGCAAGAGGCAGGAATCTGAATTTTACAAATCTCACCAACTTTCAGGCTGCTGTTTGTACTTTTGCTCTACAAAATAAATTTGCCATCTGAATTGAAACAGAGCCACAAAAGGGATTTGTGCTGATAGTATCAAGGTGTTTGACCCCCATATGGGCCATTCACTTAAGAATTGGACCCAATGATCCTTGTGGGTCCAACTCAAAATATTCTGTGTTTCTGGAGAGGCTGCAGAGAGGAGGAGGGGAGAGAGGGGAACACAGAGGATCTGCCAGGGAAGGCTCAGACTGCAGGAGATGGCAAACAGCTGACCCAGCAAGAACTCAGAGGTGCTGGGGCTGCCTTGGAACCACCATCTCACTGTGCTGATGCTGTTTTACAGCTGCAATATCACCAGCACTGCTCTGTCCTATGGATCTGCCTCTGCTCCAGCTGCAGCCCTGACCTTCTGGCAGGAGCTTCCCTAATTACATATTCCCTTGGTTTGCTCATCAGCTGAATGGCTTGAACCCTCCCCACCCCTTGTGGAGGGAGAAGGGGGGAAGGGAGAGAAGAATTTGCAGGAAAAAACCCCCTAGGGTTTAGGAATTCTTGGTCTGCACCAGCAAAACAGCAGCAATAATTCATTTGAGAGATACAGCTGTTTTCCCAAGAGGATAAAAAAAAATCCTGCCTTTTCTCCAGTTTTATCAGTCAGAAATGACTGAGAACAGTTAGATGATCCTCCTGATCATAATCATTAAAAATAAATTAATATCAATAAAATATATTAATATATATAATAAATATAAATGTATAAATATATATAAATACATAAAATAAAGAAGCATGTGATGTTGGGCTCCAGCTTAAATAATCAGGACCCAGGGAGGGCAGAAGATGGTGGAGCTGCCCCCAGGTCTGGTGTCCTGCTGCCACCACAGCCAGAACTTGTGCCTGTAGTGCTGTTCAGCAGTTCCAGCCGTGTCCTTCCTTTGTGCTGATTGGAAAACAACAGTGTTTGGCTGCTTTGTTTGGGGCTGTGCTCTGCCAGCCTCCACACTGCTGCCTCCTGGGTTGGAGTACAGCTGTATCCCTAACCCTAAAAGTCAAGGGGTCAACCTGGAGTCCCCTCTGGAGCTTTCTGCCAGAGGTTCCAGGCAAGGCCATTCCCCCTGGCTGTGGTTAGGGTACATTTGCTATGTCTTGTCCTGTCTGGGGTGGCCCCAGAGCTTCTGTGCGAACAATCTTCTGCTTCATTTGGTCAAAGGGTTGTTGTAGCTCAGAGCCATATTTGAAAATCGTTATTCTTCACAGAATCACAGGAGCCTTAAGGCTGGAAAGGACTTAAGGCCTTAAGGCTGGATGGTGAACCCAGCACTGCTGTGATCCCCACTAAACCCTGTTCCCAAGTGCCACATACACATTTTTTTAACATCTCCAGGGATGGTGACTCCACCACTGCCCTGGGCAGCCTGTGCCAATGCTTTACAACACTTTTGATGAAGAAATTTTCCCTAATATCCCATCTAAAAACCACCATTCAGAGGGACTTGGACCATTTCCTTCATTTTCCCAAAACCCTCCGCCGCGCTGCCGCACACCACGAACGCACTGCGGGCGTTCCAGAGCTCCCTGCGGTCCGGCACAGCGCGGATCGGTGAGCAGGGCTGTGTTCGCAGCCCGGGACAGCCCATTCCCGGTGTCCCGGTCCCGCCCGTCCCCGTCCGCCACCGGAGCATCGACCGCGGGTAACCCTGAGGGGGCGTGGCCTCGTTATAATCGACAGCTGCTTCATCCAATAGCGCGGCGGTGCGCGCCGCTCCAGCTGGGGGTGTGGCCTCGTTGTGACCGACAGCCCCCTCGCCCAATAGTGCGGCCGTGCGAGCGGTGTGGGCGGGGCCTTACCCTTACTGACAGCCGCTTTGCCCAATGGTTCTCCCGTGGGCGGGGCGGAGGGGGAGCTCTAAAGGGGCCCCGCCCGGCGCGCACGCGGCAGCTGCTCGTGACGCGGCGCGAGCGCTCCCGCCGGGCCCTGAGGTAACGCGCGGTCCTAAAGCCCGACCGCGGTCCTAAAGCCCGCGCCGGGGGTGCGGGGAGGGGGCTGCGGGCTGTGTGTCTTTGTATGTGTGTATGATGGCTCCCCACGGCGCTCTGGGTGTCCCCAGTGGGGGTCGGTGCGGGTGAGATGCGTGGCTCGAGCCCACCCGTGGCGGGGGCTCGGCTGTGGGATTCACCTTTCTTGTGAATCACCGCTCCTGATGTCCCTTCGCGGGTGGGTGTCTGGGGAGTGGGGTGAAGTTTTTTGGGGGGTTTTTAGTTAAATAAGCCCGCAGCGGGTTGGGGGTAACCCCCCACTCGGATTGGGGGCGACCCTGTGGGCTGAGGCAATGGGTGGTTCAAGGAGAAGATCTTGGAAGGTCCCTTCCGCATGTCACCTGTGCCTATCGAGGGAATGTGAGGTGACCTGGGTGCTCGGGGATGCTCCATAAGGTGACTAGAGCCCTTGGAATGCTCCATACACTGACCTGGGCACTTGGGAGATGCTCCATGAGGTGATCTGAGCACTTGGAGATGCTTCATGCGGTGACCTGAGTGCTTGGGATGCTCCTGCACCGGCTCCCAGCCCTCCTGAGCTTCCAGGAGATACAATGCCATGTGTGGCAGTGGCAGAAACACAGATGATGCATCCCTGGAGACACATCCCTGTGCTTTCCAACATCCCTGTGCTCTCCTCCTCCCCTGGCGGGGACTTCCCACATGCTGTGCAGATGGTGCAGTAAAGCAAACAGCCTTGTAGGAAAGGGGAACTAGGAGCAGCCTCCTGGTGAGTCTCATTGCTGGGGAATCCACCTGAAACACCCCGGGGTCCTGGAGAAGCAATCTGCATGAAATTGGGAATTCTGTGCTTGTCTGGGTGGCTGAGGAACAGTTCTGGTGCCATCAGTGCCCTGCCCTGAGTCTGTGGGCAACTTCCTTCAGCCAAAGCTCAGCTCTGAAGGTGCTGTGGTGGAACCAAGTGTCTGTGTGCAGTCCTGACAGTCATGTACCATCCTCAGAGAGTTTGGAGTCACTTTTCCTCATGCTCCCTCCTCTCCAGCATCAGGTAACTCCCCAGCACGACCAGTGGTATTGCTGAAGACAAAATCTTTAGTGCTCAGGAAGTTTTTGTGGCTGCCCTTGTTAAAAATGGAGTTTATCTAAAAGAGGAAGAGTGGGTTGCTCAGCTTCTGTTTCCTCGCTTATTAAATTTTGAAAGGAGACACAGGACCAAAAAGGACCAGGTTGGAGTTTTGGTGGAGATGTGGAAAGGCAGCAAGATAAGGTGTCAGTTGCCTAAAGCTGCTCTTGACAGTGAAATCTGGAGCGGGGTGGATGTGGTGTCTGTACCAGTTAGAAGAAAATCAGCCACAGGAAGCCAAGTGGGCTGTGCTGGAAAATGTCAACGGGCTGATAACACCCTCAGTAATTTGAATTTGAACTGATGTTGTTGAAGCTCTGTGTGTGTTTTAGGTAAAGGTGTGTTCAGAGCCTGTTATAAATGAAGCTCTGCTCCTGCCAGGAGTTTGTACGTTGTCAGACCTCTATTCTCTTTTGTCAGTGAAGCTCTACAGTGATTTCAATAAAATCATTCAACTTCCAGTTCTTCTGGGACACGATGCTCCCTCAAAGCACCAAGTGTTTTGTATTTAAATGATTTACGTAGTCACACAGGTTTAATTAAAAGGGAAGTTTCTTGCTGCAGGTTTTTGTTTGGGTGTGTTCTCCATGTTTCCTGAACATCTGTGGGACATCATGATGTGTTAACTGCTCTGGGAACAGTGAGGGGCTGTTGTGTGTCCAGGAGAGAATCGTTCTGATCCTGTCCTGGTGATCTGCCCCGGGGGTTACACTTGTGTCTGGTGAGCCATGGAATGGTTTGGGTTGGAAGGGACCTTTAAAGTTCATCCAGTTCCAACCCTGAAACATGTGTTTTCTAGTGGTTTGTATTTATAGCTGAGTATCAAGGAGGGAAGGACTGAGCTGCAGAGCTGAGCAGCGCTAGTGAGAGCGTATATGCTGGGAAATTTCTGTTTCTAACCTAAATTGGTTGTATAAAATACATGACCGGTTTGGGATCCCTGTGTTCACAAGGAAACCTGCACAACCAGGTTGCACTTCAGCTGTCTGTCCAAGGCCAGGTTAGATGGGGCTTGGAGCAACCTGGCCTGGTGGAAAGTGCCCCTGCCCATGGCAGGGGGTAGAATGAGATGAGTTTTAAGGTCCCTTCAACCCAAACCATTCTGGGATTTAATGATTCTGTGACAGCTGGAGTGAGAACACCTCCACCTTTTGCTTTGAAACTCCGTTGCTGCATTAAAAGCACAGCCAGCTGGAGGAACACTGTAACTAGTGCAGAGGCCAAAGCTTCCTCCAGGGCCACAAGGGAGCCCTGAATCCCCTGTTGTGGGTGCTGGTGGGTACAGAATGGCACAGGGGGGTCAGGCCCCGTGGGGTTTGTCCCTCCTGGGCTCATGCTCGATTTCTGCTTGAGCAAGAGAGGCTGTGCTGGCACCGAGAAGTCTGGGATCCATTGTACTCTTCCACGTGTGGGTTTGAGCTCCTCTGGGCTGGGAACTGCCGCCGGTTGGGCAGGTCTGTGCAGAAATAACCCCCCTCTTCTCACAGCTCATACCCCCGTCCCCCTTTCCCCCCCAAATAAACCACTCTGCTATTTCAGCCTAAAACGGGGGTGTTGGGCAACATCTGCCGGTTATCTCAGTGCTTCAGAGCTGGGTTTTTTTGAGACATCCTTGTCTGAGCTGCCGGTGAATTAAATTATTCCTGGCGTGGCTGCAGCAGAGCGTGGCGTGAGCAGCGACGTGTCCTGCTCAGATGAGTAAGCGGAAAGGGGGACGTGCTTTCCAGGGCTCTGAGCTGTGCCTGGCGTGGCTTTCCCCTCCCGTCAGAGGCTGCAGCGTGGCTGGCTCTGATTTATTAAGATAAAAGGGCTCTTTCCTTTCGCTCCTGTCGCTCGTCATCGATGCAAACGCGCTCCTTGCATCACCCGATTTTAATTCATCTGTCTAATGCGGGTACAAAATAGCATCCGAAAATCCACTTCTTAAAGAGATCAGGGATAATGAGATTCGTCTCTAATCAGCTTGAAATCCCTTCAAACAATTAAAGCTCAGCCTGGCAACTCATAAGCGTCAAAGGCTTTTGATGAATGGGAACCGTAAACAAAATCAGCGTTTAAGAAAACACTTCTGTTTAGGTGATGAAATCCCCCGACACAAAGTGCTGAAAGAAGCGGAGGAACCACCAAAAAAACAGCTGCAAAACGGCTGGTTTTTATGAGAACTGTTTAAATCTGGGGTGTCCAGGGCTGTGCCCCCGGAGAGGGACCCGAAATCCCCGGTGTGCCGGGGTTGGCGCAGGCGTGGGGCCAGAGCCTCCTTAAGAGGCGGCGGTGTGGGGTGACGAGCCGCTTCCAATTGCGAGGCAGCAGCACATGACATAAGATGCTCCAGATCTGCCTCCTGGGCGCTAGTTTAAAAATAAAGCCTATTGCTCGTCGGGCTCGGCGCCGGTGCGGAGGGGAGGCTGCGGGTCGGCGATGCGCTGTGAGGATGGAGCCCTGCGGGGTGGAGGGGTCTGGGAACCGAGCGAGAGCGTTTTGGGACTCAGGGAGTGTGAATTTAAATTGTCTGACTCGTTGGGCTCTTTCAGAGCTGTGGGTGTCATGCTGGTTTTGGTGCGGAGTGGAGGTTTCAGCAGGTTTTTAAATTAACAGAGTGGCTGCGGCCGCTGTCAGTGTTTCATGCAGGCTCGAGTTTTGCCTGTTTGGGGCTGCCTCTCTCGTGTAGCTGCTTTGACTGAAGCTGATTTACCGTAGAATTTGGCTGTATTTTAGTTGTTAAAACCTGTCTTTGCAGGGACAACACTGTGTGAGTCAGAGGCACGGATGGCGCTCGCTGAACCAGTCCCCATGGCTTATTGTAATTCAGCTCCTGAAGGGAACTGTGAGGTGTCACTGAGTGATGTGCTGCTCAAGTCTTCATCCAGGTGTGTCTAATTTAAGGTTTTATTTAATCTGTGTACATAATTTGTATTCTAATCTTACTTAGATTAATTAAAATCATTTTGGAAGAGCCTCTGCAGGGGACAGCTCGTGCGTGGTGCCTACACCGATCTCCACCAAACTCCTCGAAGAGGCTGCTTAGATTTACTGAAGAGCAGATTAGTATTTAAGGGTCTATATCTCCTCACAGCATAATGGGATCTAGCTGAATAAAACCTCTTTACCTAAATTTTTTCAGGCTGCACTGAATTACATGTCATAAGGGGGAGAAAAAAGATGACTTGATTGACTGTAAGGGAAATAGCTGGGGCTTTTTTGCTCATATTACTGGGTCATTTGCATGCTTTGATCATAAAAGCTGGTGGAGAAATGGTGCAGAACTATTGCTACTGAGGATTAATTTGTGCTGAAAAATGTTCTCAATAATGAGGAGGGAACATCTCGTAATCCCTTTGGGGGAAATAAAAAAACATTATTTATTCAGCTCTGGTTGTTGGCTTGGAGATTAGTTCAGGGAAGCTGTTCTGCTTTTGGAGAGTACATGGGATCAGCCATGTCAGGCCTTCTCTGTGCCTCAGATCTTATATTTCCAAAGCAGTAACAGTTGACTATTCCCTAGAAAATCAGAGCAACCATAAACCAGAGGGAAGGGATTTCCCCCTTACACTGAAATTCTCATAGTGGCTGTGCTGACTTGCCTTGTCTCTGATCTGGTAGAAAGGGAATAAAACCTGGGGTTCAGTGGAAGCCCTGCCTGGATTAGGCTGAGGAATTTGTGTGGGGCTGAGGAATTTGTGTGGGAGCACCTGTGTGTTCCTTTTCAGCCCAGAGCTGCCCTACAGAGTTTTGGGGTTATTGTGATGTCAGGGCCCTGCAGCCCTTCCAGAACACCCTGGAGCTGGTGCTGCAACCAAATGTTGTCATGGGGAAGAGCAAACACCAAGGACTGGCCTGGTGAAACATCTTCATGATGGCCTGAAGAAAAGGGCCCTGGTAGGGCAAGGCAAGATGGAAACTGTGTCTCTGGAGTATAATCTTGGAAAAGCTAAAACTTGGATTTAGGGCTATGCTGGTGGTCCAGGCAGGGTATTGCACAGGGCAGGGGAACAAGCATCAGCTGCCTGGTTGGAGGGTGGGCTGTCCTTCTAGGGACCAAATCCAAATCTCACAGGGTCTGGCTTCCAGCTCATGGTCTGAAGTGGGACATGCAACTTGATTATGCTTTATCCTCATCATTAGGGCTGTGAGAAAGTCCTTCTTGGATAGAGCTTGAGGAAGAAAACTGGTTTGCAACCAGGGGCAAGTGGTGCTTCACCAGCTTTTGCAGGGCTGGAAGGAAAAGGGATGACTGGGAGGAGTGTGACTGGAGTACATGGGATGTGCCTGTTCCCACTCCTTCACAGACATCTGGTGGGAGCCCGATGGCTTTATTAGGAATACACAAGAACAAGATTTCCTGTGAAATCAATTTCCTGCTCTTCTGTAGGAAATCTCCATGGGTTTTCCCCAGGGTGACTTGAGATATGCCCTGGGGCCTCCTTGTTGTTGGACTCATTTTGCAGACAGGAGATGAGCACCAGATCCACGTGACCCTTCCTACTCCCCCCCCTTCCTCCTCCCAGCTGCACATTCTTTGTTTCAGGCACCTGGAGCAGACCTCTGGAATGAAATGATGGCTGTTTGGGGGCTGATGTGTTTATGGATAGCAATGAAAACTGCAATTAAAGCAAAATCCATGTGTTCAAAACCAGCCCAGGCAAAGCTTGCACACTCTGAGGGACCTGAGCCATGCAGGGTAGTGGATTAATAAAGTCATCTGCAGGACATCAGGAGCCACTTCAACATCCAAGGATTTAGTGGAATGAAGTGATGGAGCAAAGTTGTCCTCAGTGTGCTCATTCAGGGATAACTGCTTTTGCCTTGCAGAACTCCTGAGCCCAACAACTTTGAGCCAGGGGAAGATTCTGACATGGAGAGACATCAGCTGGACTCAGTTGATCCCAAAGGTGAGTGGGGAGAAGTTTGATCACTGTGGTGTGCATAAAATTATTACTGGAATGAGAGAGGAATTTATCCAACCATAAGGATGGAAGAAGAAACTTGGGGTGCAGGATGGGTTGTCCAGAAGAGTCTTGAACTTAGACATTGAAGCACAGCTGTGCTTCGAGGAGCAGATAAGTAGTGTCAGGTACTAATGTCCTGCTTTTAGTCCTCCTTAAAAGAAAAAAAATGAAAAATAGCAGAGTATATGCTGGAAGAAGCTGCTGCCTTACAGTGCAAGAGCTTTCAAGCAGCAGAGCAGGTTAGAGGAAATGTTGAACAAAACTTCAAAGTGCTTTAGAGGCTCCCAATCCAAAATACTGCAGGTCCTGTGGCAAACATGCCAAGAGGAAAAGGTCAAAAAAGGGGTGTGGGAGGGGTATAACAATGTTTGCTTTTGTTTACTTGATACTTGGGTTTATATTTCTGTTGTGGCAGCAAGAACTGTTGAAACCTAAGATGCTGAACCCTTTTCTTCCCAAGCAGCCTCCTCCTCTCCTGCCTCTAGAGTGTGGACGACACGTCGGGATGGGGAGGTCAAGCTGAGGATGGAAGACCAGGGAGTAGGCAGTGAACCACCAAAGACTGTTCACCAGCTCTTCCAAGAGACTGTCAGTAAATATGGGGACTATTATGCCCTTGCATCCAAAAAAGGTGGCCAATGGGTCAAACTGACATACAAGATGTACTATGATGAGTGCTGTAAAGCAGCAAAAAGCTTTCTCAAGGTGAGTTTGTGTTGAGCTCTTTTTCGTATTCATTGAATCACAGAGTGGTTTGGGTTGGAAGAGAGCTTAGAGCTCATCTCATAAAACCCCCTGCCATGGGCAGGGACACCTCCCACCAGCTCAGGTTGCTCCAAGTCCCATCCAACCTGGTCTTGGACACTCCCAGGGATCCAGGGGCAGCCACAGCTTCTCTGGACAACCTGTGCTGGGGTCTTCTCACCCTCACAGGGAAGAATTCCTTCCCAATATCTAATGTAAATCTCTCCTCTTTTAGTTTAAAACTGCTCCCTCTTGTCCTACCACTGTGTAAAAGGCCAGTTTAATGTTCACTCATTTAAGTGCTGGGATAGCTGCAGTCAATTATTCTTTAAACCTGCAAATTCTCTGAGTGTAGAGGAGTCTTTCAGTGATAGGGAAGTACCTGAACATTCCATGGGCACTTTGGTACTTCCCACAGGGGTTTTGTATGAATTTATTGCAAGTTGCTTCCACATTCAATTTCAAAAAAGGCATTTAGGGAAACATTTAAAGGGAGGTGTTTGAGGTTTTAAGGCAAACCTGGACACTGCACCTCCAGAGGCTTGGAAGTGTTAATCTTTCAAATCAAAGATTTGAAGGGATGCTTGTGAACCAGCTTTAAATGTGTCCCATCTGGCCCAGCCTTTTGCCTGTGCTGTTGGGATTGAGACACTCAGAGAGGGAAACCAATACTCTGTGTTCTTACTGTTATTGATGAAGTCTGATTTCTTCAAGTTATGGTCACCCTGGTGTCACTCCTGTGGTGGGATCTTCCAGTCTGGGACAAAACCAGAGGGAGATTTAAAGACTGGGACTTCTCCAGCTGAAATTTCATCAAAAGTGTCTCTGACTGTCGCTGGAGCTTGTTGGTCTTGTCACTGTTGATATCTGATATATCCAACCCATATTAAATGTCTCAGGAGGTGTTGTCTAACTTCACCTCTTCTCCTTCCCAGAGGCAACTGAGAACTCCCTGGATTGCAGGTTTGTATTGGTGTCAGTGAGCCAGGCATTCCAAGCACAGAGCTCAGCAAATTCCTTGTTCCTGCCCACTGATAGCAGGACAGTGCCTCATGTGGAACTTAACTGGTTCTATCCGGGCTCTTGGGGGAAGTTTTTCAGTGGGAATCACGCTGTACAACAACACAAACTCTCTCCTTGACCCTGTGTTTGCATCAGAGATCTGTAAATTAACTCTGAGTTTTGTTTGAAGGAAAACCAAGAGTGCTGTAATTCCATCTCTTGTTTACAGCTGGGGCTGCAGCGTTTCCATGGAGTGGGCATCCTGGGATTTAATTCTGCTGAGTGGTTCATTGCTGACATTGGAGCAATCCTTGCAGGGTAAGAACAAGTCTTGTCTCTTGCCATGAATTTTGGCACTCAGTAATTGCAGTGTCCACATGAAAAGCAGGTTTTGATTAAAACCCCCCAACTAAACCAACCACAGAAAAACCCCAAACCCAATTGTTTGTATTTTAATATAATGAAGGAAACTAGAGCCTCAACTTAATTCAGAATTAATTAATGAGACAAAAATTAATATTTTTGGTTTTAGCCAGATGCTTCTCTCAAAATAAGATGACCAGTAGGTTAATACAAAAGATTTCTTCCATGTACTGTGATTAAAAATATGATGGGAAATGCCAGAGAATCCCAGGGCTGGATTTTGATATCTTCCTTCCATTTGAGACATTTTGGACCTTTACACCACTCTGACATTTCCCATGCTCCACATCGGAGCCTTTGCTCTTGGAATTGAACCCTCCCCTTTTTGTTGTCATTATCTGGGATATTCTTCTTAAAGCTTTTCCTCTGAAAGGGTCTGAATTTTGCCAGCAACTCTTCTTGCCCTCTAATTCTGTATTTTGCCTTTCTGATTTGTGTTTTTCCTCTTTGCTGGCAGGGGATTTGCTGTTGGGATCTACACAACCAACTCTCCCGAGGCCTGTCACTATGTGGCAGAGAACTGCAGTGCTGATGTTATAGTGGTGGAAAACCAGAAACAGCTGCAGAAAATCTTAGAAGTAATTCTATTTTTCAGATGTCTGGGGGTTACAGCATCCTGTTGACAGCTATGGGAGGGTAAATGCTGTGGGAGGGCAATACTTGAGGGGAAAGCAGAGATGAACTGGCTGAGCCTTTGTGGTGCCTGGCGATGGGTCGTCACTGGTACTGAGTCTCACAAGAGGTGAAGAGGTGGTTTCCTTTCTTAAAGCCTTGAGGAGCCAAAATGAACAATTGAGCAGCCTCTAGGTTGTCTGGCAACATCCCAGCTCAAATTATGAGTTTCTAGTGAGGCTTCCCTGTAATTTCAGCAGCACAGATGGGATTCTCCTGGCTTTACAGAAAACGGCAAATAGCAGGAGCGTGTCAAGTGGTGGGTTACGTGGCCTTGGAAGGGACAAGCAGGATTTGCTCCTTCTCATGAATCTCCCTTCTTAACACAGATTGAGGATAGACTACCTCAGCTGAAGGCCATTGTCCAGTATGGGGAAGAGATAAAGGAGAAGAGACCAAATCTGTACTCGGTAAGTCCTGGTTGTGTTCGGGTGGTGGCTCCAAGTACCTGTCGCCTTGAATGGGACCTTAAACATCCCTGCCTGTGGTAGGGTGTGGAATGAGGTGGTCTTTAAGGTCCCTTCCAACCAAAACCAGTGTGGGATTCTGTGGCTGTGGTCCCATGAGCTCGTGTTGGCCATGGTGAGGGATTGCCTGCCCCACTGGGCAGGAGCTGTTGTGCAAACCTGGATAATCCCTGCTGTAAGGAGGTGTTGGATTACCAACCTCTGCAAGGCAGCCCTGGGTCCCACAGTTAATCCAGTGAGTACCAGGGTTTCTACAGAGCTGGAAAGCTGCTCAGGGTGGGTCTGTCTCCTTTCTTCTTCTCTTGTGGCAGCCAGAAGGCAGTGTGGGGTGACAGTGTGTATATCCCAGAGGCTTGGACATAGGGAATGGCTTCCTTCTCTTCATGTGTAGCAAAGGGTTTAATTTTTCATGTGAAAGATCACAAAGTGATGGAGCTCTTCTCTTCTCTGCACAGTGGAGTGAGTTCATGGAGCTGGGCAGGGATGTCCCAGACACTCTGCTGCACTTGGCCATTGCGGCGCAGAAGCCCAACCAGTGCTGCACCCTCATCTACACCTCGGGGACCACGGGGCAGCCCAAGGGGGTCATGCTCAGCCACGACAACGTGAGTGTCTGCTCTGTCCTGCTGCCACCCCTGGAGGTGTGAGAGATTAGCTGGATTCATTCCAGAATCATGGAATGTCCTGTGTAGGAAGGACTCACAAGGACCATCCAGTCCCACTCCTGGCCCTGCCCAGGACACCCCAACAATCCCCCCCTGTCCCTCAGAGCATTGTCCAAACCCTCCTGGAGCTCTGGCAGCCTTGGGGCCGTGCCCACTGCCCTGGGGAGCCTGGGCAGTGCCCCAGCACCCTCTGGGGGAAGAACCTTTCCCTGAGATCCATCCCAGCCCCCCTGGCACAGCTCCAGCCGTTCCCTGGCTCCTGTCCCTGGTCCCAGAGCAGAGCTCAATCCTGCCCCTCCGCCTCCCCTCGGGAGGAGCTGCAGCCCCCGAGGAGTCTCCCCTCAGTCTCTTCTTGAGCTGAACAAGCCAAGGGCCTGATGTTGGGATCACAGGATGTTGTAGCTGTGTTTGTGTGTGTGTGTTCTGTGCTGTCCCTGCCTGGAAGGACCATCCCTGACCCCTCCCTGTGGGTTCTGTTCCAGCTGACGTGGACGGCAGCGGTGGCCGGACGGTCCATAATGCTCACGGACCCCAAGGAGAGGCAGGAGCAGGTGATCAGTTACCTGCCTCTCAGCCACATCGCTGCCCAGATGTCTGATATCTGGTCAGCCATGACCTTTGGAGTGCAAGTTTACTTTGCTCAGCCAGATGCATTGAAGGTAAAAACTTAATAATAAACCTACACCCACCCACCTGCTTGTAGCTCAAACCAAGGCTGTGTTATCCCATGGTTCTGAAAGCTTTGCTGACTGGGTTAACCTGCCCAGTGATTGACTGCCCCTGTTGGTTTTAGAGCCACTCTGACCTTTGCCTTTTGACTCTCTCTGAAGCCTGGGAGAAGCTGACCCAGCACTTCACAGCTGAGTGTCTCACCTGACACCTTTCCCTGCCCAGACAGCTGGTTGAGCAACAGTTTTGTGTTTGCTCTGCCCACATTGCACAAGTTAAATCTGTAACACCACTTCAATCTGTGGCCTGAGAAAAGGATTCTTCTCCCTGTGGTGTATCAGCATGGACCCTTGCTGCCTTCCCAGTTCGTATTGGAATGTCCTGGGGCATTCCTTTCTCCCGGTGGCACTGCAGAGAATGAGCAGTTCCTCAAAGCTCGTGGCAGAGTCCCAAGTTCTGGCTCGTGACTGGTGCTGACCTGAAGTCTGCAGTGAAGCACTTCTAAAAACAGCATCAAATTCTGCTTGTCTCAGGGCAGCTTGGTGGAGACCCTGAGGGAAGTGAGGCCAACTGCTTTTCTGGGGGTTCCTCGTGTCTGGGAAAAGATGGAAGAAAAGATGAAATCCATAGGGATGAAATCGTCAGCACTGCGGAGGAAAGTGGCCTCGTGGGCCAAGGGAGTGGGGCTGCAGACCAACCTGAAGAGGATGAATGGGTAATTATGAGCTGCAATTAAGGGATGTTCATGAGTATTACAAAAACTTTGCTATCAGATCAGGTATTATGTTCCATTTAGGGATTATATCCAACATAACAGGTCAGATTTATGGCCATAAAGCCAAACTTTAGGGTGAGCAGCAAAGGCTGGAGGGCAAATAATTCATTGTTTTACTAAGTAAACTAAACTGGGATGAAGAGGAAAGGAGGAAGAGAGAGAAGTTCTACTTGGGCACAAGGTCTCAGCCTCCGTTTTCCTCCTCCAGGTATTCTGAGGTGCCAGTGAACTTCCGCCTGGCCAAACACCTCGTGTACAGGAAGGTGAGGAAGGCCCTGGGGCTGGACCGGTGCACCAAGTGCTACACAGGGGCTGCTCCCATCACCAGAGAGACCCTGGAATTCTTTCTGAGCCTGAACATTCCCGTGTTGGAACTGTATGGGATGAGTGAGAGCTCTGGGCCTCACACCATCTCCCTCCCTCATGCCTTCAAGCTCACCAGGTGAGACTGGGGGGAGGGGTGGGGTCAAGGTTTCTCTTGCATCTGGCACATCCACCTCTCCTCATGCAGTTTATCCTGAGTTTTGCTGCCACTAAAGGGTCACTGGGGAGCAGGTTCCTTTGGAGATGGAGATCTGCCAAGGGCAGCAGCAGCAGCAGGGAGACTTGAGTTGAACTTGGCTGGATTCTGGTGGAGCTGAGGAGGAAGGGAGGGGCTGGTGGGAAGAAGGAAGAGTTGGTAACTCCAACCTACACTTTAATGGCAGTGAGGGTGTCTTTGAGTAGCTCATTCAGTCTGCACAGTAAAAGTTTGCTGCCAGGGACATAAATCTTCTCATTCAGAGCTCAGGTGTGGAGAACAATGAGTGGAAAACCCCAGGTGTGAGCACTGATCTCTGCAATAACAATTCTTGCTGTAGCTCCTGTTACATGAGCAGATGCCTGTTAAGCTCCTTCCTGAAGCCATTGTACCAAAAAGCTGCTGGGCATTGTTCAAGCTCAAGAGGGAGCTGTTGTAATCTCTGCTTGAATTGAATTTGAAATCAGTTATTGCCATGGGTCTGTGTTCTCTTCCAGCTGTGGGAAGGAACTCTCAGGCTGCCGGACCCTGATCCATAAGCCAGACGGGGATGGCATTGGGGAGATCTGCTTCTCAGGGAGGCACATCTTCATGGGCTACTTGAACATGGAGGACAAAACCAAAGAGGCCATCGATGAGGATGGGTGGCTGCACTCAGGTGACCTGGGCAAGCATGACAAAGATGGATTCCTCTACATCACAGGCAGAATTAAAGGTAACTCATACCCTGACTTGGTTGTCTTGATGTTGTACAGCACTGGAATCACAGAGTCATTAAGATGGGAAAGACATAACAGCATCCAGCCATTGCCCCAGCACTGCCAAGGCCACCACCAACCCATGTCCCCACATCTACGCAACTCTTGAAGCCCTCCAGGGAGGGTGACTCCACCACTGCCCTGGGCAGCTGTGCCAGTGCTGAACACCCTTTCAGTGAAGACATTTTCCCAATATCCAACCTAAAACTGCCCTGGTGCAGGGGAGGGTCTACTGGTTGTGTGGTTGTGGCTTGCACAGATTATTTCAATCCTTCTCCTTCTGGGGTTTCCACATGAGTGTGGCTGCAGCGTGTCCTGGCTCTGAGAGTGTGACACAGGGTGTGATGGGAGGAGAGGGGTGGCCCCTGGAACCAGGGTGTGTTTGCAGAGTGGGGGAGAAACCCTCCGATTTCAGCAGCAGCACTTAAGGCTTTGTGGGCTTGTTGTGCCACCAGTTTCAGGAGCTTTGCTGGGTGACCTCCAAGGAAAACAACAGCTTAACCCTGTTGTGCCAAGTGCCTTTTAGGAACAAGGTTCTTGGGACACTGCTTTGAGCAACCCCAAACAAAGCCAACAAGCAAGACCTCCAGCCTCAGCTAATCTTCAATTTCTGACAATTTGGGTGCCAGCTTAGGTGCCCGAGAGTCCAACACGTGTGAGAGGGTGCTGAGGGCTCATGTTGTGTTCCCAGACTGCAAACACCTCTGGAGCACTGAGGCAGCTCCTGCAGGGCTGTGTGTTTGTTCGTGGCTCCAGCTCCTCTCTCCTGGCCTGCCTGGAGACATGGAGTCATCATTAAGCTTGGAAAAGCCTCCTAAGATCATCCAGTCCAACCATTCCCTCAGCACTGCCCAAGCCACCACTAACCCATGTCCCCAAGTTCCACATCCACACATTTTTGAACAGTTCCAGGGATGGTGACTCCACCACTTTCCCAGTCCTGTTGTGCCGCCTTCTCCCCTCACTGTTTGATCCAGGAGACACAAAGGAGCTGTTGAGTTGTGGAAGGGGAGAAGCTCCAGGCATTAACCAAGACTTGACTGTTTTCCAGAGCTCATCATCACTGCGGGAGGGGAGAACATTCCTCCCATTCCGATTGAGGACGCTGTCAAGAATGCTGTTCCCATCATCAGCAATGCCATGTTGGTTGGGGACAAAGCCAAATTCCTGGCAATGCTTCTGACGCTGAAGGTACTGGAAAACAGGGAGGGAACCTACCTGTGTCTCTGAATGTGATCAGTTCCGGGGAGGAAGAGGATTGTTGCACACTTTTAGTGTCTTGTGGAGACAGGAGGCTCCGTGGGGCACAGTTTGTTGTAGCTGAGCTGCAAAGAGCAGCTGTAACAACAGCAAAGTTATCACTTCCTCAGACCACCCTGTTCAGGGCAACTCTTTCTGTGCCACAGAGGGCAGGAAGAAAGAGAAGGAAAAGACCTAAAAGTGAGGCTGAAAAAGGAAACCCTTGTGTTTTTCTCACCTGGTTTAGTCTCTCGCAAGCAGTCTGGGCAATAAGCAGCTGTCAGGGGTTGCTTTGTCAGACTCTGGCTTCAAACTCCACCAGGACACACACAGGCTTTGCAGGACAGTGGGAATTAGTGAGGCTGAGGACCAACAGCCTCAGCTGGGGTGGGAGACCTGAGCCAGGCCCTGGAAGTGGCCCTGCTGTGCTTGTCATGGTTCTGTGCTGTGTGTGTTGACTGTGGGGTGCAGGGAAGTGAACTGTGGCCCAGAAAAGGTCTGGAAAAAAGTGATTAACTTTGGACAGCACAGGAGGGATTTGGCAGATGAGCTCTGTTTGGTCCTTGGCATCAAGGTGGCTCTTGAGCAGGCAGAGCTCTGAGGGGGTTTATCAGTGTTCTGTCTGAAGTGTCCATTGGCTGCCAGGGTTGGGATGAAACTGCAGGGGCTGGTGGAGTGGCAGTTGGGAGCAGGGTGGGAAGGGAGCCCTGGCACCATCCCAGGGCAGCATTTTGGGGCTGGAGGCTCCTTAGTGCAGAGGGAATCAGGTGCTCAGCAATACAAAGTGACCTGTTGTGGCTCATCCTGCAGTGCAAGGTGGATGCAGAGACTGGTGAGCCGGGGGATGAGCTCACTCCAGAGGCTCTGGAGTACTGTCAGAAGCTGGGCAGCAAGGCCACAAAGGTCTCTGAAATCATCAGCAGCAAAGACAAGGCCATCTACGCTGCCATCCAGAAAGGCATCACAGCAGTCAACGAGGGAGCCACCTCCAATGCCCAGAAAGTCCAGAAGTGGGTCCTTCTGGAGAAGGACTTTTCCCTCTTCGGGGGAGAGCTTGGTGAGTGGTGGGTGAGGCATCTGGGGTCCCACGTGCACCCCTTCCTTGGCTGTTGAACACCAGCACAACCAAGACCCTCAAAACAGAGCTCCCTATGGCCTTTCCTTGCTGAAGCTTTTCCATGTTGCAGTTTGGGGGGTGGGATGAGTTGGGATGAATTCCCACCTCTGCCCAGCAGCACCAAGCTGAGCTGTGCTTACCCTTGTTCTGAGATGCCTCTTGCAGGATCACAGAATGTCCTGAGCTGGAAGGGACCCACAGGAATCATCAGTTCATCCCTGGCCCTGCCCAGGACACCCCAACAATCCCCCCCAGTCCCTCAGAGCGTTGTCCAAACGCTCCTGGAGCTCTGGCAGCCTTGGGGCCGTGCCCACTGCCCTGGGGAGCCTGGGCAGTGCCCCAGCACCCTCTGGGTGATGCTGTGCTGCTCCTGTTGACAGGGAAGGAGAGAGGGAGATTCCATTAATCCCAAAGCCAACTTCAGAACTAGTCACCATTCCTGTGTTCCACCTCTCCCTCCAGACTTGCTTCACCCCAGTGAAGAATTGTGTTCCCTGTGGCTCCCTCACCATTAAACCTTGTGCTGATTCTCCACAGGCCCAACCATGAAGCTCAAGAGGCCAGTGGTGGCACAGAAATACAAAGCCCAGATCGCTCAGTTTTACGCAGATGTGGACACTCCCAACGGGGAGACCTCGTCCCAGCAGTAACCCAGAGGAGATCCCTCAGCTCCCCAGAACGGATTCCCTGCATTCTGTTGGAATAAAGAGGCTCTGCCATCATGCAGCCCCTCAGCATCCCTTTGCTGTCCATGTTCTGGCCGTGCCCTGCGGTGGTGAGCGTGGTCATGCCTGTGTTCTCCTGTGTCTGTGTTCCCTGCTGAGATATCCCAAATACCTCATCTCTGTTATTTTTTATTCCCATTTTTATAAGGGCAATACAATGTTTACCTTCAATCCCTGTGACATTTTACATTTTAACCAAAGTTGTCTTTTTTTCTTCCTGAGTTGAATGTAGAGCAGGAGCTGTAAATCAGGAGCTGCACTTTCCCTGCTGAGGGAGAAAGGCAGATTCCATTTCCCAGCAGTGTCCTTGCTCCCTCCCTCTGCACATTTCCCTGCATGCTGGTGGCATCCATGTCATTTTAAGTCTCTTTCCCCACAAACCCTGTCTGAGGTGGCAAATGCTGGGTGACTGCACACACCAGTGGAGGTGGAACCTCTCATGGATTGGGTTTGTCTGTGCAATATTTTGATTTTTTTTAATCTTTTTTTGAGTTATAATGAAGCCATAAATTGTACTGTTGAAGTAGACTCCATGGCTGGTGTTCTGGAAGTGATTTACTCCAGGGACTATTTATAAGGCTTGTGTACAATGTGTGAAATCTGTCTGTATCTTACAATCTACAAATGTGGTGGTGTCTCAAATGGGAAACTCCAGAGGGGGGGGTGGGTGGACTGAGGGTTTGTACCTGTGCTTGGAGAGAGGAGACAGTGCTGGGAACCCAGTGGTTCTTCTGAAGGTCTGTGATCAGCCATCCCAGCAGCTGTGAAGGTCCTTCCCATAGGCTTCACCAGCTGTAGGACACAGGCTTAGGGACCTGCAAAGCTGGAGGGAAGTACCTGTAACCAGCAGCTCCTCCTGGGTCTCCTCTCTGTGGATCTGCAGGGCTTATTCCAGGCTGCCCCACGCCTGTAAATGAAGGATTGCCTGTAAAATGGGTTATTTCAACCCAGAAATCCTCACCTGGACTCAAGTGCGACAGCCCAGCCCTGATTCCAAGTAACTCTTCCCCTGGAAAAGGAGGAGCAGTAGGAGGTGGTGGGTGCAGAGCAGCTCTGGGCTGGGCTGGCCATGGACTGGCCCTGGGCAGCCCAGGGGTGGGTTAAACCCAAAAGTGTCTCTGATCTGGGCTCAGGGAACTTCCCCCTGCCCCTGTGGAAGGGGGGGAAATGCACTGCTGTACCTGCTGCTCCTCCCCTGCAAAGGTGGGTTGGATTTTGCTGTGTCTCCAGTGGCTGGAAGAAGAATGTGTAATAAACAAACTCTGCAGTTTGTGTCTCCTGAATCCTTGGTCATTCCTGGAAAACATGGATCTGAGGGCCTGGGGCACAGGGTTGGGAGCAGCCAAGGGCTGCTGCCTTGGGAATCCTTGAGGCTGGAGCTGCTCCTGGGGCAGCTCAGGGGTGTGTGACACTCCCACCCTTGCCCTGTGCTGAGGAACCTGTGTCAGAGCTCTGGGCCCTGGTTTGGGCTTGGGACAAGGTCTGACACGTGCTGGGAGCAGTGGAAACTCCCCCAAGTCCCATGGGAGCAGAGAGGGAGCACTTGCACCTCTCCTGCTCTGGCCTGTTTGTCCTCACATGAACCAACTTGAAGTCCAACGCATTAAGGGACATCAGGCCCTTCCCCCAGCATCCTGTCCTTAAAACAATTCCCTTTTCCTTGGCTTTTCACCTCCCCCTGCAGCCAATGGCATCACCAGCTTTTGTGCTCCTAATGGGAAACATTTTCCATGAGGAGGTGCCACAGTGTCATCCCTGTATAAGCAACACAACAACCAAAAACCACTTGAAGTTTTACTTTTCCATCTTACTTTATTTCACTTTTTCTAGAAAATTCCTCCATAGTTCCACAAATTTAACAAAAAGTTTAAAATTCAGGACCAACAATCCTGTAACATATTACAAACATGAGTTTTGTTTTTTTTTTTTATTTCTTTTTTAAATCTTGCAGTTAGTCTTGGGCCAGCTGCATTTCTTACAGCTGAGTGAAGAACTCATCTCCCAACACAACTTTAAAAATCCTCAAGTGACGAGGTATTTAATACCTCGGCTCTAGGCAGAAATACAATTAAAAATTCTCTAGAAGTTGAAGTACTTACATTTTTTCTTTAGGAGTGCAAACTCATCTTGTCAGTTTTTGATGGCTATTTCACGCCCCAGGGAAGCCACACTGAGTGATTTGGGTCCTTCTGAGCACTAATACCTGTCCAAGTGCACCGGGGGTGGCCACAGCATCACCCCTGGGCGAGCAGAGAGGAGCCTCATCCGAGCACAAGGGGCTCCAGTGCATCCCCAATGGAAAATCCGTGGAACCAGAGCAACTCGTGCGCCTCCGGAAGGGACGTTTCAACCTCTCTCACCATCAAAGACGTTCCAAGATCTGACAAAAAAACTGCTTCTGGATTGTTGCATCAATTGCTTGGCTGGTTCTGATGCTCCCACCGCACCCAGCGATCCCACGGGTGGCAGAGTCATTGCACTTCCATGGATTCAGCCTGACCACAGCCGGCCTCGCTACCTACAGCTCCCAAACTCGGGCTGGGCTTTGGCTCCAGCCTTCCTTCCTTTCCTCTTTTTTTAATTTTTCCTCTTTTAATACCTGTCAGTAATGAAAGCCTCAAGGCTTAATACACAGCAGACCAGGACCCAGGACAACGCTCCCGGCCCCTCTGCTGCCCTTGGATCCGGCGGCCAAGGACGACGAGGAGCCGAGTCCTGATCTCACCTCACAGCAACTCTGGAAGCCTTCAGGGCTGAGCAGCACCTCTTTGTGCCACCAGCAACATGATGAAGGACATGGAAAAGTAACAGAGTCCTGCCCGTTTTCCTTGGAAAAACCATTATGGCTACAAGTCAATTTGGGATTTTCTTTTTTTTTTTTTTTTCTCCTTTTTTTAACAACGCAAGCTACGACACATCCTCGAGGACCTGAAGCAATGCCTGCAGCAGCACTGCCCCCTCCTTCCTAGAGTACAATAATCCATCCATGCTCTCAAGAGTGACACAAGAACAAACACTTTATCCACAAAAACCTGTACACAGCCTGTTCAGCACAGCGTTCAGCCAGCCTAGAGGGAATCTACACAGGGAACTCCAAGGGGACACAACATGAGGCCCAAATCTGACCATCCTTTGCTTGTAGAGTCATTCCTCCTGTGCTCCCTGATGCTACCACATACCCCAAAAAACAACAACTCTGTAGAACAACTAAGTACTTGCAAGAAACCTTTTTAGTAACAAATCAGCATGTGCACACAGTGGAGAAGAACTACTGCTGGGGGACAATTCTACCTCGGGTTCTCAGGGGGAATTATAGACAGTCTAAAAAAATCCACGTGTAAAATACTTCTTATAAAAACCAAACCAAACCCCTCTCAATGCTCAGCAGACTTCACCAAGAAAGTCCCTTCCAGGACAGGACGATGCCACGGCCGCGAGCCCCGGGCGCCTCCAGCCACGTTCAGGAACATCCTCCCACGTGTGTTCCTGGACTGGCTGGGAGCTGGGTCACCATGGACATGTTGACTGAGAAGGGGCAGGAGGGAGGTGGCACCTCTGGTGCCCCATGGGGCACCTCTGGAGGCTGTGGATAGTCCCAGTAGTGCTGCAACATGGAGCTGTGGGAGTGACAAACACAGCTGGAGAGAGGCAGCAAAGAGACCTGAGACCACCACAGCTGCTCCTCTGCTTTGGGGACAGGACAGTGCCACCAACCCGCCCCCCCAGCGCTGCCAGGGAACACAAAGCCACCTCCTCTGTGCCACAGATCCAACAGAGACACGAGGAGTTGGCAGGTACCCACCACGGGGTCTGTGGCTGCCGTCCTCCACCACAGCACATCCCAGCTCCTGCTCTTCCCACTGCCCTCCACCTCCTCAGGGTTCCTGTCCAGGCCTGGCATCGTCCAGCAAGAAAGAAAACAGCTGAGATCACTGCTGTGACCGGGTTTGCACCTGGCATGAGCTTGAATTTTTATATATATATATATATATATATACACATATATATATATATAGACACACACACGNCTTGAATTTTTATATATATATATATATATATATATATACACATATATATATATATAGACACACACACGACACATGGAAGGTGGTACAAGGACAAAATTAATGGGAATCGGGTCAACATGACCCAACTCAAACAAGCTTATCATCATATTGCCACTTCAGTTGATTAGTTGCAACATTTCCATGATAAAGAAAGGGGGTAACCCAAAACAAGGGACAGCAAACCTGGAGCAGTGCAACCCCCCCGGGGGCACCGCTGCTTCCTCACTGCCTGTGCCCCATTTGGCAAAAGCTTTACACCCCCTTGGAAAAACGAGCAATTCCTTGAAAAATACTGAATTTTAGGGACCAGGAGCTTTGATGGAGGCAGTGGGATTCCTGCACATCCACCTGGACAACATCTGGAGGTCAATACTAGTTTGACTAGAAATATAGGAAAGGTTCTGGGTTAGTGTTTATGTTTCCTGCCTTTTCCTGCTCAGGCAGAGGGGTGGCAGAGGGAGGAGGAAACAAACCTGACTCCACTTCTGTTTTTACATCAGCATCTCCCAGGTGTGTCCAAAGATCCAGTTCTCCCTTGTTTTGGTTTTCCCAAAATACAGCCACTACTATAGGGGCCACTGTAGGAGATTCCTCTTCGAGAACACAGAACAAAACCAAATCACGTGTTTTGGCAAAGTTACCCAACACTGACAAATGGAAAAGACAAGGTGTGAGCCCCTTCTGGAGCAAGGGACGTGTGGAGGTTGCTGTCCAGCTTCCTTACACTACAAATTGTCCACAAGAGGCAATTAACAAATGAGTCAAATCTTATTAAGCGCCTTCCCCTGCCAGAGCCATTAAAAAAAACAACAGAAAAACACACCTTTAAGATCATAAGATCCAACTAGGCCCTTCTTATACATACAGTACATACATATATATAATATATATATAAAATATACAGCTTACAGTTTTGGAGTCCTATTACAGTTAAAGCAGACTGAAAGGAGTGGGACTTTGTTGAGGAGCTCAGATCAACAAACAAGACATCTCCAAACCCCAGAGGGAGACAGCAGGTTCCAGAGGCCTCTCGAGCGAGCACAGGGAGTGGGGTCCTGTTCCCATCAGGAGCCAAGTTACAGCCGTGCTCTGGACCCAACTGCGGCGGGAGCACCAGCAATTCCCAACTGGAATCCATCCCCTCTCCCCTGCAGCAGACCAGCAGGATCCTGGGAAGCCTCTTCTGTCACCAGTCTCTGTAAAAGCCAATCTGGCCTGGCAGAGCTGCAGGGATCGGGACGCGCGGGGGCTGCTCCCGAGGTTTGGTGACGGAAAAACATCGTCCACACTTCCTCGGATCTCAGAGACGCCTGAAAATGTGCTCTTGAAACACGAGTTGCTTGAAGTAAAAACCAAACAAGGTTTGTGCAGCGAAGTGCAGCTCGTCTGCTGTGCCTGGGGCCTGGCCCAGCCTGCACACGGAGCCAGGGAGGGCAGACTCAGCAGGACGGGCGCTGGTTTGAAGCCTACGAGAAAGTGCAGCTGGCTGAGCGTTCCTAGAGCATGGCTGTTCTCTAAGGCAGTGCTTCGGGTGAGGCAGGAGGATAAGAAGGCTTAGTTCCATGGGTTTTCCTGGTACCAATGAAGGGGGTTTCTGGTTTCAGAGCAGCCTGCTTCCCTCAGGCCAAGCGTCATGTGGCCACTGCCTCCAGGTAGCTCTGCAGCTTGCGGACGGTCGTCTCATCCAGGGAGAAGAGGTCAAAGTCAAAGGTTGTGTTGGTGACGTTGAAATGCCCGGTTTCCTCAATGAGATTCACGATCTGGGCAGGAAAGGGGACAGGAAGGATGTACAGAGACCCCACCAGGGGTCTCACAGCAGAGAGAGTAGGTACAGAGAACCCACCCAGCCCTCCCTTTGGGATGACCTTGGAGATGAGGATGTCTCACAACAGGAAAGGAGTCCTCTCCCAAAAAAGCAAACCAGCTCCTCCTGCATGCCTGACTAGCTCAGTCTGGACAGTGATGTGGGCATGTTTCTTTCCTTTTAATCACAGAATCATGGAATATCCTGAGCCGGAAGGGACCCACAGTGACCATCCAGTCCCACTCCTGCCCTGCCCAGGACACCCCAACAATCCCCCCCTGTCCCTCAGAGCATTGTCCAAACCCTCCTGGAGCTCTGGCAGCCTTGGGGCCGTGCCCACTGCCCTGGGGAGCCTGGGCAGTGCCCCAGCACCCTCTGGGGGAAGAACCTTTCCCTGAGATCCATCCCAGCCCCCCTGGCACAGCTCCAGCCGTTCCCTGGCTCCTGTCCCTGGTCCCAGAGCAGAGCTCAGTCCTGCCCCTCTGGCTCCCCTCAGGAGGAAGCTGTCAGTCAGACCAAGCTGTCAGTCAGGACAGGAGTTCCCAGCTGTGGGACCACTGCCAGGATGGAGAGAGAAGATGCTTACATCACGCTCCTGTATCTTTTCCAACAAAAGCATCACATCCACACCTGATTTTTATATTTTTCCCTCCATATCTCTGCTTTCAAAGCAAAGCAGACCCTCAGGTCAAGCATCCCAGGGGTGTGGCTGAGACCCTCAGACACACAGATTCCCAGGGAACAGCAGGTGCCAGGGATCTGTACCTGCTGTAGCACGTTGCGCTCCCGTAGTGCCATGAGTCGCCTGTGGAGCTCCACCAGCTCATCTGTGTAGGCCTGTGCAGGGACAGAAACAGTGACACACGTGGGGTGTTTGAAGGCTGCCCAAGGGACTTCCCTAGTGACGATCAGAGGAACTGAGGCCCTTTCAGGTACGTTCCTATTCCAAATTTTTCCCTCCAGTGGGAAATGCAGGATTGTTTATATGCTCAACATGTTCATTGTTTTAATATAAGACTGGTTTGGTTTGTCTTTTTTTTTTATTTTGATTTTATTTAGGCAGCCAACAATAGGTCTGTATCAGCAAAGCTGAACTCCCTTAGTTCACAGAATCAGAGAATTATAGAATGGTTTGGGTTGGGAGGGACCTTAAAGCTCTTCCCATTCCATCCCCTGCCATGGGCAGGGACACCTTCCCCTATCCCAGGTTGCTCCAAAGTGGCCTTGGGCACTCCCAGGGATGGGGCAGCCACAGCTTCTCTTGGCAACCTGTGCCAGGGCCTCCCCACACCCCCAGGGAAGAATTTCTTCCTAATATCCACTCTAAACTTGCCCTCCTGCAGCTTAAGGCCATTCCCCCTTGTCCTGTTACTAGATGTGGAAAGTCCCTTTCCAGTAACGTCCCTCTCCACATGACACACCTTGTCATAAGTTCCCTTCTTCAGGATCTTCTCTGGCTTGTTACAAGACTCTGGGCTTTTCCTTCCAGATGCCTGAGGGTAAAAAAAAACCCCCAGCGTTAGGGACCAAAATCAGCTCAGACACGAGAGTGGTGTCACAGCTTGGGCACACAGCACTGAACAAGGAGAAATTACCTGTCTGAGGAGGACAGTGAGACAGGGAAGATTTGGTTCAAGAGAGAACTAACAGTGCAGGAAGCAGGAGGGGTGGAAAGCAGGGCTGTGTGGGGAGGGGGGGTGTCATACCTTGTTGTTTGCCGGGGGCAGTTTCTGCCCAGGGGGTGGCTCTCGGCTGGGCGGGCAGGAGTCAGCGCTGTTGTCACTGTCACTGTCACTGAGGCTCAGTCTGGAAAACCACCAGCACAGAATGAGCATCCCCAGGGAACAGGAACCTCACCCAGCTGCCACCTGAACCCCACACATCTTCTTTATCATTCTCTTATTATCATTCTTTATTTTTCTCTACTTTATCACAGACTGCTCCATTGTCTGGGAGAATTGGTCAGTCTGTGATTCCAAGAATCCCAGTCTTCCCAGCTGATGTCACCTGCCATTCCCTGGGCAAGCAGAACAGGGAGTTTTAGTTACATTACAGCCAATAGTTCAACTCTGCCATACACAGATTCCCTAGAACAATTGAGCACCACTTGATTTTCACAAACAGCAACTGTTCCTTTCAGGAATTCATCCCAAGATCACCGAATCCCTGCACAGGAGGCTCAGCAACAGAGCACAAAAAATGCACTTAGTGTTGCTGGTGTGACCTTTGAGATTTCCTATTTATTCTCATTCTCCTTGTGGCTCTACAGATGTACCATGGCAGGTATCCTACCTGTAACGAGCTTGGAAAACTGTCTAAAAAAACACCCTCCAAAGTCTCTCCATTCCTGTTTAGTTGATGATGACAAAGTACAATAGTGGATATTTGTTTGTTTTGGTGAACACCAGCATCACTTGAAATTTGCAGCTGCTACGTGGGCCATGCATTTGGGTTAAAACATTCAGCCTGAGACTCCAGGTTTTGGCTATAACAGTATTTCCTGAGGGGAGAAGGATGAAATTCAACCATTTGCAGGGACTGAAGCAGGAAAGAGCTGTAGCTGAGTCCCAGAGGAGGGGAGTAGAACTGTCAGTACACATGGTGGGCACAGACTGACTCCTCTGCTGTGTCTGTCACCAGCAGCACACACTTGTCTAATCCCTGCAGATCAAAGGTGTCACACTCCATTCAGCTCTAAAGAGATCTGAGGGTCACAGTTAGGTGACTGTTTGAAGGGGTTCACTCAGCAGCAGCTGCCAGCCCAGCCCAGCACTTCCCAGGGCCTTCCTCTCTCTGAGCTCCTCACCCCTCTCTGTTCTCACAGCGCTAAGTGACCACACCTCTGCCCTCCCTCCCCTCTCACACACAGCCCCATCCTAAACAGAGGGCACCCAAAAATACCAAACACAAGAGGGCAAAAAGCCAAACAAACATCTTTCTTCTGGATTTGTTACCACCTGGAATCCCGGCTGACAGGGTTTGCTTTGACTGCTGCCTCCTCCCCAGAGGAACTGTCGTCATCATCCGACTCCTCCGACTGCAGATCCTCCACCATGGAGCGCAGGGGGCCTGGGGGCACAGGGGAACAGGAATTCAGCACCAGCACACGTGGAGCAGCTCCAACACAGCTCCAAGCTGGGGTAATTACTGAGATACATGCCCATTTCCCAGTGAGATGGCACTGGTTTTATTGCTTTGCACAAAGCTGTTGGTGAAGGACACCGTGTCCCAGGCTCGAAGCTAAAGCAGAGCTGACAAACTTTACAACTCCCTCCCCCCAAATTCTCCCACTCCCTTCCCAAATGAAAACAGAGGACACATTTCTTTATGTGTTTGGGGCTGATTTAAATGCCACTTGAGACACTATTTGTAGCAAGCGAGCTTTTGCTACAGTTACAACAATTACTATTGCCACAGTTTATCTCTCTGAGTTATCAGTGGAGGAATCTGAGAAAGGAGCTGTTCCACAAAGTGATGAATGGCACATTTATAATTTTTAATAAAACATAGATGAGGTTGGAGAACTGTTCTGGTGACTTTACAGATCAGGCAGCAGCAACACATTTATAAACCGAGGCAGAAACCAAAGCCAAGTGGGAAGAACCAAATCCACAGGGACTCCCTACTCATAAATTAGCTGCCAAAAGAAGAAAAATACTTGTTCATGATTATGTTGTGACATTATTGCCTTTTCTTGCTGAAGCATCACAGCTCTAACACATGGCTGCATGCAAGGAACTGTAGGAACCTTACAGAGCGTACTGGGAAAGCAGATTTAATTCTCTTGAGCCTTTTAAGGTTATGCAAGGGAGGTTTTAACAAATTGTTATTTCTTGCAACACACCTTGACTGTGGTTCTGAGATGGCTCGAAATCAGAGTCAGAGCTGGAGTCGGAGCTGGAGCTGGAGTTGGAAGGGCTGGACTGGACAGACTTAACCCCCCATAAAAGGGAAAAAAAGAAAAAGAATCTTAATCTTTCTAATCCAGAAAACCAGAGCACAAAGCACAGTGAGAACAGGAAAATTTGAGCACTCTACAACATCACGCAGCACTGAATGCAGTTCTTGGGATTACAGAAAATATACAAAGTGTGAGGGGAATAAAAACAACATTTATGAAAGCTTGGCAGGATGCAGATCAGTACTCCTGGGAGCAGCATCAAGGGCTCCCACCAAAACCCTGCAAGCCACCCATTCCAAATACCCTTCAGTGATGAAATACAGCAGCTGAAAAAGGCTTAAGTGAAAACCCCTTACTTTGAAGGGGAAAGATGACCAGCACACCACCCAGAACAGTTACCACAGCCCTCTTAAAAGTGTATTTATTGTACCCACCAACTTTCCTCTGAACACATTGGACTGGTCATGGAATCATAGCCATGGAACGGTTTGGGTTGGAAGGGACCTTAAAAACCATCTCATCCCACCCCCCTGCCACAGGCAGGGACACTTTCCAATATCCCAGGTGGCTCCAAACCCCGTCCAACCTGGCCTGGGACACTTCCAAGGATGGGGCAGCCACAGCTGCTCTGGGCAACCTGTGCCAGGGCCTCCCCACCCTCACAATAAAGAATTTCTTCCCAATATCCCATCTAAACCTACTCTCTGTCAGTTTGAAGCCATTCCCCCTCGTCCTGTCACTCCAGACACTTGTAAGTAGTCCCTCTCCACCCTCCTTGTGGCTCCCTTCAGGGACTGGAAGGCCACAAGTAGGTCACCCCAAAGCCTTCTCTTCTCCAGGCTGGACAATCCCAGTTCTCTCAACCTTTCCTCATAGACAGGAAGAAATGTCTATCCTAACTAGCTCAAATGACTCCAAAATTAGTTCTGACTTATTACTATACCCTCAAACCAGTTGTTTTCACACCAATTTCAAATTTGATTGTGAAAACATAACAGTGACCAGCTAAATAGACCTCCACTGTCAGCACTGGTCAGAAATGCCAGGAGCATCCTGTGCAGTAAGAGGGAATGAAGAGGAAAATGAACTACTGATAGCAGCAGCAGCATTCAGACAGGGAGTCTGGGTGCTCCATGTGCTGTTAATCACAAATCAATATTGAATCAGATACAGCGACCACCTGCGTTATCCTGAGGGGCCGCCAGGGGACAGCAGAGGCCACGGCAGCGCCTTCAGCCCCAAAAGGCTCCTAAAATTCCTTAAAAGTGTGTGGGGGGGGTTATCCAGTCCAACCTGTGACTGATCCCCACCTTGTCACCCAGCCCAGAGCACTGAGTGCCACATCCTGTTGTTGCCTGGACACCTACAGGGAGGGGGACTCCACCACCTCCTTGGGCAGCCCCTTCCAATGTCTGACCACCCCTTCCAAGAAGAAATTCCTTCTTGTTTTACGTCCAACTTGACCCTCCCCCGGCGCAGTTTGAGGTCATTTCCTCTCCTCCTGCCCCTTGTTCCCCAGGAGCAGAGCCCGACCCCCCACCCCGGCTCTCCCATCCTGTCTCAGGAGAGTGAGAAGGTTCCCCCCTGAGCCTCCTTTCCTCCAGGCTGAGCCCCCCCAGCTCCCTCAGCTGCTCCTGCTGCTCCAGACCTTTCTTGTGCTCCATTCCTTTCCCTGGACAAGCTCCAGCCCCTCAATGTCTTTCCTGGGGTGAGGGGCCCAGAACTGGACACAGCACTCGAGGCGTGGCCTCCCCAGTGCCCAGCACTACCCTGGTCCTGCTGTCACACTACCACCCAAGAACTGGCAAGAGTTTCATTTATTCCACTGTAAGAAGAGGGGGAAATGTGCCAAAAAGGGTATTACAACCCTTGGGAATGGTTCAGGAGCGAAGGAGAATAATTTAACAATTCCTGTATCAGATCTACTGGTACATTGCAGCAGCACTGGTTTAAAAAAATTACAACTTGAGAGTAGAGAGAACAGGTTGCCCAGAGAAGCTGTGGCTGCCCCATCCCTGCAAGTGTCCAAGGCCAGGTTGGACAGGGCTTAGAGCAACCTGGGATAGGGGAAGGTATCTCTGCCCATGGCAGGGGTGGAATGGGATGGGCTTTAAGGTCCTTTCCAACCCAAACCATTCTGTGAACATGTTCAAGCTAAGGGAGCACAGCTGTGTCTGACCACAATCCTACATCTCTCATTCCTGATAATCTGCAGGTCTTCCCTTAAAATGAATTAATAGGATGAAGCAGAAGTTGGAAGTTTAAGCACCCTGTTTCTCCTTTTGCCATTAACCCCATGAGTTCTTTCAGGCACTGAGGAAGATCCAGCTGGACATGCTCCGTGTGCTCTGGCTGCAGCGACTGTCACCGGGATGTGACAAAAGCACACACCAACAATGGAAAACAGCAATCCTGCCTCACATCCCAGCCTCTCCCTTTTGTCAGCGTTCAGGCAGCCAAGCATGAGGCCAGTTCAGGGAACTGGACTTGATGGGGGAAGAAAAGAAAAAAGGGGGGGAAAAAAAAGAGAAGAAAGGACAAGTAAATGCTGAAAACAGGCTGAACTGGCAGGAGAAATTCCTTTATCCTGCTGCAGACCCTGGAGCTCTCAGGCCAGGAGCACAAATGGGAGCAAGGCTGTTCCTTAAGATGTCAACCCGGAGCCTTCATGGAGCTGCAGCCTCGGAGGGTGTTGCACAATCCCTTGGCTGCAGCAGCAAAGCTGATTTAAGAGTTTCCGGGCCCTGGTCCACCTCCAGCTGCTCCTTCACTTTAGTGGCTCCACACATGGCTCAGCTGTGCCAGGAGAAACCACGGAGCAAAACAGCAGCACCAGGAGCAAGGAGAACCCCCAGAGTGGGAAAGGAACTCCAGGAGGCTGCTCTTATGCAGTTGTGCCCCTGAGCTTCAGCTCCACAGAAACCCAAGCAGCTCTGCCTGGCAGCTGCCATGGCTCCAAGTATTCCTGCCCTCCTGTCCTGGGCCAGCACTCCAGTCCCTCTGTCCAGCATCCAACAGACACAGGAGCTGGTGCAAGGGAGGACACGGAGGCACAGGGAGCTCAGGGGGCCGGGACAGGGCTGTGAACCCAGGCTGTGGTTTCCTGGGACACTCTGAGCAGCACTATCAGCTTTCAGTTGATCACGAGGGGATGGATGACACCTCAGGAATAATGAAGTACAGGACACTCAGGGATCAGCAGAGCACAGGGAGGGATGTCTATCTGCAACTGGAATGAGAGGTTTCCAGTTCAGCTATAAAGCTAAAGGTGGAAAGGAGCAGCCTCTTCTAATGCTCAACCTTCACATTTCATCCATCTGGGAAATAAAATCCCAAAATCCCACAATGGTTTGGGTTAAAAGGACCTTAAGGCTCATCTCATTCCATCCCCTGCCATGAGCAGGGACACCTTCCACCAGGCCAGGTAGCTCCAAGCCCAACCTGGTCTGGAACACTTCCAGAGCTGTTATTTCTCTGCAGAGTAACTGGAATTAACACTTCCCCAATAAACTCTTCTACTGGGAATCCTGCAGAAAAAAATCCTTCCTGATATAAACACATCAATACTTGCTGCATCATGGTGCTGATTAAATCCTAACACAAATTGTCCCAAGAAGATTTACTCCAGTAAAACAAATCTTTTTAAAAGTGGTCAGGAGGAAGCAGTTCCAAAATTCTGTGACATTATCCTGTGAATCCTATTACAAGATACATGGTTTCTTTGTAACAAATATTAAATATACAAGCAAAAAGATTTTGGATTTAAGTTGTGTCTTTCACCTCCTACGTGGGTTTTTTTTGCCTTCTTTTGGAAAATATTTTTTAGAAGACAGAGGATGAGGAATGTTCTCAGTTGTAAAAAGGAAAAAAATATTTAGACAGCTTTTAAAAATAGTAGCACAAGAATATAATTTGTTTTATGTTTTACAACACAATTTATTTAGGTTTGGTGGCATGTGGTTGTATTTTGAACTTCAGCCAATAGCACATATCTTACAGGCCATGTCAGGAAGAGGGGCTTTATTTATATTTTAATACTGTTGGGTACAAAAATGAAATTATTTCCTCCTTTTCTGAATTAAGACCACATTCAAAAACATTACGTTATCATAAGCAGGTAGAGTCTCTATATCTACTGTAGCTCTGTAAATGTCACTGCAAGGGATGAATGAGGGATGAACCTTAAACTTTCACTTTTAGGTAATTCTGCCTGCAGATAAATCTAAACAAAAGCATGTCCCTGAAACAGGAGGTAAACCAGGTAGGGGGAATGATTAATACTGACAGGATTCTCCACAAGGAGGTTCATTTGAGGTACAACCCAGCCTAAGCATTTACCAACCTGCTTCTCTATCCCCTCTCAGAGAATATTTTTAACATCTCTTTCAGGCGGGGATTTAAACAGCACCTTTCCAAATTCTGATAAAGGATAAATCCCTACTCACCTCTGACTTGAAAGAAGTTTCATCCTCTGAATTCGACTCTTCCATTTCCACAGGCTTTTTGATCTCCTTGGCCTCGCTCTCGGATTTTACCTTCTCCACTTTGGCATTCATCTTCTCCTTGGTTTGTTTCTTCTCTGGATATGAGGAAGACGAGGTTCTGGGAGAAGTCCCCAGGATGTTCTTCACCCCTTTGGAGCTACTCTTTTTTTGTTTTTTGGCACTAGGCTTTGGTGACTCCACGTTGGAGGGCCTCTTGCTGGAAGACTTTAACTCCGGCTGTGGCCCCCCCTTTGGAGAAGTGTTCTCCAGTTTGGTCTCCTTCATGGCCAGTTTTGGTTCCTTGAAAGCAGCTTTTGGAGGTGCCTTCTCCTCCTTAGGCAGTTTGTTCTCAGTTGGTTTTCTGGAGGAGTCCTTCAAAGGCTTGGTTTGTTCTCTCTCAAGGTCTTTGGAGGAGTTTTTACTCTCAGAGTCTTTCCTGGGCCTCTCTCTGTGCTCCTTGGTGACTTTGTGTGGCTTGGATGCTTTGCTGCTTTCCTTATTTGCATCCTAAAATTCAGCAACAGAAAACATGCAAGCTGGATATGAAACTCTGCACAGAAGGATAAAACACATCCTCATAAATCACATGGAAATGGTTGTTTCCTGCAGAAATCCACCCACTGATCCCTGCAGTGCTTCTCTACCTCCCAAGCAAACATCTACACTTCCGCAGAGCTGATGGACACAAACGGACAGTGGGAACTTTAACATCTGCTTTAACATGGGCCTGTTCCTTTCCAGGATCTATAAAAGGTCTAGAAACACCTGCAGATGTTCAGTTCAGATTTAATCTGAATGCAAACACACATGAACCTCTCAGGGAAACCTGGAGGACAGGAGCAGGAAAATATTGTCTCTTTAGCTACTGGCAATTTTCACCAGGGCTCGTGTCAGAGCCCTTTATTTCTCTGCCATCTTCTGTGTTTCCTAATCCTTCAACCCTGACCAAAATGAAATCACCCACTAACAGGTAAGTCATCTTCATAACGTCAGAAAGCAGGACTGAAGTGCCAGAAGTGTTCAGAGCCCCAAAGAACATGGATAGCAGAATTGATTTACAGTGTAAAATGAATTGTTGTTAATATCTGTGACTGCTCAGGCTGATAAAGTGCATGTAATCTGCTCCAAAACACCATTGCCTGGGGATTGTTTCTCCCATGTAGAATTAGACAAAAATAGCTTCAGTACATAAGTGAAAAAAAAGCAAACTTAAGGTTCTTCAGAAGGCCCAGGAACTGGGCACTGCTGGATGCAAACAATCAAATCTGGAAATCACCAGTTTGACCAAGTGCAGCATATTTTATGTTCTCTATTTACAGCACTGCCCTGAGCAGCTGTAAGGACAGAGGAAGGGCTGACTCTCCTCTCAGCCTTTCTGCAAAGAAATGCAGGCACTCAGAGCAGGGTTGGACATGGCAGACAGTGAAACATGCACAGAATTCATCCTCAGCACCAGGGACACCATCAGAGAGGATTTAATCCACCTTTACTTGCTACAGCAGATCAACAGGAAGACACAATTCGCCAAAAATTCCCAGTCTTGGACATGTAATTTGCTTTTCAAAACTTCCCTGGAGAGAAGTCTATCAAACCATTAAAAAAGCCTCCTAAATTATGGTAAGTTCCAGACCATTGGCTTCTGAACTGCAGAGTACAAGAAGGTTTCAGACTTGGAAGCAGCGAGAAACAGCTGCTAAACAAGCTCTCAGCAGCAAGCCCTGAAAGACTTTTTCACCTCAGGGTGACCCAAAAGTGCACTGCACTGACCTTTGACCCATGGGAGGGTTTAGTCTTCTTGGGATCAGAGAAGGCAGAGAGAGGTATCGTGGGTAACATTGGATAGTCAGGACTTGGCCTTGAAACAGTTTCTGCTCCTTCTGGCATTACCATTACCTGGGGATAAAGAGGAGAGAAATTAGGTCTGAGGAAAGTCTCACGGACTATTAACTATTAACACATGATTATGTTAAGCCTCTTGCTCAATTAACACACCATTATTCATCTTTTGAAGGGTTCCCCCCCCCTTAAAGGCCATAAAAAGATATTGTCTATGGAATGCTCAGTTTCAAGGCAACTCCTCAAACAGAGCGTATTAAACCCACCACAAATGAAAGGCAACATGCAATATCGAGTGTCTTTCCCAAAGGGAATGCCAATATTCTGAGCACAGGGAAGGCAATAAAGCTCTGGACAAGAACTGTGTGTTCTGTTGTAAATGCTTTTACCCTGAAAAAGGGTAGTGAGATAAATCTGGAAGGAATGAGCAAGACTTCATTGGTTTAGGCAAACCTGAATTCAGGGGAAAAAAGAAAATAAAAAACCAGAAAAATAAAAGAGCAGGGCTTGTGTCTCTCCCTTGACAAGGTCTTAACATCCAGCATTGAGTTCCACGGAACAACTCCCTTCTTACCTCCCCTATATTGTCAGAATAATTCTGTGGAAAATTTCCACTAGATAAACAGCATCAAAAGTGGTTCACAGTTGAAATACCTCAGTACACAAGGAATACAGTAATTACTGTGAAAATCCTAGAAAGCAGATGATGTCCCAGCCCTCCTAGGGCTGAAATGAGCACCTATCCCTGTGCCCAGTGCAGAGAAGCACTGGATCAGCTGGAATACCAGCAGCTCCTGAGATCTACTACTGACCATCTTCCCCACAATTTTCTGACTTTTTCAGAAGAAAATTTTGCCATCAATTGAGAGCATCCTGAATAAAATCCTTGAACAGAACATTGTGCATTACTGCATAAGGGGATATCTCAGAATACGGTCGGAATTATGGAGTGGTTTGCATTGGAAGGGACCTTAAGTATCACCTCATTCCACCCCCTGCCATGGGCAGGGACACCTTCCAATAGACCAGGCTGCTCCACGCCCCATCCAACCTGGCCTTGACATCCTCTGGCTGGTTAAAAAATTCATGTACTTTCTGGCTTGCACTGATTTGCTCAGCCTTGTAGTTATTTGAGGATCATCCTTTAGTCTGTCGCTGCATGCTACTTCTCCAGAGGTAAGAGTTCATCTACTGCAGGAACCCATATCTTATTGTGCCTTCAAGGTATAGCTATTTTTATCTCCCACACCTGTTTTCACTTTATATTCTAATATTTTTCATTAATTTTTTATTATCTAAGCCACAAGTAGCTGATCCCAGGCTTAGAGGACATTTATTGACGAGGAAGCAGTAACTATTAGGCTAAACAAAATGAGCAAGGAATAGGGTGGAAGTCTCTCCCTTTCCTTGAGCTTTTCTGTCCTGATCCAGCTCCTGGCACCAGGAAGGTCCCAGATAACTGATGGACAGCCTGCACCATCCACAGCAGATCTCCATTTCCAGAGGGGTTTTAAGTGCTTTGATATTAATGGTCACATTTAAATTGAAAAATGAAGCATCACCAATCACACCAGCAAAGGGTTTATTCTGCTTCAAGTGCTGCAGTTGTATAACCAGGAGTGAAAGCTGCCTGGGTCATCCTTTAGAGGAACACAGAAAACTGCTTGAAGCCTGGAAAAGAAACCTCAGAGCAAAACAAGTTCCCTCCACATTTTAGCAGAACCTCTTAGGATCCCAAATCCCTCTGGCACTTACCCCTCCAGCCCTAATGAGTTTGCGCCTGAATTCCTTGGTGGGGTTGTTGAAAGTCAGTTTCTCACATCGAAGATGGTTCACAGGTGGGTTTCCCTCCAAATTCAGGAACAGGTCGTAGGTGAAACAAACCTTTTTCGGCTCCTCCTAAAAACAAGAAAGACTTTGGGAGACCAGAAAGAGTTTGGCAAGCACAGTAAGGCTGAGGATCCAAACAGTCACTCCTGAAAATCCCAAATAAACCACTAAGTGTTGTATTCATGGAGTTTTTCATCATGAGATCAGAGAGCTGGAAATTAAACTATTTATGCCTGAAGTTACAGTGTTCAGCAGGAACTCAGGCATGAAGCTTCCCACTGCAAAAGCAACACACAGGCATGAATTTTGAGTGAAAATTGTCTATTTAAAGCTGTTGAAGCCTTCCCAGAAAAGCAAATTCACAAGCTCTACCCACTATTCTGTTTTCCCCAAAATTCCTTTGGGAAGCAACTTTTAAGTATCACTACTAAGAAAAGCATAATAATTTTTTTTTAGAGAAGGAACAACTTCTGGACTCCCGGGATCTCTGTGGGTACCGAGAGAAGATTAAACGCAATGGGGAAAAGGATGACTTGGTTTGCAAAATCCTTTTCAATATGCATATTGCAGAGGCTGAATGGGAAGATATCCTAGGCTTTTGAACTTTCCAAGGGCACTTTCACCCACGCAATCCCAAGTTTTTGGTATGCACGCTGGGGATCATCTGCGCCTCACTGCTCCTGTTCCACCTGCTGAATCTGCAGCACAGAATGGAACAAACCTCCTTTTTTTCACCCCCCTTCCTCCTGAAATTGCAAATATTGCAGGCTGTTTGGGTGTTACAAATACCCACAGGACACTGCCTGGTGTTCTCTTGTATTCCAGCTTGCAAAGTAAATGTGGCAAGAGAGACTCTCCTGCAAAGCCCGGTGAGCCCGGCAGTACCCTCCGTGTTTCCATGAATGCTTCCCACATGCCTCATTCACTGCGCAACACCAAGCAGCTGCACAGCAGCCTTTTCCAGAATTCATATCCAGCAGCTCGATTTCCTGGTGCAGTTGCATTGTTGGATGGGAACAGACGCCGCAGGCTCCCGGCTCGAGCTCTATTAGATTTGCTGAAAATAGGTTGGAGCGTCAAACAGCTTCGGACCACCCTGATTCCTGCTGTTTGCTCCTGCTTGCAGAGGCCATTTCTTGGACAAACTACACCTCTCATAATACAAAGGGTGGTAACTACACCTGATTTACATCAACATCAGCGCCCTGAGCTTATCTGGGAGTCAAGGTTAGTCCTAACCCCAAACAGGTATCGAGTCTCAGATTAAGGTGCTACCAACACCAGGGTGTTGAGAGCCTCTCTTGGGACAGTCCTCAAGAACCCACACCCTCCCAAAAGGGCTCGGTGTCTCCCTAAAGGATTCAGTGGCCACTAAAACAGATAAATGGGAAGAAAAAGAAAAAATCCTTGCAAAATCCACTGCCCCGTGGTTTCCCTCTCTTCCATGACCGTCCTCATTAACAGAACCATTAGCGAGCTCTGCGTGTGCACTCGCTGCAGTTCAAACAGCAGCTGCACAGGGTCCCTCAAAGTCTAATAAACTGAAATGAAGGATGAATAGAAACCCAAATGTGGCCTAATAATGGTTTCTAAAATGTTTTTCCTGGTTTACAAGAGTAAATAGATCTTGGATATATTAGCAAAGGCAGGCTTTGGTCAAAAGCTGTTTTGCCACCCCATTCCCAGCTCTGCTTTGTCATTTGTTTGCTTTCTGAGCAGGGCAGAGGCAGCAGATTCCCTCTCACCTTCCGTATCCCATTTCTTGTATAGACTCACCAGCACAGAAGCACCCAAATATTTATTGCATCTCCATTGAATTTTTGTAAAATTAAGGTGGTTTTTCAATGTGATTTTTCTCCAACTCCTGCCCTGGGAAGGAGCCTCAGCCAAGTGCCCTGATCATTAAAATCCCCTTTGTATCCCCCAGGCCATGAGGAGCCCCCCAACCCCCCCCAAGTGAATAGTTGAGATTACAGCACTCCTAAAAGAACCACCACAAAAGTCTCAAAGCAAAAAGCTGCAAATAAACATTCTTTCCTTTACTGCCCTCACTGCCCAGTTAATGATTACAGCTCAAGCCACTCCAAAGCTTAATCCATCCGGTGCTCTCTAAAAGGTTCTTCCCTCCAAACAACCATCAACGGGGGAAGGGAAGGGGGGAGGACCAAGGGAAATCTCTCTCAATTGACCCGGACCTACCCATCTTCTAACTTTAAATGGAAACACAGACCTGAATCCACAGTGCCACACTTCAAAGCCTTTCTAAATACTATGTTGGGATCCACAAATGCTGCTGCTTGGGGCTGCAATCTGGTGTAGGTGCTTTCTCACCCTACAAACTTTGGTCCAGACAGTCCTACAGCATCACTTTACCTACTCCTGCTTGAGCATCAACTACACACACAAGCCAGGCTTTACTCTTAGATGATTCCACCTTCTGGTATTAAACCCTTGACATCAACCAGTAAATCTGAAGAGGGGAGAGCCTTATTTTCTCTGGATATTTTGCTGCTCCCTGAAGGGCCTTACTCCCAAGAAGAGCTTTAAAAAAGATGCACCACATCCATTTCTAACTGGTAGATATCAGCTATTCAGATTTAAAATCCAACGGTCAATTTGGACATGAAATGGTTAACCTGGTCCAGGGAGGGGGATCTCTCAGCAAGGCACCTCAGAACCTCACTTTGCATCTGCCCCTTAAATCTCAGGATGCCAGAGAAGTAAACTATGAGTGTGGATCACAAAGCCAGGGCCAAGCTTTTATTTGCAGCTGCTGTAAACTTCCCTTCATCCCGTGAATCCCCCCATTCCACCTCCAATCTCCCAAGCAGGGTACATTAGGTTTTATTTTTACTGCTTCCTGTCTGCAGCGACCGCCACTGTGCTGTTATGAGCGCTGAGGCTGCTTTATTTTCCCTTTGAGTTCTCAAGCAATGGGTTAAAGTTCTTTTGGCACTTTTCTTCGTAAAGAGGAGGAATTTTTCGAAGTCTTTTGTTAAAATTTCCTTGTCTTGTTTTTAAGGCAGGGTGTGCCCTTTGCCACTTAACACAAATCAAAAGGATTTCACTGGTAGCCTGCGCATAAAGCTCATAAATCACTTTTAGAAAGCCATAAAACAAAATTATCTACAAAAAAAATCTAGCACACCAAGGAAGCAGGCTCATGGTTATTCAATAACTATAACATCTAACACCACTTCCCTTTTGCCATAGATCCAGCCTGACAGAGTCATTTATCCGGAACGTCTGTATAAATGAAACCCCTTCCCGGGCTGTACAACCCGTCTGACTGGTCCTCCACCGCTTCCAGACAGGACATTTAAAAGTGAATAGCCCAAGATTCAGGTTTTGAAGCAAGTGGCCCTGTGTTCCACTCAGGAGACCATGCACCACCTTTATTTTTTCTGTGATCCTGTGATCAGTGAAATAACAGGGAACAGCATATTGGACTTTCCCTGCATGAGAAATAATTCTTCATTTGAAAATTGGGTTTTCCTGATATGTATTTGTACTCACTGCTCCAAGACAAGCATTTAATAATCTCCTAACACTTACAAATAGATGATATGATGCTGCATGGCTGGTAAACCTACCATGTTTGCAAACTCATCCTTGCCAGGCACTACAAATATATATATATATATATCTTTTTATATAATCATCTATTTATGTATTTATATATAAATATATATAATACCAATAGCTAAATCTATTTATATCTTTTATGTATCTTTTTAATATACCTCTTATATACACACATATATTTTAAGTATTTAGATCTTCAATATATATTTTTAATATATATATTATGTATAGACATATATCTTATATATACACACATATATGTATTTATATATACACACACACACACACACATTTTCAGCATATGGAAGCCCTGGCTACTGAAACACACACAGCCCACAGGGGTTTTGGCCAGGAAAGCCCTGCTTAGATAAAGGAGTGGATAAACTGATAATACATATTAATTTCTGACAGGAAAAGGTGAAAAAAAAAGATTCACTCCTCAGCAGCAGCACAAAAGTGCTGCAGGTTTGGTAGGGAATGCAGAACAGACCTAATAAATGTGAGCAATAAATGCTTCCCTTAAAGGCCAGACAAAATGACAAGTTTTACTCCTCTGTCCACAACTTTCAGCAGCACTGAGTCAACACCAACAGGTTAAAGTTACTCCTCCCTTCCTCAAACCTGTGCAGATCCCGCCCCAAGAACAGCACTTTGTGTAAAATCAAATGTCTTGGACAAACACAGGCTCTCCAGACTTCCTTGGGAGCATTTCCCAGGCCAATTCTTGCCACTGCCTTCCTTGGGAACATTTCCCAGGTCGATCTCTTCCTGATGGCACAGTCCTGACACCAGTTGTAGCCGATCTTGTTTCACTCCCCTGCCATATGTGCAGCCCACCTACCACGTCTCCACCGAGTTCCTACTCTGAGACACAAACAATTTTTCCCTTCTCCAATATTTCCCTGTTTGTTTTCTGTATCACACCTATACATGTTGCGGAAGGAGTAAAATATGCATGTTTTTCTCTTGAACCTCACTGGAAAAAAATCAAACGGATTTCTTTGCTTTCTCTGCTTATCTCCTCCTCACTAATAGGAAAAGCCCAAGTTCCGTGTATCCATTATGTAAATCCTGGAAAGGCTTTTATCTCCAGCACTTAAAATAGGGAGGTTGCATCTTTAAAGAGACTTTAATACAGCATCTTATCCAGGTTGCATTAATATCATCTGCCTTGTATCAGAGTAACATGAAAATACACTAGACCTTTAGCTTTGTTGGGGGGGATTGATCTAATTTGATTAGGATGCAAAAAATGTCACAGGGGATGAATACCAAAGTCAGACCTGTATCACAGCCTCCAGATCACAACATGTACCACTCTAAGAGATTTATTTAGAGACAACAATGAAAAAAAGCCTCCAGACTGTTGAAATTGAGGGGGAGAGGGATGGGGAAGAGCAGGAGAAAAACAGCAATGCATTTGTTGTACCCGGTTTGTATCGATTCGAGCAGCAGAAGCCACTAACAGCAGCCCTCGTTACAGGAACACAAAGGATTTCACCACAAAAATAGCACACTAACATTTCCAGTCCAAATGATCTGCTGTCATTAGTCAACTCTGCTTTCAAAAGCTTTATCAATCAACCTGCTGAGCCCCTGCCATTTGTTTTTCAGGATCAGTTACAGCAGCACAGGCTCGACCGATATTAAATGAGTCCTGTGGCCACACAGCCCACTCAGACCCACAGACTGCCCAGGCTCACAGCAATATTCACAATTTATAATCTGTGATCCAAATGCCAAGGCTGAGAAAGCACCTACTTAGGGAGGAACTGAAGTGCAGCACAGGAAGGACAAACACAAGCCAACAACAATCGTGGAGGATAAAAACAGGCTCTTGCACCTTTTTCACACTCTGCTGACACTTCCCTGTCTGACAGAAAGGCACTAAAAGCTTCAGGGGGGCCAAGAGAACTGACTGCTGCTCCAAACACACAACAACAAGAGGGTAGTCCAACACAAATTTTTAACGGGTAATTTTATGCCAAGTTGCTTAAAAAAATCCCTGATGAAGTTCATTAAAACCATTCCTAAAACTGCTCCTTCACAAGCACAGGTCACTGTTTCTGCAGGATTTACCACTCTAGTAACAAATCAGCACAGGCAAAGGAAATGGCTAAGAAAGGAGGCTTAAACTGTGGGGGGGGGGGAAAGAAACATTTCAGCCAACCATGGCAAAGATTAACGTCTACAGATTACTTCACTCCCTCTTTAAACCCTTTCTCTTCTCACCTTTACAAAGCTAAACATGCATCAATAAACAAATCCCAAAGCCTCTGTAATTCTGGTTTCAACCCAGGACACACATCAACAAAAACGTGTCAGAATGTGGGAGCATATGGCCACAACACCCACCCACCTCCAAACAGCCTTTTCTCCCCAGTCCCAGGATCAATCCATAACATCTACTTGAAGGGAGTTACTCAAGGATGAGCCCCAAATGCTGTAATCAATTCAGAACAATATCTGCTCCACACACACCAGCTGATCCCCACCAGTGTCAACAGGTTTACACAGATCACAGTGAACACGTGGTCTTGAAGTGCTGAAGACTTTGATTTATTTGCTGCTTTAACACCACAGTCTTTAATTCAGAACACAGGCTGCATCCTAAGCCTTTGCCACTCCTCCTCCTCCTCTTTCCCTACCTTTTTAATTTCTGCTATATCCCAGTCTTTGCATTTTTATCTTTGCAGAGCATACATTTCCTTCAGCTCCACTTACTGAAAATAATCACAGCTCTAAAATTCCTAGTGGGCAATGGTGGATACAGGAGCCCAATTCCTCATACAGAATCCTGGAGTATCCTGAGTTGGAAAGGAGCCCCGAGGATCATCCAGTCCCACTCCTGGCCCTGCCCAGGACACCCCAACAATCCCCCCCTGTCCCTCAGAGCATTGTCCAAACGCTCCTGGAGCTCTGGCAGCCTTGGGGCTGTGCCCACTGCCCTGGGGAGCCTGGGCAGTGCCCCAGCACCCTCTGGGGGAAGAACCTTTCCCTGAGATCCATCCCAGCCCCCCTGGCACAGCTCCAGCCGTTCCCTGGCTCCTGTCACTCATCACCACATCAGCAGCAGCTTCTGAGCCTCCAGCAGTCTTAACTTCATGGCTGAATCTGGGAAGATGTCTCTGTTCCAACCACATGCTGGAAAATGGAACCCTAACCCTCAACCAGAGCTTGCCCCAATTTAATGCTGCCGGAAACTCCTTAATTAGCAATTTCTCCATCAGCTTAAAAATGGAAAAGAACTTTCCCATAACACATGGATCTAAAAAATAAGGCAAAGACGAATATTTTGAAGATCTGTAGATTTTAAAACAAGTGTGCAACTAAAACCTGTTCTCCCATTTATTTGCCACGTTTCTGAAGACCAAAATTTCAGAAACAAATTAAATTAACTGCTCCTTCCATTGTTTCCAGGGAGAACAGAGCCCACCTATTTCCCTTATTTATAAAAGCCACCCCTATGCTCAGAGCAGGGGAACAACTCTGCAGTCACGTGTGTGGAGGAACAATGAGAAGGGATGACCCCAGTGGGTGGGAAACCAAGTTCTAGGCAGAAAAGCTGCCAGTTCCATATTCCACCAGGAACACAGGGATATAAAGGACAGAGGAAAAAAAAAAGAAAACATAGGAATGCAGATGGCAGTCAATGTAAACAACAGCACCCACAAAAATCCAACATAGAAATGAGAGATCAGAGGCTTTGTGAAAGACAAACCTGCAGCAAAAAGTGTGAGGAAAGACCGGGTGAAAAAAGGAAGGGAAAATAAAAGGTAAGAGTAGAACTACAACACTGTTCACCCCTCACAGTCGTTAGAAGTTCCGCTCACAAGGAATCAGCATGGAGAAGTTCACATTTTTTGGTCAGGAATGTAAAGGATTTTGAACCTGACTTATGGGAACATTCAAGACTTTTCTGATTCCCACCTAAAACCTCAAAAAAGCCACCAAAATTCAAACTACTTTTAAGCTTTTGAGGGGTTTTTGTTGCACTCAAGTCATAGTTCTCAGTGTTTCCCAAAAAAGCTGCTTTTATTAACAACTTTTACCCCCCACCCTCTGACTGCCACTTCTCACAGCCTTTTGGCTTCCCCTACCCAGCCAAAAAATAACTGGTAGGCAAAACATTCTCAGGTTTAGGAGACCAGTTTGTCTTCTTGTGGTTCAGTCCCATTATCTGGCTCATTACTCCGACTCAAAGTGGGGTCAGGGCAATGCAGTAGGGCCAAAAACCCAAACTAAAATGCTAATTATTCACAAAATTACACTGCCAGGAGAGTGTCCTGTGCTGGACTGGGGTGAGAAGGAAATGACAGAATTTTGTGGGAAGTACATGGAAAAAATGATGAGAAGCTAAAGAGAATTAATTATATATATTTTATATATACATATATATGTATGAGGGGGTGGGTGAGAGCAAAGATTACAGTGATTTGGCTCAATGGTCACATTTTTAGTCTGTTTTATCTAAGTTCCCTCTTAGGGATAATAAGAAAACATTTTTTTTTATTATTATTTAAGCAGTAATCAAACCCAGAAAGCTTCATTATTCCTGTTTAACAAAACAATTTGACTGAAACCAAGGTAATATGAACACAAGAGCCCAATTCCCTGTTTTCATAACCTTCTCCAAATCCTGCAGCACGTGACCTCTGTGGTAAGACTAAAAACAAGCAATAAATCCCAAATTTTAACTTTCATATGCTTGTTGGCAATGCATCTTAAGACTTCAAATATTTAGTGTTTTCTTTTTGGAAGAGCGGTGAATCAGAACAAGGATATCTTGAACACAGCTCTGAATACTTGTCCTAGACATGCAAATGTGTCTCTACAAATTCCATTATTTAATGAGTTAATTTAATGAGACTGCAAATTAAAAAGTGGATTTTTTTTCATATATGGACAACACAGTGTTTACAAACGTTTACAAAATCAGCAGTTCATGTTTATTTACTTCCGTATGTGGACAAAATACTTTAAAATGCTTTAATATTCTCCAAGTTAAAGGAGCTAAAAGTGGTACAATCTCTGCTCAGAATCTCTAGGACCATCCACTGTCCTGATATCACCTTTCCATGCCATTCCATTTCTGCCAAAAGCTTTCTTTTGAAGTCTGGCAGGAGCTTCCAACTCCCAGCTAAATTCTATTTATTAGACTAATAAAAAACACACACATAAAACAGTCACATAATTTAGAGTCTTTCTGTCAGGCAGTTTCAGGCTCTGGCACAGCTCAAAACAATTAGAAGACCAGAAATCAGATTTCTACCTTATTTTTGAAGTGCACTTCAATGGGCATAATGAAGCCAGCGTAGCCAGACTCCTCCACCTTGTAGGGGGGCTCCTTGCACACTGAAAGAGAACAAATAAATGTGAGCTTGGAATTCAGCACAGCTTCATCTGAGCCAAAAAGGAGCTGCAAGAGGAGAAACAGGCTCCTGAGAACTCAGGACACAGTTAAAACATTGACCTTTGTGGAGAAAACCACACAGAATAAAATGGTGGCCACAGGCTTAGTTGGGAACATGAAAATCTGTTCTTAGCTCCTCCCATGGAAAGGAAACATAAAACACTTCAGGCCAGAGGAGGCTCTGTGAGATTCTTCCCCCCTCCTTTGCAGTGAGATACAATTACATTTCTGGGCTGTTCCACAACAATGCAAACTGCCAGTTCAAGCTGCCTGGCAAGAAAAGGCCAAGACCCAAAAGGTGTAACAGTACAGAAAGGTAACATTGACTTTGATGCCCACATCTATTAATCAAAACACTACAACATGCAAGCAAGATGATTATTTTTAACTTGAAACACTCCCCTGCAATCCTCTACCCTCATAATGAGGTAACAGGCTGCTTCCCCCAAAGGTTCACAAACCTGAAGGGCAGGTGAGCACTGCTATTTATTCCACACACAAGGAAACACAAGGAGGAAGGTGAACCAGTTTGCTGCTAAGGTCAGAGCTGTTTTCTGCAGCAACAGCAATTAGAAAAGTTAATTGCTTCAGAGAAATTAATCTGTGTGTTTCCTGCCTCAGTTGCCCCTGTCCCGCTACCTGGGGTAGCTTCATGCTCCTGAATCCTTCCTATGATCCACCACTGCACTGCAGGATAGGGATATCCAACTCTAAGGGCTCCAGGATCATTTCTTTGGCCATGATGTAGAAACACATGACAGCTGCCAGAAGAAACACGAGACCCACAGAGATGTTCTCCCTCCCAGGAATTGGATGCACTTGCATATAATTTATGCACCACAATATATGTAAATAAAGTCAATTAAGTAATTAGAGGAATTCAGTGGAAATCTTTGGAGTTTCTCATAAGAATTCTGAGTAATTAATATGATTAGGAAACAGTACATCAAACCTAAAAGCACACAAATTATTTTCCTTTAATGTAGATGTGTTATCCCCAGCTCTAAGCACTTCTACCATCATTAAGGTGCTGGAAAGCAGCACTCAAAATTCAACTGTGAAAAAAAGGCATTGCTAAAAATAATAAAAACCTCTAGACTTGCTTTAACTTGAATTTTATAAAAGAACCCTGTCATTTAGAGGGAAAATCCCAAAATCAAAGAGCAGTGCCAATATGGCAGCAGGAATCTCAAGCCTATCTGCCAAGCAGCCTTTGTTCCACTGCCACTCTATTCTGACAAATTCCAATGATTCCAGGAGCAATCTGCCAGCAGCACGAGCCCACCTTCAGCACCAGGATCTGCTCCAAGTGAGACGGAAGCAGCTGAAGGAACCCTTCAAACAAACCTAGAAATAGGAGGCATATGCCACAGTATTTATGTAAAACCCAAACACATCTTGGTCAAAGGCACGCTGGGCTTAGGGGGAGCTCAAGGAAGCATTAAAAACCCAGGGATTAGGGAAAAACATCTCTGTGAATGTAGATGATAAAGCAACTGACTGAGCAAAGGCCACGGTTTCACTGTGCCAGAGGGCAGGGTTAGATGGGATATTGGGAAGAAGTTCTTCCCTGTGAGGGTGGGGAGGCCCTGACACAGGTTGCCCAGAGCAGCTGTGGCTGCCCCTGGATCCCTGGAAGCGTCCAAGGCCAGGTTGGACAGGGCTTGGAGCAGCCTGGGCTGGTGGAAGGTGTCCCTGCCCATGGCAGGGGATGGAACAAGATGGTATTTAAGGTCCATTCCAACCCAAACCATAGCAGGATTCTATGTACTACCCCAGCAGAGTCGTTTGTAATATATTAAATTACACCAGATGACAGAACTGTAACCCAGCAGATTACAACTTTTATTCCATAAATTACCTTTCAGCTCAGTCCTGCACTTGCTTATCATACATCAGTTTTACTACATCAGTTTGAAGGAGACATTATTAACATACATTCCATATTCACACTCTTGTTAGCTGAGCACCTTTGACATACTTTCCACTGTGGACTCTTACAAATAACCCATGTCATAGGTTGTCCTGAGACATCCTGAGTGTCCTTCATTTAAAAGAATATTTCTAAGGATGCACATTACAAAGTACTTCACAGCAACACTCACAGGCAGCTTGTATTTCTTAAAACAGTAACAGTGCAGCTGTAGTTACACAATCTTATACAGATGTAACTCTGTGCTGCCCTGTGAAAGGCCAATTCCTTTCAGGGGGCAGCAGCCTTCCCCCACCGCAGCCTCATGAATTCCCGCTGCCCAGGGCTGAGAATAATGTTAACTTTGCTACACAGTCACAAAGCAAAGACAGAAAATAACACTGCAATGTCTGTACTCTGCCCAACCACACTGACTGCACAGCCAGTGGCAAGGAGACCATCACCCTTTGGCATCACTGATTTCTGCTGGGTTAATCTACCTGAATTGGCACCTGAGACTAAGAATTGCACGAATCCATGACCAATGCAAAACTCTACATACCCCAGTACATATAAAAGCCCAGTATTTGAGCATCTCTCACTGATCATGTGCTTTCAGCTTTTGCTGGCAAATTCCAACAAATCAAACCCACCTTTCCCATTCTGTAAAATGAATTATCTTCTGCTGTCACTTGTGTGTTGAGAACCTACAAGTAGTAATGCTTAAATAAGAGGAGAAAGCACCTTACCTCCTGCCCTTTCACCAAAGAAAGGTCCCATTCTCCCTGACCTTCCTCAAACACAGTGGGGAAAGGTCAAAGCCTGAGCGCACACAATGGACATTTCGCTCCTCTTTAAGGAGCTATTTTAAAGAAAAGTGACAGCCCAAGACAACCTTAACCTGCAAAATGTGGTTTCATGGAGAGAACACCTAATAATACACCTTTAAGCATGCACTCACCTCGCTTGGGCTTTGGGAAGCTCTCATGCAGTCGAAAGACCACGCGCTCCACAAAATGCTGGATGTCACACTGCTCGGGGCCACGGACAAACACCATCCAGTCATGGGTGAACCCCTCCGTGGTGGGCTTCTTCCTCAGTTGGGCTCGGTGCCCCAGCTCCAGTTTGACTTGCACTGTGCACTGGTTCAGGACAGAGGTTTTAGCATTTTAGGACCACAAGCAAAATGATGAAGTTTATAAGTTACAAAGAATAATGAGCCTCTTGACAGCAGAGCCTGGGTCTGCCAGGGGGGAACATAACAGATCCACAGAGAGATCAGCCCCATACTGACAACCAGTGTTGTCAACAGAACAGGCATCATAAAAATACCTCCCAGCACCATTTCATACCTATTTCCCCCCTAATATTAGAGCAGCTTTAGAACTGGGATCAGTTTCTCTGCCTCACTTATCAGTTAAATTGCCAGCGAAGCCCTAATTGCGGCGTCTTTATTTCTAGAAAGTGTCACAGACAGAACTTGATGTTCACAGCTTCCAGGATTCACAGCACTGACAGAAAACTAATTTTGAAACAGGAAAAATCACATCACGAATTGTGGTTTATGATATCCTCTAGAATAAAATTCTGATGTTTCCTGTATTCTGAATATATTTTGTTAACACACTTTCCCAGACCAGGTTATCATCTCTGCCTGCACAATGTCCAACACTAAACTGACCTAATTCTGATTTGCACTCCCGAATCCTACTCCAATCACTAACAGAGAAGGTGTATTCTGTGCCTTACTCAAAGCACAAAAAACCCATTAAAATATCTTAAAAGCTGGATGAAATTAATGGTGAAGATCCACATATTATTGCAGACTTCAGCCAGGAGAAAGGGAATGAATAAAATAGATCTTACAGAGGAAAGGGATTCAGACACAAGATAAATCTAGGAAATGTTAGGAATAACACCCAAGGTATCTGACTTTTGTGTATATTTGTTACACAAACCAGAGCAGCAGCACAGTGATTCCAAACTAATCCTATCAAAATCCAGCTTCAGCACAAGCAGGTTCAGAGAAAAAGGGGCAGTTTTTAGTCCCTACCCCATTCTTCACTTCAGGCTTGCAAATAAGTGTCTTATTCTTCCTAGCAGGTCCCAATTACCACTGGGAGAGGCAACATTATTTGTCATTATCTATATTACATGTTGACCTGGAGCCAAACCAAGGGCATGATGTTAGACAATGAACAGGGAAAGAGAAAGCTTCCTGAGCTCTAGACAAATGTTTAGGGAAAGCATCATCCTTATTTTCCCACTGATGAACTGCAGCAAGGAGGGTGATCGTAATTAACACTTGAAAAATATTTTGCATCTCCAACCTGACTTTTTTTTTTCAGAGCACGGTGCTGAAAAAGCAGAAGTCACCCACCTCAGGATTCTTGTCTCTGTAAAAAGCTCTCACAGGAGGTCTGCAGAGCACCAGGCATCAAAGCCTGACCTCCCAAATTGCAGTCCAGTTCCAATTTCAACCATAAGCCTTAACACACTTGTTCAGGCAGTTTAAATTGTCACAGCAAAATACCTTCAGCTCGATCCACCGCATCAGTTCTAAGGCTCGGGGACAAACTCATCTAATTAATTCCTTCACTACAGCATTTCTCTGGGATACCTTCCTCTGCAAGTTCCCATTTTTTCCTGTTCTTATGGCTTATCTACACCGGCTCCATCTCACTCCTGAAGGAGCAGGGCTGGCTGTTCTTTCATGTCGCATTAAGGACTCAGAAGAAAGGCAAGGTGTGCTTCACCCGGAGCACAGCAATCCCGGGAAAGCATTATGTGGAGACAGCCTGCCCAAATCCTAAGCTCCCACTGAAGTGTGCCTGCAGGCCTGCTTTATCTGGGATGCTTCCCACAGCGTTCACATCCCCTGAGCCAGCCCTTGCCACAGCCTCACGTTATCGATTCCATAATTACCCTTTAAATCCTGCTACTGTTGCCAGTTACTACCCCTCTCCTGAGAAGTGCAAATGACTGTCAGGCTACAAAATCTGCCTTTCCGAGTCGAAACGCCTGAGAAATTGTAGCTGAGAACCAGATGGGGCTGTGTGGAAGAGATCGAAATTAAACATAAATGAGAACTGTTTAACTGAGAGCGAAAGTTGTACTTGCTGCACTCCTCACACCCTGCTCCAATTAACAATCGTTGAGAATTAAGCCAGAAGTTGAAACACATTTGAAAATAAATTTCCCGACATAACCAACATCCAAACTTGCTCCGCTGAAAATGGAGGGTTTTTTTCCTTTTTATTTCCAAGCGTGTCTCCCAACAAAGGGAAATCAGGATCCTATTCAAACAATTTGTAATAATACAAAGGAGCCTGCTTTCAACTTCTCAATAAACATTCTGAAGGCTGCTCCGGTTTTTGTTTGATGTGCTAATTGCCTGAAAGCCATCGAGCGGCTCCCATTCCCGCTCCTCCGGATGATTATCCGGGATAGCGGGGCTCATTCCCGAACCTCAACCCGGGAGGTACCTGTTACCCGCTCCCGCGCACACAAAAGGCTGCACATCCACATCACCTCAGGTAAACTTCCAGCATCCATCCTGGAGCAATCCCGGCGGCATCAACCCTTCCCGGTGGCATTAACCCCTCCCGGCGCGGCTCCGGGGGGGTCGCATGGCCGGCACCTCCCTCGCTGTCAATAATCCCGGGGAGGAATTTGCGGGAATTGCTGCTGCCACCCCCCGCTGCGGGCGAGGCTGCGGCTGCGGCCCATGGAGGGGAGAGGGGTAAGAGCCCCCCCAAAAGCAGGTGGGGAGGAGGTGTGACCCTCAAAAGGGTGTATGGGGAGGAGATTTGATCCCAAAATGGAGAGTGAAGAGGAGCTGTGCCCCTCAAAAGAGGGATGGGGAGGAGGTGTGCCCCCCCAAAGGGGTGAGTGGGGAAGATGTGTGCCCCCTAAATGGGGAGTAAGGAGGAAATGTGTCCCTTAAATGAAGGGCGGGGAGAAGGTGCAACACCCTAAAGGGCTGAGTGGGGAGATGTCCCCAAAAAATGGGGGGTGGGAAGGAGGTGTGCCCTCCCCAAATGTGCTTCAGGAGATCTCCCAAAAGGCCTGTGGGGAGAAGGTGTGACCCTCCTCCAAATGGAGGGTGTGGAGAAGGTGTGCCCCCCAAATAGGATTGGGGAGGGCATGTGTCCCCCCAGAGAGGGTTGGAAGAGGAAGATGTGCCCCCCAAAGGGGGTGTGGAGGGGAGATGTGCCCGCCAAAGGAGTACGAGGACGAGATGTGCTCCTCAAATGGGGTGTGGGGAGGATGAACCCCACCCCTAAATGGGATTGAGGAGCAAGTGTAACCTTCCCAAGGAGCGCAGGAAGGAGGTGTCCCCCTCAAAGGGGTGTGAGTAGGACATGTATCTCCCCACTTGGGGAGGGCGTGGAGGAGGTGTGCCCCCCCAGACATGGTGTGGGGAGAAGCTGCGGCCCCTAAATGTGACTGAGGACAAGATATCCCCCCCTAAATGGGGTTGGGTACAGAGAACACATCCCCCTCCCCAGTGGGACTGGGGAGGAGATGTAGCCCCCCAAATGTGCCTGAGGACAAGATATCCCCCCCAGATGAGAGGTAGGGAAAACATATCCCTCTCCCCAGTGGGATTCGGGAGGGCATGTGCCCCTCCAATGTGACTGAGGACAAGATGTCCCCCTCCAA
>VYXB01002623.1:28511-66007 GCA_013397135.1 Pachyramphus minor | reverse complement strand
GATACACCTGGTGGGTAATGAGGTAAGATGGAGAAATCCATGTGTGCCTCAAAGAAGCCTAGCCTTGGGGAAAAACTAATTATGTGCTTTAAGTTGTATTTTGCAGGAAACCAGACACCAGATGGAAAAAACCTGAACAAAGCTGATACCAGTATCCAATGATGTCCAATGATGAGACAGCCCGGACCAGTAAACCAGTCCTAAATCCAGAATGGTGACAGTAACCAAGGAGGTAAAAGATCCGAACTGAACTGATGTTGATACTGATCTTCAACCATAGATGACAGCCTCGGAAAAATAAACAAGGACTATATATATATGTTTTAACATGTGCAAGATATAGATGTTGCGTTAAAGAAATTATATGGAATAAGGAGAATGTAGTGGGTTGGCTTTTGGATTTTTATTAGGCCTTCCTTAACAATAGGGGTCAGGAATCTAAGGAAGTATTCCATATCATCCTTTAACGTAACACAGCATATAAATAAAGCATTATTCAAAAGTAGTCGTTTTCTGTAGCTGACTGTAAGACAGAGCCAAGTCAAATGGCTGCTCTTCTCCACTCGTATCCATTTTTAGCTATGTTAAGAGAGGCAAAAAGGCTGTTACTCCAAGCCTGGGGATGGTGAAGTGCTGCAGGGAGGCTAGCACGGAAAAGTGAGACGGTGCAAGTAATACTGGAGGGCAGAGAGATGACAGAAAGAGAGGAATTGAGCTTGGAAGAAGTTGTTTGTTGAGTGCATCAGGGCTGGTTATTGGGTCCCTGCCCAGAATGGAAGGACAGAGATGTGGCATTGTCATCCTCATTAGCTAACTGAGAGGAACACAGTGTTCCTCTGAGACTCAGAGGGGACTTGGTGAGAACCTATAAGAAGCTATAAGAGCTGTTATAGCAATGCGAGGAACTCCTTCACTGACCAAATTTTTAAGAAAGTGGTAAAACTCTGTGGGAAAGAAGCCACAGGGAAACAGAAGCAAGGCATGCCTTACTTGGGAGCTATGCTTCTCTCTGTGATGGGGGTCCAGGCAAGGCAAGAAGACTTATGGGTGCAGGAGGGATACTGGCTCTCACAGCAATGGGAGGAGAAGGGTAAAGAGGAACAAAATGTCTTTCATTCTGTTTGGGAAATCATAATTAAAAGATTTGAAGCAATCATTTAGAGGTTCATGTAAATAGAAATTATGTGCTTTGAAAGTTTAGGAATAAAAGATTAAAATTATCCACAGACTGTAATTATAACTCTTGCCCTCTGATCAGATTATCATGTTTCCAGTAGGTATAAAAGTGGCAGCTATTGAAAAAATATTGTTCTGGTCTTACATGTATAAAGCCGTGCAGTTCATGGAAGACTTAACAGAGTAACAGAAAAATTACTTGATAACTGGATACATAAGGATAGACATTTCTTATGATACTTACGGCTGTTAATTTCTCTTCTCTTTGTGCTGAAGGAAAATTTGAAGCCAGGGTGAAAACAAAGAGGAAATGGGAACTGTAAAAATCAAAGGGTGCTTGTTCCTGAGGCTTGGGCGGGCAAGCAGAAGGGAAGCAAATTCCATAACAAAGGAGCCAGGCTGAGTCACGGCTACTTGCTTATCAGTTATGACTGACTTTGGAACTGAAAGTATTAACACACTTTGTCAGAGGCATAAGGAGGCATGGCTGTTTTAGTGGCTAGGCTGAGGACTATGATTTGTGTTTTCTCTTCTCTTGCTTTCAATTCCACAGCAATCATGAGGGTTTATTGGACATCTTTCCTCATGGTGGAGGGAGGTGTGAGTAGCTGGCAGTACTGAGGATGCCAAAAGATGACATTTCTGAGGGCAGTGTTTCCAGATTCTTGCAGTGGTCAGATATTTGTACCCTTCTGCTTTGATTGAGAGTCAGGCTGTGTCTGGACCACAATACTTTCCATGCTCCTGCCTGTATTCCTCCTGTGTGTTGGAGAGGTTTGGCAGCTCCCCTCCAGCAGCAGTACACAGCTGCCAAAAGGAGCAGACGCTAATTCCTACTACATGGACCTGAGTAAAATAACCCTGCAAGCTACATGAAAAGCAAATGAGGTAGCATTCATCTAGGTATCTGTGCAGTCCAGACTCCTCTCAGTGTCCCAGGTCTTCTCTGATGGACAGCTACATTAGAAAAATGAGATTTGAACATGGCTTTGCAGGCAGTGCAGAACGTCGGTCATGTGAATTTTCCACCTCAGTGTCTTCCATTATCTGTGTTCAGTCAGGGTAAAGGAGAAAGCAAAACTCTGACATTGCCAGTGTTATGCAGATTGTGTTTTCATAGGTTTTACTTTTGAGAGTGGAGTGACTTTCCAAACCTCTGATGTGACATGTGATTTGGAAATAAATTTCCATATGCTGTTTAAACCTTGTTGCTATCACAGTTCACTTGTCATTTATACAAAGAATACTCACACCTTAAGTGGAATATCAACATGTAGAGTTACTACCTTGTAGATATTGTCATTCTGCAGATCCCTCTTCCCCATCCACTTCAACTTTGTTGCTGTGTTAGATGTAATGCCAGGATGTAGCAGCTAACCAGAAGTCTGCAAACAGAGATTTATGAAGTTCTCTGTATTTCTGATATATTTATACAGCAAAAGAAATCTACATTGGCTGGGCAATTACTCAGTGTCTTTGTGTCTCAGCAGCCACATATTAATTCTTTTTAGGTTTCTTGACACAGTTTTGTGTCGGGGAAGGGACCAGACCAGATTAGGGTTATGCCTAGCCTGTAGGCGAGGTGCTAGAAGGGCGATAGGCAGTGGCTGAGAGTTAAGTTCACCGTGACGCAGGCACCCAGAGAAGAGGCACACACGACAGTAGTGAACACTCGAACAGCCGAGGCTGATCTCCCTTTATTAAACAAAATGGTGGGTTTTATAGGGTTAGGCAGAGAAGGGACTGGAAAAAGGGAGGAGATTGGGCGGAACATGCAAATCCGCTAACACTGGTTGGATGAGGGTAAATGAATAAACATTAGGAGGTAGGGACAAGGGAGGAGATAACTGGGGAAAACATGACTGGTCAGTACCACCTGGTACACTGACCAATGGAACACTGTCTCTATGCCTGTCAGGCTTCAAGTTCTTGGGGGGGAGAACATCAACCTACGAATAGGTTTTGTAATTTTAACAAAACTACCACAACAAAGTCCTTAGGTGTTGGTGTTGTCGCAGGTAGTGGTGTGGGCAGAGCTGATCTTCCAATCTTCGAACGAAACCTCTCTTTTCCCTTGATCCTTCCACAGTGCAAATGCTGTTTCATTTTCCTCATGCTTTTCCTCACCCCCAACAGTTTCTCATTCCACCTTTCCCATCTGTTCTGTAAAAGTATTTATTATGTCCTGACCTACTTGATCTTTTTTTTTATACCATAGATTTATACCATAGTTTTATAACATAGATTTGGATATTGCAGGACCTCTGTTTCTGACGCTGGTTGTCATGACAGAACATTTTTAACAAGCATAATACTGAGTTACAAAATAAACCTTTCCTTGAATGAGATTCTTTGTAATTCTGGGTGTGTCCCAGAGAAGGAGAGGCAGTTGTTTGATCTAAAGTGGTAGCAACAGTCACACAAAGATTGACAGAAACAACCTGAAAGGCCTGTGAAGTATTTGTAAGGTCCTTGTTTTCTATGACTACAATGCTGTTGGCATTTCCTGCATTTGTGCCCATTCAACTGTTGGACTTTGAATTTTCTGCTTTGCTTTTATGACAGTTGATGTGAGACAGGTGTGCCTTCTGGTCTACTAAAAGGAAGGAAGGGGAAAAAATCGGTATTTCAGCATTCATTATAACTGCATACTTGAAAATACTTTTGCTATTTTACCTCGGCTTTCCATTCTGGACATACAGAATAGATTTTTAACTAAAGGATAAAATAGAACTTTGCCCTGAAAGATAGTATTTCTGATACGCAATTTTATTGTTGCTCTTGCTATTGTTTCCTCTCTTAGCAAATGTTTAGTGCCACTATTGTCTCATGTCTATCTCATAAATCCTAATCAGAATGCAAACTCTCTAGGGAAGAGAGCACTGCTCTAGAAGGGGGGGGCAACATGGATGAGAATATGTACCACTATTTAAATCTTGGGCTCCTGGGCATGACAGTAGTACCAAAAAAAAATACAATTTTCAGAGTTTCACCACAAGTGGGAACAAACAGTAGACGTCTTCCTGCCCTAAGTCCCTAAATCCCATTAAAAATAGGCTAGGTCTGATTTTCTGGCAGTCATGGAACAATTAGGAAGCAACATGAATGTTAGGACCTTTCATTTTGCTAGTCTAAGGTGTCAAAGGCAATTTAAGCTCCTCATCTAAATGGCTCAATTATTTCCTGCCGTGTATTTATATTCAGGTAATTATTAGCAAAGAGTTTTATTTATTTAGATTGCCTGAGCAGAAAGGAGCTTTGTTCACAGGATACAGTTGTGGGGAGGTGAAACAGCCACCTGAATACCCTCAGGTAGTCTTCTTGAATACAAAAAGTCCCTGCCCCTGAAGAAGCAAGTATGTGCACCAGCTGGGAAAGAATGTCTCACCACAAAACTGTGTGGCAGGAATAGGCAGTGAAGCATTTTGGGAGATTGCTGCTCTTAAACAGCTACCAAAGGGAGCTTGCAGGCACACTAACCACACCAGAGCCACGCATAATCCGTTGTCCTGAAGGCAAAGGAACAAATCGGGAAATTGGGCCAAGGCGTGCTCCTGGAACGATGCTTCCCGGGATGGGCCTTTACAGGCCAAGGTCAAATGAAGAATTAAAGACATGAATTGTGTGTTCAGCTTTCCAGCGCTTAATCAGCCTCATATACATATGTGGGCACAGGATTTAATCTTTATTGGGCTGCAGACCTCTCACCGTACCAGCAGTCTTCCTCAGTTGCATTGCATCTTGTCCTGACTGTCTATTCTATTTTATGGACAATGACACCATTTCCAACCTTTTCATGCAAGGACATGATGGCTAAAAGGTGATGCCATTACACCCATAATGATAGGTTGGGCTTTGACATCCTGAGGACGTGGTAACATGTCTCTGTTTAGTAGGTCACACTGGAGAGTCATGTCACTGCAGTGCAGGCTTTGTTCTTCAAAACTGTTTGTGGGGTATCTCTGTCTTACCATAAGGATGTGGGAGATAAGAATGTCCACAGAAGGCAAAATGAGCTGAAACAATACCCAGCAATCCTGAATGGTGGTTGCTGACATAAAAAAAGAAGTGCCCATGTGGATTTCTCTTGTGAAATGATGCATGGGCCAAAGATGCTAGAGATTCTAGGGAGAAAGGAAAAGAGAGTGAGTGAAAGCGGCTGCAGAAGGTCACTCTGAAGGTCCTCAAAAGAAAAGGGAGACATATATGAAAACTTTGGGTCGCAAGCAGACTGTGTGAAAATCTGCAGCTGACTTTAATGGGATGGATCTCTTTTGTGTTCAGTGACGGTTTTGCTTTGGAGATCATGTCATGGAAAGTGAAGCAGTTGTGTGGGAGTCATATTGTGAGACTTGTCAACTTCTGTAGGAGACAAAAAGCAAAGGAAGGGCAAAAAAGCTGGTTTTCTCTCTGAAGAAACTTTAGGAAGCTGAAGGGACTGGGAAACTCATATGTGTGCCTTGGCATTACCACATGAGTGCCTCCTGCCAGGACACCACCACAGGGCTGCCTACCAGGAATGCCTACCAAAAGACTGTCAGTCTCTTGAGGTGCATTACCTTCACTTGTCCTGCGAGTCTGGAAGCCTGGGATGGGTTGTGTTTGGAGGTAACGAGCCTAACTGTGCAAAATGGGTGGGTCTGTGTCCCACCTTCCTCTGCAGAATGCAAACCCACCCTTTGCATCTCAGATGTCTCTCAGGGACCTGGTGCTGGGCTGCCTGAGCTCTTGGGAGCTTCATCCCATGATCTCTGACTCTGACCTTTATCATATCAAGAATTTGAGACATCATCCTATATGCCCTCTTTTTTTCATAACAATAAGGATTACAAAAGGAAAATTAAGGCAGATGGAAGCTTCTAGTAAGTAATTACTTTGCAATCATTACCCTTTTTTTTTCTCCCCTGCAATGATTGTTTCCATGGAGACCAGAGCAAACCAGTGGCTATGAGCGTGCATTCTGCTGGTTCCTGTTTCCACAGAAACACGTACATTGGATTGCCAGAAATGAAGTTACTATTGTCCAGACACACAAAGGGCATGGTTCAGGAATAACAAACTTCCTTCCAATTTTGTGCTCAGATGGCCAGCCACAGAGAGTCTGGGAGGGGCAGAGCATCTCACAACAGTACTCACAGTTGCAATGTGTAATCCTGAAGAGTTTGGCTGACTTGCTGTGCTACCAGAGACTGCTCTATCACCCCAGCTGGGTGCCATCCTTGGCAGGCTATGAGAGCAGGTATAGTTGCCTTGTACGCATGTACAATGTACATGTGCTTTTGTGAGGGGCATCCAACATACAGGATATAAGGATTTCCCGTAGACAAATGCTTGTTCTCTTCAGAATCTGGGGCCAGCTCCTCCATTGTTCTCACTGCAGAAGCTTTCAGAGGACCAAGTAAATAATCTGCTCAGGTGACTTGTGCTTGCTGCTATAAGAAGCTCTTCCTTTTTGCTTGGTATAACTGCTCAGGTTGCCTTGCTGGTCGGTGCAAAACCAGCCTGCATTTGGGAAGCAGACAGTTGGCTGATGTGAACTTCAAGTTGGATAGGGAATACACTGTGGCATACCACACTGTCAGAAATTGAGTTTATTTAGGTGTCAGGAAAATTAAGGTTTGACTTAATATTTTATCAATCTTTATACAAGTTGCTTTATATGCAGCAGTAAACAAGTTGGTCCTTTGTATGGCTATAAATATACAGCATTTCGTATGCTTTTCTTTGTAAAATTTTTCTTACTGAAAATTGTCGATTCTGTCTAGAAGGTGCACATTTTGATTGCAGGCTTTTGGCTCTTTGAACAAACCTTAAGAGCGGTGACACTGGAGAAGGGCTTGGGAAATGATACCCACTCCAGCTAACATTGCCTTCATTTGGGACATCGCATCAATATCATTTTGATCCAATTGCATTTCTTTAGGAATAAAAAAAGGTATTTATTTTGAGATTGGAAGTATAGCTTTAATGTGTTGGATTGTCTTTAACAGCCAGATTAAGGACCATTGTGAGATTCAAAAATATCTCAAAAGGTTGACCCTCACGTTCAAAACTCTATTTGCAGTAATTTTTGGGTCAGGTATTTTTTACTTCATTCCAGAGAAGGACAGATATGAAGCCCAGAAGGGACATCCAGCCCAACCTGCTGCAAGGGAGATGACATGCTTTCATCTATTACTGCTGTATATAGGACCATAACCTTGTGGAATAAGCCTCTCTGCCAAGAAAATATTCTTTTTGAATTTGAAGCAGAAAAAAGAATCCACTGCTTTCAGAAATGGCTTGTCCTAATGGTTAATCATCCTTGCTGTAACAAATTGTTCCTTGTTTCTAATTTGTCTGGCATTAACTTCCAGCCAGTGAGTTTATGCATGGATTTTTTTAATCCATTTTAAAATCTCTTTAATATTTGTGATTTTCTCTCTGTGAATCTGCCTGTACTCTGTAATCAAGTAATCAAGTCACCCCTCTACCTCCTAGATTTTTTTTTTTTTTAGCACCCCTTTAGAAGTATAAGGAAATCTATTTTTATCATCCCTTTAAAAGCATAGACAATTGAACAGGTTATGGGATTCTGACATTCAGTTCTGTTTAGAAAGCTGGAAAGACCTCAGTGCTAAATCCTATTCCCTCATTCATACACACGGAAACCCATTTACTTGTTTAATGTCATGTTGCACTAGGGACTTATGTGTAATTTTGTCTGTTGTTAGTGCTAAATCTTTTTTGCCTCCCTTCAGCATACAGTTTGCTGGTTTGGCATAGGGTCTTTAAGATGGCTGGTGCTACCTGTTTAAATCAGACAATAGCTTACACCTTTTAACCTGCATATCTAAATTTTACCACCCAAGCCTCACTCATTTGTCCAGTTTTATGAGGAATTACAGGTGTCGGGGTGTGGGACATCAACACATAGCTGCTTTTGCACACTCAGTGAGGTGCTAAGTCTGAGTGACCAGGTGCTGTCTGTCACAGTCTGGCTTCAAAGACTTGATCTTCCTAGAGGTCTGGCAAAGAAATTAAAATGTGCATAATACATGTGCTCTATACTAAGGAGTTGTACAACTGCAGTGCAGGGAACTGGAAATGCTCTTCACGTTGGAGTGGTTACCTTTCCTGGAACCATTACTCATTTATTTGCCTTCCCATGTGTTACGCTGTGCAGCCTTTCATCTTCTGCAAAGAACATTAATTTCTTTAAAAGATATTCATTTTAAGTGGGTGTATTCTATTTTTGACACATCCATTTCATATCATTAGAATATCACCCTGAAGTGCTGGGGTGTATTTATTTATTTATTAATTTTCAATTTCTCTCAGATCTGCAACCGCCTGTCACTATGGCATCTTTCCTCCATGTGAGTCAGGAGAGGAGCTGATTTCTCAAGTCATCTGTATCTTCTGTGTGTCAGCTGTCAGCTGTACACCAACCAGGGGTGGAACAAAGTAATCAGCTGCAAATTGCTTTGGGGCTCTGCTTGATGGGAAAGGAACAGGCTTCTCCCACACCCCTAGGACATAGCTAAAGACACTGATCTCTAGCTCCTGCAACCCTGAACACAGCCGTAGCTGAGGGCTGAAACTGGATTCAGCTGCCAAACATGCTAGGGTTTGTTTAGCAACCTGACTGTTGGGTGATGAATGAGGGGTGCCCAGTAGGGCAGGCATCTTCTGGCATAGGTGCAGAGGGGAGTCTGGGTGCCCTCGACCCTAGTGGACATGGCATGCAGCACACAGCTTTCTGCAGCAGGGAAGTGGTCTACTGAGGTCTTCCTCTGTATCTTAGACATCTTTTCCAACCTGAACGATTCTATGATTCTCATATCACTCGCCCTGTCTGCTGTGCTACTGCAGCTGCAGTGGGGAGTATGGAGAGGTTCAATTTTCCAGCAAACTTCTTCAGAAGGAAAATAACCTTTTCCTTCCTGGGTCTCTGGAATGAACTGCAAAATCTGACCTGCTGGTTACTGCAGATGGAAGTTTGAAGGTGAGGATCTTATGAAATAAACAGTTCTGTTGTTGCTTTCCCAGGTGGCCTTAATGTTATCCTACTGGACAAGATACTGGACTAATTTGTGTTGGCTCCATTTGCTAGCAGCCATCCTTTTGCTCATAGGAAAATGGATGACACAACAGGCAGAAAAAGAGTTTTTTAGAGTCAAAAATAGGGTAATGATGGGGACTCTTTGTACCAGAGTTTAGAATCTGAATGGAGACATTTGTATATGTGTGTGATGTAAAGTGTTTGAAGTATTTACGAAGAAAAAACCTAGTAAGAGACCAAATGATTCTTTAAGCTTCTTACAGTTTGTTAAGTAATTAAAAAAACACGTTTAAATAATTTATTATAGCTCCCTGACCAATTTTTTGCCGAAGGAGTTACTCAGTGCTTTCTGGTGCTTTTCCTTCCCTGTCAGGGTGCTTTATGGTAGCAGGGCATTGCAAGCAGCAGGTGTCCACAGCCAGCTTGGCCTGTGTGGGGCTCAGGACTGCGGGATTCCCAGGCAGGAGAGGGCAGTCACTATATCAGATCTCATCAAACTCTTGTTTGATAACTCTGCTAGTTTGGAAGGAGCATATCTGTAATAAACAAAGGCAGGCGACAGCAATGCGTGACGGCCTTTAATTCACAGGGTGGCAGATTTGTCTCAAAGCAGGAGAGAAACAAAATACAGTGAGGCTGACCAGGACACTTTTGTCAGCCAGGGCCTTTGCTTCAGCCTGTTCCAGACTATGCCTCTTCTGCAGGCTGTGCTGTTGGGTCCAGAGCTGTCTTCAGGGCTACATAATTAAGTGTGCATACAGCTCTGCCTTACTGCCAGGAGGTCAAGAAAAGTGCCAGTTGCTCTGTGCAGAAGCCTGGAAGACAAAGGGGCTAATGTATATGTCTCAAACACTGATAGATAGCTGTGGAATCAATAGAGCATTACTGGTAACAATAGCCAAGGATTGGTGCTGATAAAACACTGTGCGAAAGAAGAGGATGTGGCTGGAGAAGGGGCCAGGCGGAAGCAGGGCAGCACATTTCAGGGACAAACATCCTTGTTCTGGCTCCTGGAGATAAGCACAACACAGCCCAGGGCAGGTGTAGGAATGAAGGCAAGAAGTGGGCATGGACTGTAGGGGGGAATCAAGACCATCCCTGAAGCCCTCCAACCCATTTCCAGAAAGGTCTAGAGGAATGGACTGCGCATGGTAATTGCTATGCATAAAAAGTGATAAACTTATCTCCAGATAGGGGAAATTTATGTATAAAAAGGTAATCCTACTGAGCCTGGATGTGTGACAGTCCCCAGGACACCCCAGCTGGATTTATGCTGGAGCCAGGACTGGTGATCTTTGTTCCTCTTTTCCCTTCAATCTTTCTTCTCTCTTTAATTCATCTCTCTCTTTCTCTCTTCCCTTTCACCTTAGCCCAAAATCCAAAATCCACTGTTGTGTGCTTACATAGGAGGTCAGGGACTAACTTATACCAATTTCCATGTCAAGGGCGTAATTCATTAACAAAACTTTGAAAGCTTTTGTGAACCCTCTGACTTTTGTCATTCCTTTTGACCATGAGCATCTGTGAATCTTGGGTGCTTCCTTCACCATAAGGGTGCAATGTCACAATGAGACAAACACAGAGTGAAAAAGCTGGTATAAGGTCCAGCTTCTCCTCTGTATCATTCAGCATACAGCCCTATTGGGGTAGGCGTCGGTCCGGCAGTCCTGACCATGGGAGAAGGAATGTAAACAATAAGGAAACAACCAATTGTATGTGAGAAGTGCTAACAACTTAGAGATGAGAGGCTAAAGATAGTATAGTATGCAAGGCTCTGTGCTCAGTGTGTGTGTGTGTGTGTGTGGGTATGCGAGTGTGTGTGAGAAACAGTAGTTTTTAGAGCTGTACAGAAGAGCAATAAATGCTGAATATTGAATCATCATCATAAGGTGCCCAGTTTTATTATCTTGGTCGTCCTTGTATACAACAACACAACCCCAAGCCAGTCAACAAGTTTTGTTGTCTCACCAGGTTTCATCTTTGCTCTGCCAGCAAGCACATTGCATGGTGCATACTCCACACGTGTCTGCTCAAGGGCCAAGAACTATGATGCCACAGAAAACCTCTGTGGTGCTTTCAAATCTCACTGCTCTGAGAGCCATCAGCTGTCAGTGGCTAATGCTTTTCCCACTCCAGTGCAAGATGGTGTTTTTTAGGGTTTACCAGCACACACTCATCGGCAATTTAATATGCAGGGTGACAAACTGAGACTGAGACAGAAGTAGTATCATCTTCTACCAACTCCATGCCACTTTCAGTGGGCAACGGCAGTGGGAATGTCTTAGCCTGCTGCAGCCAGAGTAACAGCTCTCACTGTCAGACAGCTGGATCCCTGTTTGGACAATTTGCTTGTGCACGCTTTTGCAGTGATATCTGACCCATGTCACATATGGCAGTGGGCACCCTGTGTCAGAGTATGTGTTAGTAGGGAAGCCAGGACCCTTGGCCCCAAAAGAAAGTAGTAAGGCTGGATGCAACAGTGCTGTAATGGTGTCAGGATATAGTGGTGGCACTGAGCATGGATGAGAGGCTAGTGTGCATGTAACTGGAGATTTGTGTTCTCTATAACTGGAGAGAAGGAGAAGGGAAATTGGGAGGAAACCTGATGCAAGCCTGCTCCTTTGGTCTTATGTGTTTATGTGAGGGATGTTCTAGATACATTGCCAAGCAGTCCAGTGTCTCTGGAGTTTGCAGTAAATTCGCAGCAGTCAACCCATTAGGTTTACAGAAGAGGATTTACAGTTATTGTGAAACTTCCCTGGAGATGTTGTTATATTTAGGCTTAAGTTCATCTTAGTGAGGAAGCAGGGTACAGCCCCCAAAGGAACAATTTTATTCTTGAATTTTTGATGTAGCAGCTTCTCTGAAACATATCTGCAGTTTTCCTGGGTTTAGTGTTCTATGTGTTTGGGGTTGTTGTGGTTTGTTTGTTTTGTTTTGTTTTGTTTTGTTTTTCACTCTGTTTAGCACAAATTCAGGGAAATCAGGCCCAATAGTTTTGCATTCTGATTTGTGAGAAGTGCTCCTACTGTGTGAGAAATATATGAGTATCTTGACAGAAATCAAATTAGTTATATGGTATTACACTAGCTCCATATTTTTTACTTCTTTACAGATTCATGCACTAGAACTTTGAAATGTGCTGCCTTACAGCAAAGAGGCTTCTGTAACAATTCCTAAGTGATATGTAATTGTAATCGCTTCTGTTACTTCACATGCTCACTAGCAAGTCAATAGTTTACTGTTTCCTTACAGATATGCCTGTAGATTATACAGACTGGCAAACAGGAGACCATTTCGGAGGCTAAAAGCTTTTGAGAAAGGTTTTTTTCTCAAGACACCAGATATTAACCAATGTTTGCCAAATATGTATCAATAAATGCTTCATAAATATGTTTTTGCTTTTGTAACAGCAGAGGAAATAGAAGTCTTTTAGTTTATAGAAAGCCAAGGTCATAGTAAAGAGATAGTAGTAGTACCTTTTACCTCTGCTGAATACCCCTGTGGGGTAAGCATGTTTCTAGTGATGATGAAAATACATTGTGATTACAAGGCTGAGAGGGACACTGTGACACAGGACAGGGGAGAAAAATTAATTTTTGACAGTTCAGGTGCCAAGGAAGTGGGTGGATAGAGAGTGAAAAACATTGCTCTTATGGGAGGAAGTCAAAGGACTAATCAGCTATAGCAGCAGAGTAATTTCACGTTTATGCTGTGTGTTTGCACCAGTATACACAGACAGGGAGAGACTGGTGCCTTTATACCCTCCCTTTTTGAAAAATCTGCTTAGCTTTAATGAACCGTTTTATGAGTGCATGTCTCAAACCACGATTTACATGCCCAGGTTCACTAAGGAGCTCCTGGCCCCCAGGAGGACCTGTAAGGCTGTGTCCAGAGCTGCAGTGAAGTTTGAGCCCTGTCTAGTCAACAAAGCAGAGGTGGTGGGCACTACGTATGGGTGTCAGGAAACAGTCCTCCCTAACCCAGCAACATCCAGGTTGTTATGATCAGGCTTACAGAGGGAAGGCTCCCTGTGAGGAGGAAGGGTCTGAGCTCACTAGGGGCAGAAGACCAAGATAAGGGCTTGTCAAATTAGCCCATCTCTGTGGTGCCTGTCCTTTCCAGCCAGGAAAGTGGAACAACAGCAGCACTCTCTTTGATCCCACCTAGGTGCTCTGAAGCACCACATGATTGTCATGTTCTTTTCTAGGAGCATCTTATCCAGAATGATGACTTCTTTCTCAGCTGGAGCTTTTAGCTGAAATGGACAGGTTCCAGAGGAGATGTTTATGGTGAGATTTTGAAGTGGGCATGCTGGCTTGGAAAGTTGTCCCAGCCTTGTGGCAGGGATTAAACTAGATAACTGCTATCTGCCTAATAGGTAACAAATAATGCCTCCCTGCCTAGTACTGGCTTCATTGTGAACAGATTCTTGGAAAATACTGTGGTAACTATATATAAAATGGGGTGTGGATGTTTCCATTTTAGATTTAATTTTGCTCCTCAATAACAATGTGCAATAGATTTGCCAAACATAGCACTCTTCAGGATAACTTGCATTTGTTGATGTAGAAAATTTAAATGTATCTAAATAATAACCATTTGCCATAGTTCAGGCTGTGGCTTTCTGGACCACTTTTGTGTAAGGCAGGCAAATTCAACAAATTCTGGGGAGAAGCACTGCGTATTGGGAGCAATTAACAACAAAAATAGAAAAATCCCCCTTAAAATTTTGTTCAGAGATCAAATACATACTAAAGTAAGTATCTACCACTTGCCAGAGGAAGGTCTGGGACTGATTATGTTTCAAGCCTAAGAAAATCCATTCATTAAAGATGATACAGTTTTAAAAACACGGCCGATTCTCATAGTCATGCACCAGTCAGTTTGCAGATATACATTTTACAGTACACCACTGGAAATGGTGTTTTCACAGCCCATCGCAATTATAGGCTGTTAATTGACTGTAGTGCTAAGGGATGAGGGTTAAGAAAGAGTTTAAGCTGTGGAGCAGACACACCAGGGAGGATGACAGGATACCTGATGGTACTGGAGAATGAATCTTTGTGCTGCCCCTTTCTTCATTACCTAGGTAAAAAGGCCTGGGTTCTAAACAGGTTTACACTCCCATCAGCCTATTTTGGTGTGTTTCCTGGTGCCATGGTTAATCCCAGACAACAAATAAGTACCATGCAGCCACTTGTGCATCTCTGTTCCTTGTGGTGGAATTGGGAGGATAATTGGAAAGGGGTAAAACCCATGGGTTGACACAAGAACAGTTTAATAATTGAAATAAAGTAACTATACAATTACAACAATAACAATAAAAACAGCAGTAATGAAAAAGGATGTAACAACAAGAAAAAGAGGAAAAAATCTCAATTATAACAATGTGATGCACAATAAAAGTGCTCACCACTCACTGAACACTGATGGGCGGTCTCTGGCCAAATTCCCTCCATTTATATACTGAGCATGATGTTCTATGATATGGAATATCCCTTTGATCTGTAGCTGTCATCTGTCCTCGTCATGCTCCCTCTCAGCTTCTACTGCACCTGCTCACTGGCAGAGCAGAGGAAACCGAGAAGTCTTTGATTCAGAGTAAGAACTACTTAGCAACAGATAAATATCAGTATGTTAACAATATTATTTTCATAGTAAATCCAAAAGACAGCACCATACCAGCTACTTGGAAGAAAATTAACTATCCCAGTTGAAACTAGGACACTCGGGAAGCAGAAACATAGCAGTTGATGCATCAGATCTTGCCTGAAAATTGGCAGTGGCTGTGCAGACAAGGGCCACTCAGCGGGTTGGTTTGCAGAATATCTGTTGCAGAATTTGAGTCCTTATGCCTGTACTGTACACAGATCACAGGTGAAACCTTCTCCCTAGTATCTCCCATCTTCGCAGGTACAAATGAAGGAGTTTGTAATTAAACCGCGTGGTGGAGTACTGAGACTTTACAGCAGTGTCCAGGCAGCTCACTGGTTACAGAAAACTGTTTATGCAAAGGCTATTGATTTTAACTGGACGAGCAAAGCCAAGGCCCAGAGTGTGGCTCAGCATCCCCAGTCCTAAGAGGAATTATGTTTCCTGAGATTGATGTCTTAGGCACAGTGCCACCAGTCTTTTCTGGTCTGTGCACCAGTTCCGCAAGTGTGCCTGATCCTGTAGCCTTAAATGGGCTGGCCCCGGATGCAGCACTGCCTGGCTGAGGAACCTCTAATTCCTTTTTGCACACAGACACACACACACACACATATATATATACAGATACATGTATATATGTACACACACATACATATGAACAAGCAAACAAAAGTAGCAGAGTAAACAGGCAGCAAGTCCATGCTACCTGGCAGAACTGAACTATGACTGTCAATCTCTAGTACAGGTCACTGCCCTCGGTACTTGCCAGCACCACTCATCCTATGTTCTTCTGCTGGAGCAAAGGGACCTGTGCATGGTAGTAGGTTATTGCCTAGGATTTGATTCTTCTTCAAGGCTTTTATTCCCTCTTCCTCAGGCAGAGTGGCGGAGCTTAGCCTTCTGGTGTGTCTGACTAATTCTACAAAGGGTGGCAATGAATTGCACTCAAGGGAGGTTTTATACTGTCAGCCATCACTCTGACTAGCTGCCAGGTGAGACTAACTCCACGCACATGAGAACAGCAGCATCAGAAGAGGTGGTAGGAGTCATTGTTAAAGAAATTCGGGGGAAAAAAGAAGTCTTACTTGGCACCCTGTGTCACAGCAGCTAGGCTTCCTCTGTCTCCACTCTCCCAATTTCTGGATGACTTACATATGGATCTTTGTGCAATGCACAGGGTTCATAAAACAGTAATGTTCCTGCATGAATATTTCAGTAATTCTGTCGGATTACAAATACAATGTTTTTTTTTTCCCTATAGCCTCATCATTATGCCTTTTTCTGTGATTGCAGATGGTATGTAGTGCAGCTTTATTTTTCTTTGTGATTCTGGGCAATAACTCTGATTCCTAATTTCTGGATGAAACAGGATCTGACTTTAATTGGTCAGTTTCTAGACTTTTTTTACAAAATCAGGTATTAGTGTCAACTCTGGCACCAGAAAACATTTCTTGCTTTCCAAAGCTGAAACATCTTCTCACTTTTACTTTTGGCAGTCATGGCCTAGGAAGATTTTTGGTAACGTTGTTTGTTGTGGGAAGATGGCTCTACCCTTACCATCTTATGTGCTGTCCATGCAGAGTAATTTTCAGCAGCATGAAGGCCACTGCCATCTCTGTCTCTATTGCTGATTTGCATGTCTTGTTCATGGCTGATCTCTAGATCTACCACTTTTCATACTGCTTCCACTGACAGTTTATTATAGACTTTTCAATACTTTTCCCAGACGTTATCGCTTCTGGCATTGCATGGCTTCCAAGACCTGGCAGATGTCTATTGCCTTTTCTCAAGCACAAATCCATCTCCAGTAATAACCTCTCTCCCAACCTCTTGTCAGACACATGGAAAACAATTTTGTCTCTAAGCATATCATTTTCAGTAATCTCAGACTGTTACTGCTCCTCGTTCTGTCTCGGTTTGGCTGTATACTTGTCAATTCCATTTCTTACAACATGATGAGGCAAAAATTGTGCTGCTAGAATACAATGTGCATTTTAGGGTTACAGGGTTTCCTAGGTATTTTTAAAGTGTCCAGCAAAGTAACTTTATCTTCTATCTGCTGTGCTGATAGTGTGTGTTGATAGATTTCAAAAGATTCTTCACCCACTGTATGGATAAAAACCCCAACCATGCTGTTTAAAAATTTTCTCCTCTTTCACTTAACTTTCAGACTTTAATTACCCAAATAAGAGCACTGACCCTCTTTTTCCAGTTCTCTCCTGTTACCCAAGAATTATAGTGGCTGTGTGAATAAGTCTGGGATGCACTGCTTTAGCTTTTGGGGTACACAACTGTTTTTGTGCTTCGTGCCCTCTCTCCTCCTGTCTTCTTTTCAAACCAAATGTTGGAATGCCATGGTTCATAATATGAATATTGTCAGTATGATAATAACATACTAATTAAATTTGGGTCTGTTAATGCACTGATTACTAATACTTCTTCACTTTGTGACTGAAATGTAATATCCCTGTTTTGGCTATGATCATTATTCCCCCCTCTCCAAGCATACATACCCTCTAGCCTAGAGGAAGCAGGGAGGGAACATAGTAGGATGAGGGCAGGTGGTGGCTTAGTCTTAGGCCAGTGCTGGCTGAACAGGTCTACTGGAGGGCAACAAGCCATCCCACTGCGTTACATTCCACCAGGATGGAAAGCAGAGCATAATCACAACCTTACCTGATTTTCAGCTGTGGTGGAAATAAATGGCAGCAAAAGAGTATTGCAGCTTCCTTGAATCTTGAAGCAATCCTGCCAGTGAGACCTAGTGGGTGGAAACACCAAATCCATCATTTCTGCTCTGGGTGTAAAAAGCAGAAGTAGCAGTTGCAAACTGAAGATGTGCATGTGCCTTTGAGCAGGCAGGGGAGGAAGGCAAACATCAACTTGTGTTGATGAAAAGGGGGTGAAAGGGGTGCCAGTGTACAGCTTCACACACATTCTTCATTGATAACAAACCCCAGACCCTCTCCGGGCTGTCTCTGTATCATCAATGGCCTCATCTGAAGACATAAGAAAAATAAACAAGGACTTTTAACTGCTGTGGAGTCATGTTCCATACTGGGTCTTACTGTGTTTTGAAGAAATTTAGTTGAATCAAGTAATAGTGAACAATGAAGGTTGTGGGAAGCAGAGCTGCATGTACTCATTTTGGGAAAATCTCTCGTGTAAGGAGGGGTACTGCTTTCCCAGTGGGTTTGCCTTCATGCCAAGACATTTGTGAGAGCTTCAGCTGAGGTCAGCAGCAGTATGGGGAGCATGGCACAGTTCTCTTGGTGTGGCTGGACTGGTACTGTAGTGGCTGGTGCTGCTCCTCCCTACTCAGGGTCTTCTTCCTTTGCAGCCTCACTGCATGAGACTGACTCCAACCAGCGTGACAGCCATGGGGCGAAACCTCAGCAGCAGCACCACTGCAACTCATCTGTGCCTGGAACACTGTCTGTACAACAGGCAGGACCAGCTGCAGCAGCCACATCCTTCCCACAGCCACGTCTTTTTCAGCATGACACAGTTCCACGCCCCAGGTAGAAACACCAGCCATGTGTGAGTGAGAGAAGTGATGAGGATTATGTTGAAGCTCTTATAGGTATGGGTAAGCAAGATCAAGGGTTATAAACCACTTCTGCTCTGTTCTTATCAGTTGTTTGCCTTACACGGGTGGAGCCCCAGCTTATGAATCCAATTTCCAATAATGACATATTATGTAAAAATTACCTTAGGGCTAATTTAAGAAATGAAAATTAGTGTGAGGTTTATGATGTGTATGTGCAATTCTGCTCTTTTCTTCTTTTTTTTTTTTTTCTGTTTTGTAACTCAGATCCTGTTTTCTAGTTTCTTTGCTATCCTGTATGTATTTCCTTTCAATTTTTTATTGAACTTAAACTAAGCCTTTCCCTTCTTTTTGAGCTGGTGAAGAAAAAAAACATAGAGGCAGTAAATAACTTAACTGGAACTATCCTTAAACAGAAGTGTTTAAACAAGCACATAGGGTGAAATAATTCCTCTAACAGGATATGACAGGGCCATGAGATGACTTGGGATCTGTCTACATGAGGAGCAAAGGATAGCTCTCCCTGCTTGAGTCCAGACCTCTTGGGAAGACAGAGAGACAGGTAGTCCAGATTTGTGGTGGTGCCAATATAGCAGCTCAGAGCTGGCTTTTAACCAGACATCCCAGGCATCAGTTACCTCTGTCAAGTATCTTGAAGATGATTGTTTCTAGTTTTCTCTCTGCATGACACTACAAACCAGGGCTGACTGAGAACTCAGACAAGCTCTTTCATTCCTTGGAATTTCCTCTGCCGCCCTGTTCCGTTCCCCACACACTTTTCCTGATGTTGAAGAAGTACCTGGTGGGGGAGGGTAGTGTGAGGATGTATTACATAACCTTATTCTGCATTCATGTTGCTAGTGGTTACTTTCTGAAGTCTGGTATTACCATACTCCTTCTAAGTCCCCTGACACCTGTACAGTTGAAGTGGAATGAGGCATTATAGTATTATCAGATTAGTCACAGTGTGCATTTGTAATGTATATAGATTAGTAATTAAAAAGATAGCTTAAGCTGTCTGGATGGGTCACCAGAACCTGATTCTCTGGGGTCTTCCACATAGAAAGAATAGCAGCTGTATCTTTTAAGGTGTCACTGTGATTAGACAACAGGAGTCTCCTCTGTCAAAGTGCTTTTCCTGGAAGAACTAGCAAAGACCAGTATTTTTTTCAAACTGAGTAAAATTCACATATCTCTGGCATTTCTTGAAGTGGTCCTTCAGAACTGCCTGATGCAGGTGGAGTTATGCACTTCACTCATAAGAGAGAAGCAACAATATACTTTTTTTGTATGAAGTAGTAAGTTAACGAAGTTTAATGGTAAATGTGACAAATGGTTTAACAAGATTTGATGACAAGGAACACTTATTTATTTCACAGGGTACAGCATCAGACAAAACTTTTGGGAAGATCCTGCAACTGAGCCATGAGATCCGCAAACGATCCCCTTGCTTTCTAAACTTCTCAGGGAGGAGCCTAAGTGGGGCTGGATTCAGTTCTAGTCCCAGACTTGGTCAACAGTTTATGCCTAAAGGATGTACAAAATTATGTGTACACAAAAATGTACACAATTAACACTTTATATCACTTAACTAAGATTACAAAGATTAACATACTATAAATCACTTACCAAGAATCTGCCAAGGAATCTCTCAACCTCAAAGAATAACTTGTAGAAATGTCTCTGCTTCAGAGGAGATCCTGGTATGCAGCCTGCTGCCAAGCAGGGGAGCTCAGTAGGCCCTGAGCTGTCCACTATTTATGGAGTGAGACGAGTATGGAAACAGAAACACCTTAACAGCAACCGCGGTTCAGCTGTCAGAAACTATTTTACTGAAATGCTTTACTTCAGTTCCCTTGCTCTTACCTTTCCAATAAATAGGTCTTCTGTTTTTTCAGTGTTCAAGTTCAGGGAAAACCCAATGCTGAAACCCAGTCACTGCTTTGACTGACTGCAGTTGAATTCCTCCCTGAGTCCTGCCTGTGGGCCACCCTGCAGACCTCAGTTGTGTAGCATGGCAAATGGTCAAGGCATGATGCAGCTGAGTTCACCACAAGTGTCTGTAGCAGCTTGTTCCACTGGAGGATTTCTTACTGTGATGTTTAGCAGCAAGCCATGAATTAGTGATCTACCTCCTGTTTGCTGTTTTATGGTGCTGTATCTGGCATTATCTGCTGCTCAACGATGGTGTAGGACACTGCCGCTCAACATATTCAAATTGCTTAAATTGCTCTGGTTCCTGTCCAACTCCTATATCTTAAGTAAGCCTGTCACTCAGAAACAAGAGATTTGTTTTTTACTCTGTTAACCACAAATTCTGTGTTCTTCCATCACATTACTGTTTGCTTCCATTCCTGCTCTGTTAAAAAGTAATTAAATTACTTTACCTGCACTGCTTTTTTTCTCTAGGGCTTCCTTTGCTAGGTTTGCTAGCTCTGGTTGTATATAAGTAAATTCTGGGTTTCTAAATGGCAATATATTCTGTGTGGAAGAGCTCTGATTCTTCACATCTGCATTTTTCAAGTTCTGTTTTACTCCTTCAGGATGTTTAAGAAGGCTTTAAGCGTCACTCTCTGCTAAGTGGTCTATGGCACTAGGGAACCTTTTGTGTACAGAGCACATCCATGACTCTGCATCCTTTGCACAATGCCAATTACGTTTGTGTGTAATGGATGCAAAGCTGAGGAAGACCTTTGCAGTCCAGTTGATCTCCTATTTGCTGTAGTTAGTTGGAAGACCAAGGAAATTTTTGGAGGAGCATTCATTGTTGTTCCCAGAGGGCTTAGCAGGTGCCCAGCATGGTTGACATCCTAGATATGCTTAGTGAAGTTGAGCTGAGTCTTTCTGTTTTCAGGGTCTCTAAGCTGAGTGAAACCCTACTGGAGCTGCACGGATTTCACTCCCACTGACGCTGAGGTTTTCAATGGATTCAGGCTGCTAAACTGTATTTAAACAACATAATTTGAACAATTTTTCTACCAAATTGTTTCATCCAAATTACCTACTATGTTGCCAAATTATCCACCTATTTATTGCACTGATTTGTGATGTTTATATGGTCCAAAGGAACAGAGAACAGAAATGTACTCTAAGTCTGAAAAAGTCTCGAAGTTTAGTCAAGTAATGATTAGTAGTCTGTTAAGTAATGCTAACACTTATATTTCAAATTATATGCAGCTAAATTTTTCCAGTGTATATCTGATTTCACCATTTATGACAATTTTTTTATTCTGTGTGCCTGTTACTTGCTCTCTGAAGCTAATGTTATTCAGATAGTAAAGTTGCATTAATTTACTGACCAGCAGTTGACCTTGGTGAGTTTTATTAGCCCTGGTATGTCTTGTTATATTCCTGTGATGGTATTTTCAAGTCCTCTGCTCTCTTCCCACGTTTGTGCACCCCTATGCTACATTTTTATTCTAATTTGATAGACAGTTATGTGGAATAACTGCTTGATATTGCTATCGCTATTGATCTTTCAAAAGCAGAAATAACATTTAGGGTCCTGTCCCTTTGAACCCTACACAGTTCAGGCATGCGGCTACAATTTGGGTTCAAAAATTTTCCTATTTATCAATATACTTCCAGAAGACATAACTAAAAAAACCACTGTGGCTGTTACTTTTGTGACAGAAATCTTCCTTTATTTGCTTATGCAATGCTGTGTGAAGCATCCTGAGTACCTGTGGTTTTTGTGTCCTTTCAAAAAGACTTATCATGGTGTCTTAAACTAATTTAGTTCTCTTTTATGCATTGAAACATTTGCTTTTTTAAAAATTAAGAGTTCTCTAGTATTTACTGAAAAAAACTGTTGAAAATCTCAATCACTTTATTTTGGTTTTGCCTCTCTTTTCCTTTCTTTTTGCAATAACCCTCCTGAAACAGACTTGTTTTTCCCTCTTGAAAGCAATTGTGCTATTAGATTACACAGCTTTGTGCTTACGAAATCATACTTACTTGTCCATATTTGTCCATATGTCTATACTATGTCCATATTTGCAGAAAAGTGCTTTTTTTTGTCCCTTGTGTTTAAAAAAGTTATTTTTCTACAGTAAGAATTTTATTTTTTTTGTTTGAATGAAATGTAGCAAATTTTATAGGATTTGATATTGTTACTCTACTTCTTAGTTCAGCTTTGCTCAGCTGAACTAGAAAAGAGCCAGCAGAATTGCAAGATGGTTTTCTTGAAGTTGGAAGTGAAAGAGAACAGTAGATGTTCAGTATCTGAAAAGGCTGAGAGAAGAGACTCACTTAGGACACAACAGCTGTTTCTGGGGAAAGAAAACAGTGCAGGAACTGCACAGCAAATGGAAGAGCACGAGCTGGTTACAGAACATGAATTGCTAAAGGTCTGTACAGCTGGACAAACCAGTGTTCATGTTCAGAGCTGCAGCAGACAGAAACAACTGCAGTTTTGTGCAGGACTATTTTAAGACCTTGCTTCCTTAGACAGATAGTGCTGTTTGCCAAAGCATCTCAAGCTGAATTTCTTCCTTAGACATTTGTGTGGATGGTGGAAAATAGAGTTTTCCAGCAAGCATATTTTAACTCTTTATTGTGTTAAAGGTGTTATCTCTGTTCTCACAGCTTCCTTATGTTACAGAACCTCTGGTGAAAGCTTGTGAGGTGTTTTCCTAGCCTGGACATCCCACTGAGGAAAATGGGTCATCTTCTCAGATAACGTCTTTTCTTTCATGGTAGCTATGGCTACAGTGGTACCTGAGTTCAGACTGACCAGAGGAGCTACTTGGCAGGTTACGTTGCCCACATATTTTGAGAATTCTCCCATTCAGGAAAATTACCTGCTTCAGGCTAGATGAGGGGGTTTTTTTTGGGTTGAGTTGGGTTTTTTTTGCCCTTTTTTTTTTATTCTCCCTGCAGTTTTTTGTTTTATCCCCCCCCTCCCCCCTTCTGTAGGGTGAATGAAAATCTGCCTTTACTGTCATTAGTTGCAAAGGAAGCTGACAATGATGAGTAACTCTGTTTTAGGTCTGCATGCACATTAACGTTGCAGTACATTGTTCTGCACATAAGAAAAAAAATTGGCAGGGTTTTTTTTTTTTTTAAAGGCAAACGGTTCAAACAAATATAGAGTTAGGCTAGATACTCCTCTCAGTGGCACTTCATAAATAGTTTAGTACTTTTGAAGTTTAAAAATACCATATCAGGAGCTGCTAAATGTCCTTGATTTCTCTGCTTTTAAGTAGAAGTGCATATGGTTGCACATCAGCCATTCACAAAGCTGTGATTAATGTGACGTCTAAGACGTTAAGCATCAAAGGAAAGCACTGTGTTTTAAATCACCCTTTCTTCCAACAGCAGAGTTCATCAGTGCCTTAAAGGCTGTGCTGCCCCTTTGGGAAACCAGAATTTCTCTTCTTTCACTTTTCAGTGATTCAGAAATGTCAGTTGTTCATATGATATGCTGCAGTGTGCAATGTAGGAAATGGAAATTCAGAAGAGGTTGTGCAAGCCCTGAGTTAGAACTGCAGTGGGAGCTGGGTCAGTGTATGTGTTTGGTACAAGTTGCTTTCTGCAGCCCAGGAGTCCTGACTGCTCTGGGTGGGTTCCCCACTAGACAGCTCCAGTACACGCTGAAACAGAGAGCCACATTGCCATGTTTGGAGTGGGAGCTGCTCTGGGAGTTGTGCCAGGGCTGCATGCTCCAGGGAACACTATTGGGATTGCTCAGTGTCTCAGAGATCATCAGCTGCGGTTCTGCCAGCAGAGCTGGAACCATCTCTCTGAAAGGGTTTAAAACAGCTGATGGAAATGTTGTAGCTTAGGTATGACAAGATTTCTTCTTTGGAGTGATCCAGCCTTCAGCTTGACTGTCATCTCTGACATGGAGGGAAGACACCAGATTTGCATTTGAACAGTGTCATAATTGTTATTTTTGTGTTTATTGACATAGTGCCTGCTGGCTTAGGGCAGGAAAGCGGGCACAGTGCCAGCACAGCTAGTATTACCACCTTGAATATCCTTGAGCCTGTGCCCTACTGTTTGCCCACAGGAAAAGATGGGCCTTGCAGAGGCACACCTGGAGCGGTAAGGCTACTCAGTGGGTATGCTGCCCTACTCTTGCACTGCCTGCTTGTGCTCCCCTGCAGTAGGTGGAGGTCCTCTGACACCCAGGACAGAGCTGTGTGCAATTTTTGGCAGAAAAGAGGTGTGCAATGTGCATAGAGCAGCCCAGCAGAGTGAGGCAGCTTTTAGAATGAACCAACCACTAAAAATATATTGACAGATGAATTTGCAACTTTATCTTAAGCTTTGCAACACACTGTTCTTCTAGGGAGATCCTGGTTGTTCTTTATGACACTGACATGGGCCATCTGTTTTGAGAAGATGGAGGAAGGCACTTAGACTACAACCTGAAGTTATGCCTTGGCAGGGCAGTCTTTAGTGCTTTTAACTCTCACAAACAACTGAGCTACACAAAGAAGACAGAGCAGGGTCTAGTGTCTGGACTGACCCTTGCTGTTTCTAGGAGTAATCGGTGCAGAAACAATTTGTTTACATCCTGATGAAACTTATTAGTTAGACTGAGAAACTGTTGTACTAAGCAATAATTCAATAGCATTTACATTTTCTGTAAAAGCAAGTTCTTTCTCTGTGCAACAATTTCAAGGTTGACAGAAGGACTGATTGCTGCTGAGAAATGGATAATTTATCATTTTAACCTGTTATAAAGTATTAAACAGGTGAATTTGCTATAACCTTAACTCTGTCCCTGATGCATATGGATTATGATTTAGTATATAATAATGCTATCAGTATTATTCAAATAATACATTAGACTAGCATATATTTTGCAAATGTATTCTGCTGTTTGGTGTAGTTACCTCTTGATGTAGCTCTCTTCCTCCCCCCAATTATCTTTTTTCTGTACTCTGTTTACCATAATTATTTGGCTCTAGATTGTGTCTTCTGTGGGGTGGCACTACATCCAAGAGGGCAGCTGTGGGGAGCGTTTGTCAGTGTTTTAGTCTTTTCCAGGGCTAAGAGTTTAAGTGTTTTGCTGGGTGCACAGAGGTAGAGACCACTGTTGTGGGGTTAGGTGCTGATCACCCACACCAGCTGGGCTGTGGGTTCACAGTAAGCTTCCTGCTCTGAATGAAGAAGTAGCAGGCAACGGGACAAAGGCTGCATATCTCTGCCCTGTCCTCATGCCCTCAAGCCCCTTTCTCCCTCCTTTTGATCCAAAGGGCCAGGCTACTAGACAGCAGTTTCTTTCTTGAGCTCACCACAGTGGGGATGCCTAAGAGTCACCCTGTGCTTTTCTTCTTTTTTTACCCATACTGTTCCCTCTCCTCTATGCTCTGGATAGTTTTAGAGATCAGGGCAGGCCCACAGGCTGCCAAGTAGTGAGGGCAGCTCATTTCAGTTCCTGGCTGGGTAGCATGAGTGGGTCAGGAATAAGGAAGGGAGTGGTGCATGGCCCCAACCTGTAGGTTTCATCAGTGTAGGTGATAAACTACTGTAAAACCCCCAGCTCTTGCAAAGGTCATCTTGGACTAAAGATAGTCCCTGACACTGAGGGAATCAGTAAGGCTGCAACATCTGCTCCATGAAGGCTGAGAGGCAATGTTCCCAGCAGACTTCTCCTGAGCTTTTCTCTTCTGTCTGCTAATGCTGGGAAGCATGGAACCATACTATGTCCTGAGCTGGAAGGGACCCACAAGGATCATTGAGTCCAACTCTTTACTCTGCACAACACAATCCCAGGAATAACACCATCACTGCCATCATTTCTTGAACTCTGTCAGCCTTGGTGCTGTGACCACTGCCCTGGGGAGCCTGTTCCAGTGCCCCACTACCCTCTGGCTGAAGTATCTCTTCCTAATATCCAATCTAAATTTCCCCAACACAGCTTCGGGCCATTCCCTCAGGTTCTGTCACTGGTCACCACAGAGAAGAGACCAGTGCCTGCCCCTCCTCTTCCCCTCACAAGGAAGTTGTAACTGCAATGAGATCTCCCCCCAGTCTCCTCTTCTCCAGCTGAACACATCAAGTGCCCTCAGCCACTCCTCACACGGCTTCCCCTCAAGGCACAGCACCGTCTTCATGGCCTCCTTTGGATACTCTCTAATGGCTTTATGTCCTTATATTGAGGCACCCAAAACTATACACAGGGCTCGAGTTGAGACCACCCCAGTGCAGAGCAGAGTGGGACAGTCACCTCCCTCGACAGGCCAGTGATGCTGTGCCTAACAAACCCTGGGACAGGGTTGGCATATACCAATGGTTGGTATATGCCAAGAAGGTTGGCATATACAGATGGTTAGCTGTGCAGTGACTGGGCAACTAATGTACTGCTTCCCACACCTAGAGACACACCCTGGAGTTGCATGTGTCCCACTTTCCCTAGGGTAACAGATTATGGCCAAAATGAGCTCTTTTTCTGTGGTGGTTTTCTCATAGCATCTTGTTTGGGGCAAAATCTTTACACTGGAGTTATGGGGCTTCAGCAATACAACACTGGCAATAACAGTGATGTGTTGTTATTAAACACATTCCTTCTTGCCCTGGTCAAAGGTTAAGCTGTTGAGAAATTAGGAGATTCATGCATTTTGTTTATTCAGCTGACATCTTTGAGTGGTATCATTAACAGCATAAGCATTCAAAATGGTAGAGCCACTATCCACCACAGTCTTCAAATGTATCAAAAGAGACTTGAAGACAGAGATTTTTAATAAGAAAAGCCAAGAAAATATGGCAACAACAGAGGCGAACTAATATCCATTATTCTATTTAAAATTTTCTTCTTGTTCAAACCCTCTGAGAGGTGCTAGAAGCCCATGACAGTAGAGGTGTTGCTTAGAATTAGCCTTGGCTTTTTGGCAGGTCATTGCCTCTCCCCTTATGGGATTATGGTGCATTAGTGGGGTGCCTTCATTCTCTTTCTCTGCGGATGGAGGATCCTTATCATAACTGTGTTGCTCTGATGTTTGTCTGCCTGTGCTCTGCAAGTTGCACTGTCTTGCAATGCCTTCACACACCTTCTGTGAAAGGAATATAAGCACTTACATGACTGAGAGCTGCTGTATTTTTCTAAGATATTTATTTTAAAAAATTATGTGGTCATAATTACAATTTTCAGAAACACTTCAGAACTGAGATTCTTTGCTGTCCTTTCTGCTCCTTTCCATCATCTCTGCAGGATTGAAAGATTATTGTATTGCACTGAGCAGCACATGTTACGTCTGACTAAGCTATGTCAGTACTGTGCTATTTTCCACTCTCTCCTGGCATTTGCGGAGAAAACAGTTTATGTAGCACAGTACTACCAACAACCTACTGCATTTCACTTCTTTCACAGGGGTGTGTGGTTATGTGTTTGCTGGTGGGACTGCAAGCTGAAGAGATCTAGGGTTTTACTCCCTTTATTAACTTTTACAGGAGCCCGCTCCTTGATTTGGGACCAGAATAATTTCTATCCATGCTTATTCAGAGTGGGAGGGGGAAGAGGACAGCATGACCTCTGGCAGCTGGTGATGTTCTAACCTATACAAATATGTTCAGCTTTGGAAAAGCCTTACCTGTATGCATATCTTTCCTCTGGGTTTCACAGCGTTTTTGCTTCCGAGACAGGAATTAGTAACTGGTAATTCAGGGGTGCCTAACTGTTGCAATTAGATGCATGAGCTCATTTGAAAATGAGTTGCACCTCTAATTGCTTTGTCAACATAGGAGCTGTATGGAGTCACTGTGCATTTTTTAGGACTCTGCAGAAGCTGAGAATTCCTCTGTACTGGTGTGAAAGCTATTCCAGACAGGGAATATACTATGAAGGTTGTCACTTTTACTTGCAGATGATCTGGCCAGGCAGTTTGACGCTTTCCTGTGATGATTACATTGCTCTATAATAAGTCTGTATTCTGTTGAGAACCCCACAAAAAAATTTAACCATAGCAAATTTTAACTGTAATTGAATTAGAACATAGTTAGTTCCCAAGATTTAACTATATAAAAAAATCCCCCAGAACTAAAACAAAACCCAGAAAGATGTTTAGCCATACCTTGGAGAAAATGTACATGTTGCTTACTTGACTGTCAGTGACTGATTTCTCATGATCCTGAGCTTTGCATTGTCCTTTACATCTGATATCACCTTCTTGCAGTACCTCAGAAGGTGCAAACCAAAGTAAAGTCAAGGCACAACGAAACAGTGGGCATGTGCTGTCGGGTATAGGGTTTGCACAGAAGGGTGTAGGGAGGTATTTTACTCCAAGCACATTCTTTCTGTAGTTTTAATATCTCTGTGGACTGCATCCCATTGCCTACCATCATGGTCTTGTGTTTTCTCTTCTTTAGCAATAGCAACAGTAGTTATTTGAATGGCTTGTCTCCTCACTTTGGCTATACTCTTCTCTCCACATTCACCCAAGGTCTTCGTTAATGGGAAAACAAGTACTCACGCTCTGACGTGACCTGTAAACTTGTTGGTGCTGCCTGATAACCAGTGTTTTCCTGCTGTCAGCCAGGAAAGGCTGAGAACTGATACATCTAGCTGTGATTTTTAATATGCTAATATAACACCAAAATGGGACATCCTATTGGTTTAAAAAAAAGTGATGATTGAAGTTATGATGATATTTGTGTTTTGCTTAGAAAGTGTAGGGAAGAGGTCTTATGGCAGATGAAAATTACTCTCCCTATTCTCATTGTTTTTTCAAGAGCCAAATTTTTTTGATTCATCTGACAATCTACATTGGAGTTCAATAACATATTGTCATCACAATGCAACATGTACTAGCCCTGTACACTCCTGTTTGATCTCTCTGTAGTTCTTGTTTGTTAGGAAAGTGGAGAAGTGGGTGTATAAAATACAAATAATTAAGTTATTTCAGTGTTATTAGAAGTCATAGTTGAGATTTTTGCAAGCTCAGATTCTGAAAGCAGAGTTACAACTTAAGTCAACATTTGTATTTACTAACTGTAATTCCAAATGTCTTTTTTACTCCTGATGCATCTGGGGCAGAATCACCATATTTATTTATAATTCAGCTGAACTCAAATTGTTATTGCCCAACAGATATATGTGGTACTATCTTCACAATATTATTGTAAATTAGAGATATCCAGGCACCGCACTGCATGCAAATGTAATTATATCAGCTGCACTTTGTGACATATAGAGCCCCTCAGCCGTCAGTCCTCTCTCACACAGAGCACGTAACTGGTGCTTAGGAAAGATAAGCATAGCCCAAGTGTAGGAAAATGATACTTTCTTGGCTCAAGTTCTGAGCTTCCAGTGATTTGCAAATCATGGCTCAGGGATATTTTGAATGAAGGTTTGGATCCCTTCATTAAATCATGTCAGGCCCTCTAGATAGAGCCTGATGTCCAGCAAAGATATGCTGGGTCAGGGAGCATACTCAAACTGCTGAAACTGCAGTGGGGGTGTAGCAATCTAGTCCTTAATCCTGGGGCTGTGGAGAAAAGTGAAGGGGAAATGCTCTCTTTTAGCTTTATCTCCATTTCATTCTGGCTAAATATGTCAAACCCTACTGGCAGTGTTTTACAAACACAAGTGTTTTGTGTTTCACCAAGCCTGGACATGCTGCTGGGACATCATGGGAGGGTAGGCAAGAAATAGAGCCAAGGGATGTTAAGAGGCTCATGGTGTTTGTTAATAGGTTCATCTTGGAATAATATTTAAAGAAATGTCTCTAAGATTTTGAGAAGAGAGTGAAGACGTAGTAATACTGTGTAACATAGACTGGATTGTTTTTCTTTCTGAGAATTTTTTTTTCCAAGCCCAGGGCTTGAAAAGCTTGCAGAGGGGATTGAAAACTCACCTAACATTAGGATAGGGCTTCAGAAGACAAGAAGAGTGATACTGGTTCTGAATGTGTCCATTCTAATGCTGATGATGCATGCAGTGAGATATGCAGTGAGATCTTCAGTGGTCCAGTTATCTAGTCCTCATTGCCTGCAGATTGAATATGGTGGCCAAGACGGTTATCTTGGAAAAATATTGGCATTTTCTGAAGCCAAGTGTGAAAACAGGAATGTCCATTCTTGTACTGAGGGTAGTGATTCTCCCCTAGTATCTCAGTCCTCTCTCCTCGGTTTTTGGAATATTCTTGTCCCCTTGTGACGGTTTGGTAAAAAGGTTTGGAAAGGAGGTACAGAGGCTCTTTGATGATTCACGGTATGTGATTTGTGTTCAGACAAAACAGACATAAGTCAAAGGGGAAAAAGAGTAGACAACCTTAATGTAACCATGAGTCTAATTAAACCTCTTGGCTCTGTTTCTTCACACAATGGGTCTCTCACACTTATCAGGAAAGACATCCTTGGAGGAACACTGTTGCTCCTGGAAGACAGAGGAGAATCTCTCTCAGGGTGGAAATTCTCCTTAGGAGAGCAATGCCTTGAGAGCCTTTCCTTCAGACATGCTCTTTGTCTCTTGGCTCATCCATCTTCCTTTTTCCTTGCTGTCTTCTGAACAGTGCAAGAAAGCAAAGGTTTTGTTTCTGACCAGGCTCTAGATCCTTTTAAACATAGGAGGTATGACTTCGAGGGTTTGTCTGGGCTTTTAGCGATGTCTTGCTTTACTTGAGGAGCAGGGAAAAGACTAGGAGGCACTATCATTGTATAGACATTGACGTAGGCATTATTTCTGTTGACACACCATTGCTAGCTCTCTCCTGCTCCAAGATACTTTCATGCATAATGAGTGGGCTCTAGCAGTTCTAGAAACACAACTGTGATTACAGCAGAGGAATGTGTTTTCTAGGTACTTTACCACCCACAGGAAATGACAAGGGGTTTTTGTTGCTGGTTTTTTTGGCGTTTTTTTTTGAAACTTGATTAGAATCATCGTATACCTCTATAACAGAGACTGAAACAAATCGTATATTTGTTGTGTGATTTGTGGTGGCACACATTACATCAAAATCCCAGAAATGTAACCGTGACTCAGCTGTCTCTGTAAATTTCTGTCCTCTTTTTAGCACTTCTGCAATTGCATCGTTATCTCTCCCAGAAGCCTGGCTCCCTGTTCTCTGTCATCAAGATTCAATCTTAAAAACACACAATCAGGATATAATTAACAACAGTAGCTTTGGACCTATCAAGATCCATGAAGCAAGATACATAGTGTTCACCTTAGTTCAACCCCAGGAAACCAGAAGAAACTGCATATTATTGAAGGTCATCAGAGGAAGGGGGCCTCTCAATTCTGTGTGTATGCAGACAGCACAGATAGGCCACATTGGAGGGCAAAGGGTGATTCTGCTCCGTACATGTCTATGATTTATGTACTTACACCCACAGATCTTACTGACCATAGCACCTTGTAGGTCTGAGATAACAGTAGCTTCAGTTCTGGCTCAGACACCAAGGAATTAGTCCTGGAAAGTGCTGTGCATACACAGTGGCATCCAAGCCTAAATGTGAGTGTCAAGAATAATAATACATCTTGCTTCCTTTATCACTTTTTGTATCTACAAGCACCCCTGGGCTTTTCATACTGAGAGGCTGTTGCAGAAAGCCTCTGAGATGTTTTGCAAGTCACCTGCAGAAACTTAGAAGAGAAGAATTCCAGAAAAAGACAGGAGTACTTAAAGGGCTCAGAAAAGAATGTGGTCCCACAAGGCAGAATATCTATCTGCTCTTTATTGTTGACCTGTTGCTTTTTCATTCCTAAAGTGTTTCCTCTTCACAGTCTGTTATTAATAATAAAGTGACCACTGGTATTTGAGTGATGAGTATCACAAAAATCACGAGTTATGTGCCAAAAATTCTGGACATTAGCTTTAAAATAATGTGTTGTGGTTGTTTTTTTTCTGGTTTGTTTTTGTTGTTGTTGTTTTGTTTCAATTTTTATTTGTTTTGTTTGTTTTTGTTTGTGGTTTTTTGTTTGCTTGCTTGTTTTAAATCAATGTATTTTATATTTCTATGATTTGCTTTCTGGTATCTGATTCTATAGCTACCTCATATTTTAAATCTTCTCTCCCTAGAAATTAAAAGGCATCTTTGCCTTCATAAAAACATAGTTTTTCTTCTGAATTCAGTAACTGGGGTTAGAGAACAGGAAAAAAAAAATCTATGCTAAATATAAAATAGTAAAAAAAAAAAATTAAAATAGTAATTATTCTGATTTGGCAACTGGACTACTGATGATATCAGTGTATGTATATGCCTGGTAGGTTCAGGGCAGGAGTCAGTCATGATCTCAATCTAAAGCAAGCATGAAAGGGTCTTTTATGACATTGGAATTGGGTTATACAAGGATATACAAAAACTTAACAGGTTTCAATTTGTTTGCAGAATCCAAACCGAAGAGCTTTGGCTCCCTCTGTTTTGGGCCCATCACAAAATAAAATACAATCTAACATCAGTCTTCATTCAGGAAGAATCATTTTGGAGTCTGGTACATATGAGTGATGTAAGAGCACATATATTTTTGAGCACTTAGTATCAGTATGCTTTTGGCAGCATAGGGAAACTGAAGGGGATAATATGACAACGACAGAGTGTTATCAAAGGAGATGGATGCAGACCCTACAGAAGTCACAAGAAACACTGAGTCTAGAGTTCTCGAAAGGTGCATGTAAGTCGTTACTCATGCATGAAAATAAACAACTTCCTAAGTCCCTTCTCTGTCTAAGTGGAGCTGTGGGATGTCCTGGGTGCATGGTGGTTCTTCAGATCTTCCCCTTTTCTGGTGCTGCAATAAAACATGGGGACAGAACAAAAGGCTCAAGTGGGTCCCATCTTGTCCAGCCCCCAGACACAGACAGAGACACTAATAGATCTAGGTTTCCTTTTGCATATGGCTGTAACATAACTCTTGCTTGATTTATGCTTTCTGAGAGCCAGTGGCACATGCTATGGTGAAAGGAGGGAGTTTGCTGCTTAGTGGGGTGGATGTACCCCTGACCTGCATGCAGGAGCACCCACTGGCTCAGTACAGGTTGTCCCTACTCACAGGAAAAGAACCAATATATTTTCTTCTTTTCCAGTCACCTTACTCAGGGCAAAATAAAAACTGTATCTGTTATGTACACAAAGATGTGGGATATTTTTGCAGTGCTCCTGTCCCACATGCACCGACATTTTTTTTCTGTCTGTCACAACCCCTCTCCAATCTCCTTTATTTGTACTAGCTACTTTCACCTAGATTTGTCAGCAGGCCAGGATTTTGGAGGATGCTAAGTGGAAAAAAAAAAAAAAAAAGAGGAAATAGAGGCAGAATAAAGAGGAGAGAGGATTCCTGTTTGTGTGCCAGGCAAGGGAAAGGCAGCAGCACAGTGAGATCAGCCTCTGCTCAATGTTAGTGGATTTACACTGCAAAAAGTACTGATGGGAGCCAAGCTAGATTAATTCTCCTGTGGATGGAACCATTTGTATGAAACAAATCACTGGTATTTTCTAAAGAGATTTTTATTGTTTTCACATACTGATGCAATGTGCAATTTTTGCTTCCAGTCACTCAGCCAGAGAAGCAAAAGCTGGTGCTGAAATCAACTCTTTCTTGGGAGAAAAAATTTTGGTTGGGCTAGGACCCTATTCATCTCTTTCTCATTGCCTGTACTTTGAGTGATAGCAACACCTTCAAAATGTAAGTGTTAACAAATCATTGGAGCTTAAACCAGGTGGGATTCTTGGGTGAGGGAGAAGAAGGTCTGATTATTGAGTGTTTGGAAATATCTGTATTTTGTTGTTCAAAATGCTAGCTGAAAAAGCAGCAGAGCAGTTTATAATAGCATTGCACAGAAAAAAACATTTCAAGTTTTGCCCCTAGCACCACCAATGTGGTCCCTTCCCGCCTTTGAGTTTTTCCATTTGTGGCATTTTAGTACAATAGAGAAATCCTGTGGAATTGCTTAACTGTGCTACTGTGAATTATTTTCACTAGTGCCTGGAATACCTAAGGCAATAGCTACATTATGTTAGGCACTGCTGACACCTGTTGTAAGAGACAATCCCTTCTCCAGAGGTTTTGCAATCTAAATAATCAGGTAGGGGCTGAGAGGAGAAGGTAGAGGCAAAACTCCAAAAGTGCAATTCTTGAGAAACAGAGGAAAGAAATTGAAGTAGTTTAAACCTTTGAGATTTTGAGGACCTCAGTTCGTCAAAACAACAAGGCATGTTAATTTCACAGTAAAAAATTACTCAGCAGGCATCCATCAAAATTTCTTTTCTCCGCCAGCTTGGTAAGGGAATTTCTTCATACAGGAGGGATCACTGCCCCAACTGGAGGCACCCTTGAAGGGAAGCCTGTGAAGTTGAGGCCAGCTGGTGCTTTAGCCCATAGCTAAGCCCAGTTTGGCACATCTCCCACCAGCCCTTAGAGATGCCCTTCTCAACTCCATTGAGCACAGCACATTCAGTCTGCCTTCCTGAGTCATTTGACTAAAACCAGACATCTTTTGCTGTTAAATTTCGCTTTGCCAAAGCAGCATGTTTTTGAATGGAGGCTTTTCTGAGCTAGTAGCATTCATTTTTTATTGCAGGAAAGTGTATTTTATCCACTTGTCTTGCATGCAAAATGTCTGCCCTGCTACAGCTCAAACTTTCATAAAAAAATGTACTATGGAACAGAATTGAACATTAAACTGTGGGCCTGCACAGATACGTGTATTAGCTGTAGCGAGACAAAGCCCAGGGTGTGGAGATGAGGTCTTGATAGAAGAGGCACTTCCTTACCTATATACCAACCTATATACCAACTCAAGACTCAGCCCATATGAAGGAGTTCCTCCAGTCATTATGCAAATCATCCCTTTTAGCTTCATTTGCATAATTGAGGAGCTGCGTGGAGGGGCTATGATGTTCTTCCTTCCTGGCTGCTGGAAGGATTACTTTAGCGTGTTTGCTGAACTGTTGAACTGATAACCGTTTTTCAAAGTGATCCTGTTTTCTCACAAGCCTATTAGACAGTGCTATTTTTAATTCTTTACACAGCATGTTATATAAAAAACCCACAAAAACCAAACCAAGTTAGTTACCATAGCAGGTAGCCTCTTGGACTGCAATCAGTGAAGCAGACATTAATATGGAGAAAGGCTCATTAACTTTAGCAGAGAAGCCCTTTTCTTGCAGCTAATAAGTGAGTCATGCAGGTACATAATTTTTTAGAAACTAGATATTTTTCCCAGCACAGGCAGTTGAACTGTGCATATTTTATACCCATGTGTCTGTTTGGTGTGTGTGAATTGTGTTATTCAGTGTACTTTAAAATCCTAGCTTCAAAAACAGAAGTAAGAATAAAGAATTTGTTTACTCATCAATATTTCCACTGAGACTGGAATAAAATCTTCTAAGTAGCACAGCAGCATTGCCAGATATTGTTGTCATTTATGGAACGGAATATAGCTTGTGTCATATAAACTGAGTACATGTAACACAACAACTTTTATCCTGTGATGTACATATTAATTGTGTATCTGAGGCTCTGATGCCCAGGATTCATTAACCATCCACTCATCTAACCCTTTGCTCATAATCTGCTGCCTGAAACCTTTGTACCTGTTCCCAGCTTTGGGCAGGGCCTGCGATGAATAAGACTTGCCAGAGGCAAAAGGGGAAATGCTATGTTCTGTAGTGTGCTTCTTAGCATTTCGGGGGAGCTGCAAACCCTGACAGATAACTAATAAATTTAGACCAGTGAGGTTGATCAGGGCTCTATGCATCTCATATTCCTTACCTTCCTCTTGGTCAAATGTGGAGCATTTTTCCTGCTATACCTTCTCTGCTAGTATTTTTTCTCATCTTCAAAAGTAATGTGAACTTTGTGAAGATATGGGTGATCACCAGCATCTACCCCAGCCATTCTTCGTTTAGAGAGGTATATTCAAATAACACAGTGAAATGCAAGTCTTTGCAAATCTTAGAGCTCGGGCTTCTAAGAGGATTTTGGAACTGAAAGTGCTGATTTCTTTGGTTTGTCAGAGAATAAATATAGAACGTGTTAGACTGTATCATTCAGTTTGTGCTACTGCTTCTTTGCATCTTTAGACAGATATTCTGATGTTGTAACAGGACTCTGTCTCCTGAAAGAAGAAGGGTACACGAGCTTCCAGGTTTAGGTTGGCAGCTCCAACTTAGTCATGGTTAGAGTGAAGGCTTTATGCAGCTGAAGATCATGGATACTAGCACTCCAAATCTGACTCTTTATTATTTTGGTCAACCAAAACCTGTTGGATGGTACCAGATAGTATAGAGAACTTGGAATTAGGTTCCTCACTATCAAATTAAAAGATGTTACAGCAACATGATACATGTAAAGTCAACCTGAAAATTCATGATTGCCCCAGACATTTTACCAGGGTTGAGATGTTTTTGTTTTGTTGTAATTGATTGTTTGTTTTGCTTTTTTGTCTCGTTGTTTTGTTTTGTTTTGGTTTTTTTTTTTTATGTCAGAAAGCTTCTTGGTTTTCTCCTTCTATAGCTAAAGTGAGCTAAAGTGAACTACATGTTCTGGGTAGCATGTCAAATTTGCACTTTTGATTTGCTGGCAGTGTTCTGATGCTGAGACCTGGGAAGCAGTGGTCTGGGTTGTTTACCACCTGGAACAGAAGTGTCAGACACATACCTCAGAAGAGAATACCAAGACAGACTAAATAATTCTCTCTGAATTAAAAAAATAAGAGAAATGTCAGACTCAGCAGGTACCAGTCCTTTAGTTGGTATGATTTGTCCTCTGCAGGTACAGTGTCCTATGCCCTATTCAAAAAAGGATGATGGGACTTAAAACGTGTATGTTCTCCCTAGGCATGCTGTGGATAGGTACTCAGCATTTAACCCACAGGAGACACAAATTGGTCTCACTTAGCTGATCACAAGAAGAAAACACATCTATAAGCTACTGAGCATCTGGTCTTCTTTTTTGCTTTGGATTTTTGTTAAAGAGACAGAATCAGCTAGCTATCACACAAATCATAAGAGCTAAGACGTTGCTTTGAGGATCTGAAATTCACATTACTACCACTAGAGGCAGCAGTCCTGATGAGTCATTTGGTGAGAAACAGAAATCATTCTCTGAAATTAAAAATGTCTTCTTATTTCACTTTTCACATTTTTTTTTTTTTTTTTTTATGCAGGCACTGTCATTTT